>JAJGOT010000077.1:1297500-1302500 GCA_022457155.1 Cladopsammia gracilis
TGAAGATAGAACTGTACTATAAAATCAAAGTCTTGTTTTGTTTACATAAAATCGCTTTTCAATCTATCTAATGAATGAACAAACACATAAAAATGGACAACACAATCTTCTTTCGAAAAAATTATTCAAATCTCCATTAGTTTACGTTTAAAAGCAAAACGCGTACCATATAATTATAGCTCATCGAGTTCAAGCTTTCTTCGATGAAATTCAAGAGATCGATACAACTGAATTTAAGCACGTTTTAAAATCAATTCTCCAAAACTAACAATAACACTAATAAAAAGTCACTCACAGATTGATATCAACATAAATTCTCATCGAAAACTGTAATCTGTTTTACCTTTAAGTCCCTCGCTTGCTTGGAAATTCAAAGCTCCACTTCTGGTTCTGAAATCCGTAGAAAACAAGCATCTCCCGCATTGATAAAAACGTAATACATGAAGTTCCTCGAAGCAAGATTTTATCCCTGAAAGCTCGTCTTTTTCCACTAAAGCGGCTTCTGAGTATACCTTAATTAGTATCCCTGTCTTGAGTAGCAAACCGCGAAAAAATGCAGGAAAATAACGAGTTTAATTCTCCGCTAGACACAACAAAACAACTAAAGTGTTTACCGAGCTCACGGCTGTGTGGCCGCGCGAAAAACAAAGCCTTGCTTTCAAGATCCCGGATGTTGTTCCAACACGGCGGGCGGGCGGGTGGGCAAACACGCGCCCGCGAAATATTCCGCTAGCCATGACCATGAAAAATCACGGCATAGGTTCTATGAGTATGGAGCTGCGCAGCCAGGCCTTCGGCCTGGCAAGTGCTCCGCTATCACCATCAAAGCTAATGGGTCACTAACTGTTTACAAGTTATTTGGAATAGTTTAAAACCTATAGCGATGGGAATCATTTTAAATCAGCGATGTGGCTGCCTTTACCGCTGGTACCACAGGCCGGGTGGTACGAGTATGATGGCCTGTGGGAACAACGTCAACGAGGATCAGGACTTCGGTACTGTAGTCGCGAAAAAGCCTGCTACTCCCTTTACATATTTCCTGTCGTATGCCCTTTATTTGCGCCAGTTGCTGCGTAGGAATTAAAACTGTTAGTGATGTATAAAGGAACAACAAACTATAAATTACAAGGAGCGTATGTGGCCAAAATAATTGGCTATAGCACTATCGATTTTTTTTTTTCGAAAAATAGCTTATTAACTCGGATATTTTTAGCACTAGAGAAGATAGCACTGTAAAAAAAAAATAAAAAAATGTTTTCAGGAAGGTGCTCTTGGAAAAAAAATTGATTGTAGAGGCGCAATAATTAAAAAAAATTGTTTGCAGAGGAAAATTTCTCATCCCCTCCCCCCTCCAGAAAAATAATGGTTCGTCCCTTAAAGCTTCTTAAAGCACGACTTCACTACTCGAAGAGTTGTTCTTCTTCTTATACTAATCTGTAGCATGATAACTATTTGTTTTTCTGCTTGCTTGCTGGTTAGGGCGTCGTTCTAAAGGTAATGTTTTCTTGAATATCATATGGGGAAGAGGGAAAGAGAGATAATACTCGGCAGGGGATCCGGAAGGGATGAAGGATGAAGGAAGGCTTTGCAACAAAACAATATCATATCTCCGTGAAAACTGAAAACTTATAATGTCAAGTTAAACGTTGATCGTATTTTAAGAAACGTGACAATATTACATAAAACAAATCGACGAAACGTTGTCTTGTTCATATAATAACCTAACTCTCCAATCAAATCTTGTTTACAAATCTCTCTTGTTTGAGTCTCTAACTTTACTTGACATCACTTCGGCTGGCAATCCTTGCTACGCGCCTTTAGTTTCCGGAACTCTGCCAATGAGCAACCGAAACATTTTACAGTCATCAAGTGAAATTACATATAATGTCTGACTAAGTATTTACTGTGATTTTTTTTCAGATGTTCGAGAATCTGGGAATTAAGTGTATTCCAGTCTCCTTCCGTTTTGCCTTTTCGTTTGGAGGTGGTTTTCATTGTTGGACCAGTGACGTTAGGCGTCGAGGGACCTTGGAGTCTTATCTTTAACGTTTCCACTTCGCTAGTCCTTCAGATATTTCAATAAAAGTCAGTTCGAATTTTTATAGTGATATTGACTTTGGTTCATGCTTCTGAGTAACTTATCCCCAATTGTGTGATTAAGCCAGAAGGAACTCCGTCTCTAAAATATGAGTCTGAATAGAAAGTGCAACATGTTTGCATTGGATCCGGAGGTTAAGAAATTAAGGTTAATAGGCCTTTATCACTCCCCGCCATTTTGTATAGAAACAAAAGATTTACGCCGTTAAGCCTCGCAGTGAAACAATTGAAAACTTGCGGGTAAAAACAAAGCATTTTATTATCCGGGGAGTCAACATGGCCGCCGCCTGATAAAGGCCTATTCTTCTTCAACGGCACAGATCGGGAACGGCCCAGAGGATCATGGGCCGACGCTAACTTTCGTTTTCTCAGCCGAAAGTTCGTCGGAAATTTAAAAGAAACCCCTGAAAGACATTAAAATCCACTTGTTTTGTGGGTGTGGCTCATATGAATAGTACCAATTCCTTCTGACGTTTAAAATAAAATAGGTATTAAATAGGTATTAAAATACGCTAAAAGTGATCATAATAGGCCATTTGCACGATGACGTCATATGACTACAACTACCAGAATCCTTCAGTTTTTTGTTTTGTAGTGCAAATTAGGGCTATTGTTATTTAAACCGCACTGGGATTACAAAATTTAAATAATAAAGGAAAAATGAAATGAATTCTGGTAGTTGTAGTCAAATGACGACATCGTGCAAATGGCCTATTACTCTGACAGGGGTCACTTTCGATTAAATACCCTTAGTGGTACCGAACCACGACTTTTAATCCTTAAAGGTACGACTATCACCCCGGTCACTTTAATAAGAGGTTCCCTCCCTCTCCCCTCCCCTCCCCTTACCCCATCCAGGGTTTGTTAGTTGGCCACGTGCTTTCACAAAATGGTTACTGAAACATTCGTGTGGTTTTCAATTGGAGAACCCTGATAGGTTTTTTGACAGAGTGCTTGGAAATTGTGTATGTCAGCACGCCCTTTTAAAAGTCATGCTGCCCTGTGCCAGACATATTTGAACTCTCTAAGAAATATTGCATATTCTCATAAAAGCTGTAATTATCTCTGATAAACTCGGATAGACAGACCACCATCCACCAGAAAACATATTGCGAGAATTAAAAACAGCTGAATGCATACTTACCCAGCGTTAAGGTGGCTGAACACAGTTTGCACGCGCTCTTCAATTTCAGCTGGTTACGTGATTTAGCACGTGCAGAATTTTGAGAAAAACAAACGTGGCGCCTATTTAGCGATCATTTTATTTTGCTCAGCGTGGATCGCGAAAGTGTTGTTTTTCGTCTTAAAATCAAACAATTTGTTGTTCGTAAAAATGTTTGTTGAATCGATAGATAATTTATAGAACCATTCAAGAAATACACTGCCTTTTTGGTCGTTTTTGTCTTTGGATCAAGAACCCAGACAAATGCAACGCATGCGCAGTTGACCAAAAAATTGTGACTGGATCATTCTCGTCCCCAGAGCCTTCGTTTCGTTTGGTCAGCGGTAAAAACGAAGGGCTCTGGTAACAGTGCCTTCCGGATGTCGTAAAATCCACGACATCCGTTAGCGCATGCCTAATGCATTAATGTACTATTGCGCTTGCTCAATGCCAGAAACCGGAAATAAAAAACCTTTCGTGTGTGCATTCTCGTCCCCAGAGCCCTCGTTTCGTTTGGTTGAGCTCTGGAGACGAGAATGCTCTGTGTGTGGATGGCGTTCGAAAGGACTGTACAAGACTTAACAGGAAAACATCGCGCTGAAAAAGAAAGAAGAAAAGCTTTACGTGCTGCTGTTATTTAGAAGAAAGATTGTCTTTGTATTTTGCCAACTGGTTTTAGAAAATTCTCGATAAGTCAACCGATTTCTTTCGTTTGGGAGCTGTGTATTTATCGTTTCGCCACTGAACGCTATCATATCCGACCAAATCAGTTGATGGGACAGCTAAGTTTGTTGATGGACACGCTGTCGTCATTGATTAGGCTTATTTCATCGAACAGTGGTAAGAAATATCGAGGAATTTTTGTTTTGCATTCGTTTCATGTTATTTTAATTGGGCTTCGAGTGACCTTCGTTTTCCTAGATTTGTATTTCAAGTTGTAGCAAAGAGTACTACCTAATAAAGAAAATATAACTTGCTTACGAGAGTGCTGATAGCGTTGTTGTTGTTGTTATTTAAAATGGGTAACCTAGTGGTAATATTTCTTTTCACCCTTGGGCTTTCTTCAGGATTTCTGCCTGTCCTTTAATTAATACTCGTCCCAGTTGCAAGCAACATCAGTACTTCTTTAATATTCGTGGCCGCTTATAGCTTCGTCTTCCAAGACACATACTGATTATTTTCGGAAACGAATCGCTCATATTTAGCGACAATCAGATTCCGTTATACTTTAAAATTAAGCAGCCGTATCTTTACCTGCTAAACCAAACAAAACTGGGTGACATTGGTCGTTGAATGCGTTGAAATTAAAACGTTGGTTTTGTTGATGTAGTCGTCATAGGACTTCAACATTTGAAATTCAACCGGAAGTAAAACCTTATGCGTAGAAGCGTAAATTTTTTTACCTTGTTGCGCATTCATTTTTAAACGGCCAATCAAAAAAATTCAAATTTTTGTCCGTTACCAGAGCTACACGAGACGTAATTAAAAAAAACCGTGGAGCTCTGGGGACGAGAATGTGACTGGATGTTTTAGCGACTTTCCTCGGAAACGTGCTGATTTCTACGGAACCACTCGTTAGAATTTCACGAAATTTGGTACAATAATAGTTCCGAATATGCCGAACTCACCTGCCATCAAAAATTTGAAATCTAACAAAGGAAATTTTTACAAAACGCAAACATATTAAACCATAAATTACGGAAGATCCCTCTGTTAAAATTACTTGAGACCAGTGTTAACA
>JAJGOT010000077.1:1307500-1707500 GCA_022457155.1 Cladopsammia gracilis
CGCTCGAAATTTACGCTAATGTAAGAACAAGTCCAATTCAAGAGAGGCATCTAAATGAGTGGAGGTAGCTGAACTAAACATACTGATGTAGAAGTTGTAACTTTAAAAAGGAGGGAGAATGTTGCAAAGCAGGCAACATATGTCTAGATCTTCTTGACAAAAGAGTAGATTTATAACATTCCAACTGCCTGTGAGAGCGACATCCACTTAGATTTGTAAACTCATTTATTGATTAATTAATTCTGAGAAAGCATTCCAACTACATTTGGGATTCAAATTTGACTGACATCATTGTTATGGGCTAAAATAAACCAGACATGTTTCAATAAAGGTCATGTTCATATTCTCTGACGTTTTTTACTCGTTGAGAGTTTCCAGTGATAATGGAGTGTGAGTAACTTCATGCTGAAGTTGTTCACCTATTAACGAAAGTCTTCTTCCCGACTTCGCAACAACCACGCTAGACTTGCGCCTGTTGAAAATGAACATAAAAACATGTTTTGGCTTACTAGACTGTTAGTAGTTCAGTTCAACTTCCATGTGTCAGGGGCGGATCTACGGGGAGGGTGCAGGGGGTGCGCACCCCCCCCCCCCCCCTGAGATGACCTAGTCTGCGTTGTTCGCTTTTAAAATTTGTTTACGTCACCGTTCAGTTACGTCATTCCTTAGAGGTGCACCCCCTAAGAAAAATCCTGGATCCGCCCCTGTGTGTGACCACCTATCGTAAGCGACCACCCTCCGTAAGCGAAGACCTCTCCTAAGCGACCACTTTTCCAAAATACCAAATTTCTTCAAGTCAAATCATTATAATCAAAACCACTCGTAAGCGAACACCTCTCGAAACCGACCGCAACCACTTTCAACGCAGGTAATTTAAAATTTTCTATTTGATTTTTTAACCTCTGGTAAACGACCACGGTCCATCAGTTTTGATGTCACTGCAGACGCAAGTTGAATAATAGGGGACTTCAGATTACATACATACATACATACATACATACATAAATACATACATACATTCATACATATAACTTTATTTAAACTCGGATTTAGAAATAGCTCGAAGGAGCTAGTATCTCCGAGTAGATTGGACTACGAGTACGAGATTGAGTACGAGTACGACTTTTAAAACTTAGTTTGCGTGCTCTAAATAACCATTTACCACACAAATTTTATACCTAGAGTCTCATTATCTTCTGGTCTGCAACAGAAGGGACCGACAGTTCTGGGGATGTGACTGGCTTTAAATTCAAAAGTCTTACTTGTACTCAATCTCGTACTCGTACTCAAATCTAAAGCTCCCTAATGTGTTATACAAATTCTAAGAAAACGAAACTTTGTCCCTTACACCATAAAATATCTATGATACAACTTGAACTGATAGGAGCATTAAAATTACTACAGGTTCATATGATTCAAAGTTAGGAGTACCCCTGTGGTCTGAATAATCTCCCATAAGCGACCACCTTGGCTTTGCATTTTGTGTGGTCGCTTACTGGAGGTTTAACTGTGCTAAGCTTGTGACGAAGGGTAGGTGGATTAGCGGCGCATATATCAGACAAGCCTACCCCTACATATCTAACCTCATGAGTAAGGACTAGCAGTAATGGCCGGAAGGGTGAGTTGTTAAACCAGAGAAGGGGTCATGATGTAGAATCACTACACAATAGGGTCAATAAGAAGTGTGCCAAAAGAAATTACTTATTACGAATGAGGTGTTAAAGAATTAACTTCGCTCCTTAAATTCTAAGGGGGTTGTGACCTAATATAATTGTAAGCTCAGTATGGGATCCATTTGTTAACCGCCCAACCTATGGTATTTATTGCAAGTCCCTTATCATTTCGTTAATAGTGTTGGATTTGGAGAGAGCTTGCTCGCAGGTAAATGAGAAGGAAATTAAGCGATGAATTACAATTTTATCCTGATATAAACAAGGCAATTCTTGTTTACTTACCGCATCCCGCTGCTGTTCTCTCGGTCCACTCGTCTGCTGCGAATCTCTTGTAACATGTTCTGGCGATAGTTCATCACCTTAAGATGATCCATTCGTTGTTTGACGTCTTGCACCTGTAAAAACAAAATACCTTAAACACAAAAAAAAACACGAACTATGCCATGTTACACTGGACGAAAAAATGGATTTACTCAAGTTTGCACATTGAGCAAATATGTAGCAAATTTGGGCCTCTAAATTTGAACCAAATTTGCACTTGGTGTAAAGTGAATGTAAACATACATCTTTGCTCACGTGCAAATTGTGTGCAAATGTGGTGTAAATATGCATCTGCGCAAAAATTTACTATATCTTTGCTACCCCAAGCAAATTTCATATTTGCTCATCTTTGCCATGCCAAGCAAACATAAAGAAAATGTGGAATTTACCAGCTTTGCTTTCTTTGCAAATAAAGTGCAAACATCAAGTTTTGATTTGCTGCAAATATGAGCAAAGTTGTGCAAATGTCATCTTTTCTACATGTTTACTACTGTTTTGCCACCCATGTAAATCCATTTTTTCGTCCAGTGTTATTACATTGTGAACGTGACTGATTAGCATTGAAACTCTGTACAAAAAACTCTGAAAAATTGTACATATTATATATAGTTTTATTTTAAATTCTTAAATATTTTTAGGTAGTATTTATTGTCCCTAGTTAGTGGTTGTATAACTGCTATTTTAGATTTGACACATGAATAAAGGTTGTTGTTGTTGTTGTTGTTGACTTACCTGAAACAACCGAAAGAAGAATTCAAAAGAAAAGAAACAAAAAAGCAAACCTTGGATATGGCGAAAGCATCCAGCAATTGCTTTTGAACATCAACCAGCATGTCAATAGCCTTGGTTTTAGCGTCATCTCCATCGCCAATCTGACTTTTAGATTCTTTGATCCTGCGCGCCTTTTCCTGTGCCTCCTGTCTGGACACCTGCTTCTGGAGGGACTTACGTATCAGCTCCTCTTGCATACGCTCCTTGTTTGCTTCTTGGTTTTGCTGCGTTTCAATCTTTTTAACCTTCTTTTCTCTCTGCGAATAAATAGAAATACACCTTATTCCAAAATGGCGGCCAATTTATTATTCTTTTATATGCATGTTAATTAGCCTTCTTGGCCTCATTTTCGCTTGAAAATTATTTCGTATTTAGGCCAAGAGGGCTAATTTACGTGGATATAAAAGAATAATAAAATGGCCGCCATTTTGGAATAAGGTGTATTGTTTTCGTATAGTAATTGAAATTATCTAAACACAGGCGGACCACCCGATGTTTGTGTGATGGCGGTTACAAAAGAAATATGGGTTAACATAAATAACTTGGCCGCGATTTGCTCTGAATACTAAGTTTATCCTATATGTTCAATAAAAGTTTAGATGAAATGTTAAATGAGTCTTGTGTGTTATTTTTTGCCCGTTCTGAGCCGTTTAAGGTGTCATTTCGCGAGATAATTTATCGAACCCCAAGAGTAAGAAAAAGCCGGCATCCAATTGAGCACAAATTTCTTCGTACTTGTGCCGAGCTTGAGCTTCATCCTTCCAGAATTTTTCGAGAAGAGCGATCCTGAAGTCCAAAAAACTGCTTTCTCAATATGATCGGTGCCAGATTCATGACCAAAGGAATCTGAAGAATGCGAGTCCATTCGAATCTACCAATGGGCTTTTGAACCGCCAACGGCAGCGATGCGTTGCGTTGCATTGATTGGTAGATTCGAATGGACTCGCATTCTTCAAATTCCTTTGGTCATGAATCTGGCAGCGATGCCTTGCGTTGCATTGATTGGTAGATTCGAATGGACTCGCATTCTTCAAATTCCTTTGGTCATGAATCTGGTACCGATCATATTGAGAAAGCAGTTTTTTGGACTTCAGGATCGCTTTTCTCGAAAAATTCTGGAAGTATGAAGCTCAAGCTCGGCACAAGGACGAAGAAATTTGTGCTCAATCGGATGCCGGCGTTTTCGAGGTGAGAAATGTGCTGGTTTAGCGTCAGATCGCGCTTGAAGTGGACAAGGTCGCGGTCGCCGTCTGGTTTGTTGCCTGCCTTGTCTCTCTTTCTCTTCTTACTCTTGGGGTTCGATAAATTATCTCGCGAAATGACACCTTAAACGGCTCAGAACGGGCAAAAAATAACACACAAGACTCATTTAACATTTCATCTAAACTTTTATTGAACATATAGGATAAACTTAGTATTCAGAGCAAATCGCAGCCAAGTTATTTATGTTAACCCATATTTCTTTCGTAACCGCCATTGAACGATGTCACGCAACACACACAAACATCGGGTGGTCCGCCTGTGATCTAAAATATAGATTTTTGCTTTACACTCTCATACAGAGCATAAACCCTTAGGCTATTTAGCCTGGGCTTCTTTGGAGTTCCTGAGCTTCAAATTAAAGCTATGACAATGAAACTATAAGGGTATATGGTACGTGCAAAACGGTTTCCTTCGCGATCGCGGTCCGAAAAATTGGACGATGACGTCATATGACATGGGAATAGTGTTATTCATTCTGTACAGCCCCAAAGATGGCGGATTTCTGAATTTTTGCAAAATCTTAGAAAACCGTCAATACAATACAATACAATATACAATTTTATTTTACTCATAACAATAGATATATAGATTTTACAAGAACACACTAAACGAGAAAAACTACAGATAAAATTACAGATAAAAACTACAGATAAAAATTGACTCAAACGTAATCCAAACGTCCAAATTGACTCAAACGTAATCAACGCTAAAATGGCTTAAAAATATAAAAGATTTCCATTAAAAGGTAAAAAAACAATAAATTTCGAAAAATATGACCGCCAAAATACTGTTGCCATGGAAACATGGAAGAACGTGTACAATGAAATGTCATACCAAATTGTTGCCAGATAAATTTTAAGAAAACAGTAAAGCGGCGTTTGCTTTACTACTAAAGAAGTTATGAATGTTTAAAGTAAGCAAGGGCCGGCTTTGTGGCCCCCTCTCGGACTGATAATTTGGGACATTTAATTTGCTCCTACCTCCCACCTCTTCACAAGGCTAAGTAGGGTTAACATGTCTAGGAGGTCGTGGATGATAAATTGAAGATTTAATAAACATGGCCTTAACCCTGAAATTATTTATTTATTTATCCGTTTTTTTTTTTCATAAAATAACCTTCAACAAACCTTAAGCTTGGCAAAGATTTTTAGTAGCTGTTCTTGAACTTGTAACAGATTTTCATGTGATTTTTGTCGTTCATTCAGTTGTAGTTGATACAATTCTTCCCTTCTTTTTCTTTCTTTTTCCATGATGTCCGCCTCACTGCCGGTCGGTCTTCGTCTGATCTCCTGGAGCATCATCTCCTTCAAGTCTTCCGTTTTCTCGCGCTCTTGCGCTTCTTTGGTGGCCTTGGCATCCTGTAAGAATAGAGTGAGGGTGCATTCACATTCAAGTATGTTTAGAGCAAAGCAGCGTCGACATTAGCACAAAATCAAGACATACTTGTAAACGTGTTTAAATGAAGCACCTTTACCGTAAGTTTTTTTTATGTATTTAAACATTATTTATTCTCAACATTTGCTGTAAGAGTATCAGATGCTCATGGAGAGAAATTGCTTTTTTCAAATATATATATATATATATATATAAAGTCAAAAGTTTAACCGTGTCCACTTATTCTCTTTATATTCGCTCTACCGATGGTATCGAGCCCTCTCGACACACAATACAAAGATTATCCTGGATATATATATATATATATATATATATATATATATATATATTACGATCTGATAAGGACAAATGTAACATGTGAAACCGAAAGTTTCATATCTGATTCTATGAACTATGCGGTTTTACAGAACGCGCATCAGTAAAAGCTGGTTTATTACTGTTAAACCACGAAATTCAACAATTTATGATGTATTTATTGCATATGTTAATTCAGGCCGTTCAGAGGAGAAGGGCAACCACCTCGCGAGATAGTTTCAATTATGCTCAGAATAAATATGTTTTGACCATGATTCGCGCAATGCAACTCCTGATGTGAACACTTTTCATACTTTAGCGAAACATAACATGTTTTATTCGTGATTAGACTAAACATGTTTCGGCCAAGTGTGAGCACATCATAATAAGATGAAAGAAGTTTCCTCAAACATTTTTTAAATTACATTAGGGTGTCCTTTTAAAATAAGTTTGATAAATTATACCTAAAAATGGAGCTTAAACTTGCTGTTACTTTCATTCCTATTGAGTAATATCACTTGTGAAGCCCTTCGGACGAGAGGAGCCCGAGTTCCAACGTTTAAGAAGTTAACAATATAGCATTTGTTTAACGTCTGTCATCTGGTTTTGACCAAAACTATCGTGTAAGGCAGTTTTAATCGTCCTCGTCCTCATGATTCACGCAATACACCAATTATTTAATTTAAATAGTTATTATAACTCATATATACTTTCCTTGTTAATATGATTAATTTAGTTAGAGCTTTACAACTAGTTACCAAAAGTACTGTATAACCTCTACCCACTTGTAACAGCTCTGTGGTAGTAGCCAACTCGAAAGCTTGACTCCTTTGGCTACTACACACTTTTTCTTTGTTAAGTTTGTTCAATGTATAGTTAGCTTTGTTCTTACTTCTTTATTTTCCTTAATGTTGTTATATTATAATTGAATAAGTGTGAATAAAATGAACTTGAACTTGAACTTGATATGAACACTCACGGCTTTTCATGGTGAAATATGTTTATTCATGATTGGACTAAACGTGTTACAGCCTGGTGTGAACACAGCCTTCGTTAACACATTTTCTTACCCGCATCCTTTTAAACGCATTTTTCAAATCCTTATGCACATGAGTCAATCTTTCGTTAGTCTCAGCCATAGCAATACCTTCCTCGCTCACGGTCTCCGTCAACCTTGTCATTTCTTCTATTCTTCTTCGTCTTTCCATTTCAAATATTTCTCGTGCCTTGCGCCGTGCCATATTGCTTAGTAATTCTTCTTGCATACGGTTCTTGGTATTTTCGACAGTTCGTCGCTCCCGCTCACATTCCATCTGGTATTTGGCCTGCAAGCAACAACAACATTACGTTTGAATAATACTACAGTCAAACTCTTTACGGACACGCGCTTAATGCGGACACCCCGTTATTACGGACAATAGTCGATTTCGAAAAATACCATAGTAATCTTTTATGTGCAGGCTCAGCCACACCGGGGTGTAATTATTCAAGTCCCCTTTGTTAGAATGGCACAATGGCATTCAGAGTACATGAAGGAACGCTAGGACGTAGTATTGTGTGTTCGTATACAAATGTGCACCGTATGCAAATTCGAACTCAAGTAATGCTGGCTCCATCTGACGAGAAATTTGTTAGACTTGCTGTAATCGGTTACTAGAGGAAAACTCAGGAAAAACACTTCTCAGTTGACTTAGTTTGCCTTCAAATAACTTTTGGATGAGTTTAGATTCGAAGAATGTTTCTTGGTTTTTTTTTTTTTTTTCACTATACCCGGGCATTTGCACAGCATGATTACGCGTTGGTGTGAATGGCGCCTAAGCCACATTAAATTAATTCAATCACAAGAGGCTTGCAATGTCTAGGTTTTACACCCAATTCATTGCACAAAAATTCATCTTAATATTATTTTTATAAGTAATATTGCCATTCATTTAATAGGAAATAATAAGTCCTTAATAAGAAAAATATGGAAAGAAATTCCTTCGGTGGCATTGTATTTCATTTCAATGAGAGGGATCATGCATTCGGAAAATTGTCATTATAAAACATTGGCTCGAGAGTGACACTACAAACCAATCATGATATCTACTTATGCCCCTGAAACCTACAACTTTTGTGACAAAACGTTGGAATGGTGAAATATGGGACAAGGAAGGCTGTTCTAACGTCTTCTGACACTGATTGCAATTTGTCACAAAACGTTGGAACACTATGTGTTAGATGGTTTGTAAATGGACAGGTGGTTCCCTCCCCCACATTTCAATGTTGTTGGAAAAATAAAATGAAGACGCGCCTTCATTGACAATGTGTGATCCAACATTGAAATTGGGGACATGGGATGGCTGTTACAACGACTTCTGACACTGATTGAAGCTTACATCGTGAATAGCAAAAAGATGCAATAGCTCCTGATGAACGTTTGAGAGTTGTCCACTTGTGAGAGAGATGTCAAGATCTGTCTCTTCCACATCACACGAGAAAGGTATGGACATCCGGCGACTTCTCTCTCCTTCTTCTGCTTTATTCACTTTCTCTATTGTCTCATTTAAGTCAGAACCTTCCAGATTTAACGATTTGTTTACCACCGTTACTTCGTCTATCAACCAGTGGGCATGATCACTCTGCAACTTTGCTACGTTCTGTTTAATAAATGGTATAACAAAGACATGGAAAACGTTAGTACTTGAAAAGCTTCCAACCCATGGCGCACCTTATACATAATTAAACTGGTTGGCTTATTCGCGTTCGGATACATTTGGAGTCTACTAATGTAACCTAACACGTCTGATCTAGCAATAACAACTGATGATATTACTATTGCTTATATTGCCTATAAATTAATATAATGTTTTTTTATGAAATATGACTAAATGCGCATCATATCAAATCAAATGAAAAAATCTAATCTATAAACATCTAAAAGTCTTTAAATACCTTGTAACCTTTAATTGTCGTAATTGCCTGTAGTAAATACTAAATTAGCAATGGAACAGCCAGTGGTCGTAAAGTCCTTTAGTTATTAGTCTTTAATTAGCTACATGTTAAGCTAACAATTATGAAATAACAAAGCGATCAAGGGCTCCTGTGAGCCAACTCGTAAATACCAAACGCTCTAAATAGAATATTCTCAACCAAATTTGCAGAGGTTATGAGTACGACCCGAGTGCGGTGCTTAGGTATTTATATTGTGAATAGAAAAAAAAAGTACCGTAAAGGAGTATTAAAGCGGAATTTTGCGTTATCCGATCGCGAATGCAAGTTGAATATTTCATCGAATCAAGACTTTGCTGGAGCTATTATTGTTGCTAAAAATGGAACGATATTACAAATTAAGTTTGTGGAAAACGAGATTAAAAGCAAATTTCCAGGATTATCTAAATGCTGGAATCCGAAAGTGTATACAACATATGCAAAGGGAACTTGATATAAATTCCAGCATGTCATTTGAACCTTGTACCGCGAGCTAACGCGTAACGCAATATTGTGGTAAGCTTAATTTAATGCTTTTATAAATACGGTTCGATATTTTTTTGAAAATGGAACAACATCAAACGCAACGAAAAAGCAGTACATCACTTTCACAACGTCCAGTTCAGAGAAAAAAAGAAGAAAAAAAAAAAGGAAAAAGAAAAACTAAATTGGCCTTTCCCGCCAGGATTAGAACTCGGGTCGCTGGCGCCGCACAACAAGTCTTGAACCACACGACTATTTTGAATAAGTAACCAATAAAGGTTAAATTTTATTATTTCAACGTAGATACGCGTTAAAACGAGTGTCTGTTGAAAAATCCATTTGAAGTCTGCAGATCGGAGGAATTCAAATGCCAAACATCAGAGCAACGCTTTCATAATGTCCACTTTTTCGGCGGTCGACTATTCTCTACAATTTATTCCTTTGCACTTGCCACGAAAGCCTTATGAACTGGTCAGCGGAAATACCAAGGAAAGTTCACAGCTGATGGAAGGAGAGTGAAAATTTGCGTATTTGCCACCGTCTGCGATAACCCGTTCATTACGCTTCACGTATTCACGAGTTAAAAAGGGAAAACAATGTAAATCACAGAAAAGGGAAGGCGATCATTGATACGATAGAGCGTTAGACACTTCTAAGTAAAAGGCTGTGTACGAGACAGCTTTAACTACATCAGACGGTAAGACTTCCATTCTGAAATGGTTCTTACACAAAAAAGAGTACCGCATAAGCATCAACCTAATTAACTAGCAATTCATAGTTTCCTCTTATGGAACTGTACGCTCTCGCTGGAGAGAGCTCGGTAGGGAAGGAAATGTTCACCTGTCCTCGTATTTTCCAAGTCCCATCGTAATTTAAAGTTTAAGTTAGTTTAGTTGATGAAAGTACAATTCCATTATCGGCTCGCCAAGACTAAAACTTGATCTCTTTCTGACAGTAACGAAATATGACTATATTTCAATTGGTTAAAAAAAAGTGCGGTTAATTTGATTTACTAGTACTGTGGCTGTTAGGAATTGAGTAAGAAAATACTTTGTTGAACCTAAGTCGGTTTCAATAACTGCCGCGCTTTAGGATGGTACTAAAGCAGTGTCGCTCACTCTTGGTTGAGCTTAAATTTTCAATATTTTACCGGAATACAGTTGTTTTTCGCTATATAGCGCGGCACCCCTAAAAGTAACCAAAGCCGGAGTAAACATCCAAATAGATTGTGCGGTAAATAATTAATAAAGAGCGTTACTTTACTGCAAAAGAGTTGAATATCGAGAATAAGTGCTGGCTTTTAGTTTAACTCGCACACTTTTTAATCTTTCAATAACATCATTATGTAACACACTGGCGCAATTTCATTTGTGAACGCCTTTGTATAACAAACATTTCACTCGTCGCCTGTTTTATCTTTCCCCTCTTTACCTTGTGGCGGCCACAATGCCTTCTTAACATGCTTTTTACGCCCATGATCTCTTTTTCAATTTCCTCGGGGTCGAAATCTGTGGAGCTATCGCTGTTATCATCTTCGCTACCATTATCTTCTTGGTGATTGAGAGGATCGCTTGAAGCCGTTTGAACAACAGGCTCGCTTGTTTCATCGCTAGTATTGTCGCTCATAACGACGTAGTTCTGTAATCCTTTTGCCCGAGACTTCCTTTCAATAAAACTGAAACGAAAACGTAATTACCCTGAAAGTGTATACGTAACAAAGCTAATTACATGTCTTCTAAAGTTCCCCCGGCGCACGCGCAAATCAATCAATTAATCATTCAATAACTTAAGGTGATGTTCCACGGGACGATTCGCAACGACGATGTTTAGCGTAACATGGGTGCACGGACGATTTTCCTCGCAATTTTTGCGTTGCGACTTTTCGTGTAACATACCTGTCGTTTATTTTGTTGCGCCAAAAATCGTCGTTGCGAATCGTCGTGTGTGTCATCACCTCTTTAAGGATGCTCGCGCTAATTGTTTATGCGCATCCTTACTGCGCACGCAATTCATATCGCAACGCCATACTACGTCATGCAAGAGTACGCGCGCACGGGAAGAAATCTAAGCACATAAAGACTGGTAGCCGTTGCGTTGACTTTGCTTAGATTTATCTCGCTTGGATGGTCGGTGACCCCTAATGTTCTTTTTCATAGGTAGTTTTCTTTTCTTTTCCAATTCTCGACAGATTGTGAAAAAATGAACGAAAAATCAATGTCAGAAGAAGTTTAAATTTTTTCCATTTTTCTACCCTCGCGACATCGAATCCTCCCAACTTGCAGCTGTCAGAGTTTGCAAATGCTGTCGTTTAAAGACTACATTTCCTTTAAGGGACGTCGCCAATTGAATGAATTTGCTTAACAGACCTACTCGTGTAAAATTTTGCATAGAAAGTTGCATTTTAGAGATTCATTAGCAATATATTCAGACTAACAGACATTGGAGCCATATCTAGTAAGGAAGTCCAATTTTTCAAAATTAGGGTCGCCTTTCGGAAACGAAGTCGGTGACCCCCCATTTTGCTGCATTTTTTCCCCCATTTTTGTAGCAAAAGATTTATAAAAAAATCAATGTTAGAAGATTTTCGCGCAAACGTCCTTTTAAGGACCGCGCGAAAATCTTCTAACATTGAAAAACCCATTTAAACGGTTTCAACATTTGATCAGCATCCATTTAACAAATGTTGTTAAACAAATGTTGATGAAATGTTGTGGAAAACCGAAAATAATGTTGTGTGGAAGCCAATTAAATTTTCATGAAATTCGTTGCTGGAGATAAGAACTTGTCCGCCTTTTGAGTACATGCGTTTTTTTTTTCGGCCAATGTTGCATGAACGAAGTGTTCAACAAGATTCCAAATGATACATTTTTTCGAGAACAAAGAAATTGTTGAAGCGATGTTGAATCTTTCAATACCTTTCAACATTTAGTAACACGTTCCTACAATTGTTAGTTTGTTTCAACAAATAATAAACAAAATTAAAGAAAATAGATAGTTTCTTGGTGTTGCGGATGGTGTGATCACCAAATGACGTAAAACAAAAGATTCAAAAGACACTGAACAATACCCACACCATAACACAAAAGCTAACCAACAATGGCTTCCGCAACACCAAGAAACACCCAGAAAATAGAGTGTATCTTGGTGTTGCGGAAGCCATTGTTGGTGAGCTTTTGTGTTGTGGTGTGGGTATTGTTCAGAGTCTTTTGAATCTTTTGTTTTACGTCATTTGGTGATCACACCATCCGCAACACCAAGAAACTACCAGAAAATGTTGAAACCATTTAAACGGGCCTTTATCAGTATTGGGTACCAAGCTATTACAGGAGGACAACCTCTTTCCCAACGCAATCTCCGCTTTCAAAATCAGTGATGGTGGATCGGGCGTAGAAACTTCTGGGCAAGGGTTGTGCCTAAATCATACCGACCAGAAGGGCGTCGTACACCTTATTGAGACTTATATAACGTAATGTCGACACTTAGAATTTTATTTTCAATAAATGTTTAAGTGTAAAAAAGAAAATCTAAAATCCCCACTCAGGATTGAACTTGTGACCTCAGCTAGGCTTAGGGCCTGTTCACATGGAGGTGGGGGACCCGGGGTAGGTGAGGTACCCCATCTACCCGGGGTCAAGAAAAGCTAGCCTTCACATGCAATATTAAGAGCCCCAAGGCGCTAGGGTGAGGTTTCTAAATGCTATCGCCATGTTGTTTTGGCGGACTTTGGCGGAATATTCAAACTTATTTTTTCTTTGTACAATTTGTATATCCTATTCTATTTTTATATTATGCTATCATATTTACCGTTTATTAACTTAGTTTAGTTTTATTTCCATTCGCTGTTTTAAATTTTAAATTCCTAGCCTGTATCACATATCAAATTATAACCGTTTCACAATTTGTTTACTATATAAAATATTGTAACGACTTTCCGTATCTCCATTAAATCCCCTGGAGAAGGACAGCTTGACTGTCCGAAATATCGGGAAACCTCATTCTCTAGTTGTATATTTTGTCTTCGCTGTTTTCCCTCATTATATATACAGGTTTTATTAAAGATAAATGCCAGGATGAACATCACCCCACCCCACCTCCAGCATTCACATGGAGAAAACCCACCCCACCTAGGCGGGTTACCCGGCCCGGCTGACCGGGCAACCCGCCTCGGTGTGGTACGCGACCTCTCATGTGAACACGATCAAGACAAAAAGAGAGACTGTATGGAAGGATTGGTTACCCCACCTACCTGGGGTCCCTCACCTACCTGGGGTCCTCCACCTCCATGTGAACAGGCCCTTAGGCTTACATCTCGTGTTTGTGTTTGTTTTCTAAATGTTTTTTAATTTCATGTTTTACGCGAGAAAATACGTCAGAATTTTTTAGTATTTTGGGAGCCTTGTGCAGGGATTTCTTCACCCGCCATTTTGATCAATACATCAATTTCGTTCCCAGGCTAGAAAGAGATCAAAGGACTCTCAGTGCCATTTCGTGAATTTACAGAGAGGCTTTTATTTCATTTCTCTGTAAAGACTTCTGGTGTGCGTTTTACAAAATAGTTCACCAACCGGCAAAGATTCAATGTTTGTTGGCTTTGAAGGCTAAGCAATAAAGATATAAGACCCCAAGTTGATGAAATAAGTGTGGTTCGATATAAGTTGAATTTACAAAATTGCGCTCGAAAGTAAAATGTCTTCGGAAGTTTTCAGAAACGCACGCCTGATTGGAACACCACTTCATGAATAAAACGTGAAACGAGTTTTATTTTGTGCACTGCATAGATTTCTTTGTATTGCTCACATTTTTCAAGCAGGATTTGGGAGGAGTGGGGGGCGTTTATTAGAGAGGGTGTTTATCAGAGAGAGGCGTTTATTGAATTTCTCGCTTTTTCAAGTGCCTATGAAATGAAATTTTCGACCCGTTCAACTGATTCATAATTTTCCAATTTAAGTTATGGTCAAGCAACGAAAAGTATTTCTTTGGACGTCAAAGTTGGTCAAAAATGAACTTTTCGTGTCCTGGGACCTGGAACTAGTGTAAAAAGAAACATAGAATGCACGATCACTGCAACAAACCGTTGAGAATGGCCGGATCTGGGTTTCCAGACCTAGATCAGTATTAATACTTAAAGTGAAACAAAAGAAACGGCAAACTTACAAAAAACATGGTGACGTCATCAGTTGTGCAAAAATGCGGTGTCGCTTTGAGACGCTTCAGTATTTCTCGTAAACAAACCACTTTTTTAGCTATACTTTTAGCAGTTTTTCTCAGTGGGAAATGTCCTCCGACAATGAATTTTGACTACCATGTTAACTTCGAAGGTATGCACAACTGCTGACGTTACAAGTCCTAATTTGCATATTTTGGCCGCTTGTGATTGTCCCATATTTTTGGCTCAAATAGGCCAACTTTGAGGTAAGAAAAAAACAGATTGCGCGCTTGACCATAACTTAAATTGGAAAATTATGAATCAGTGGAACATGGGCTTCAATTTTTTAGTATATGAAACGGGTCGAAAATTTCATTTCATAGGCACTTTAAGGGGACATTTGTTATAGAGGGGCGTCTATTAGAGGCAGGGCGTTTATTAGAATAAATACGTTAACCAATTATTCCTTCACAGCGAGAAAAAGCGAAATTTTTGGCGTTTAGTTGACAACAAATGCAACAACCTAAAGGAAAAATGTTGGATTACACTAACTCGCGATAAAATCGAGTCAAAATCATTTTTCATCAAATGTCAGATAATAACTTATGTATTTTATTTACTCATATACTAGAAATAGCTGAGAGCCAGTGAAGTGCTGCGATGTTACTCATCAAATACAGTGTAGTGTCAATACTTATGATTGTCAATAGGCTATGTTATGATTACTGTTTTTTTGTATATATTTTCCCAAAAATGTAAGTGAATTGTTTGAATAATAAGCATGAATTTGTGTTAAATATAAATATAGTACTAAATAGTACAGAATTCGTCGTTTTCCATTGCTTAGCTTGTAATGTTTTATGCCCCCGGGTATACGACGAGGAGGGGTTAGCTCCGCATAGTCATAGTCCAATGTAGACATCCTTAGGGCTTGTCACGCAATCTTTCCTCCCTCGTGCTACATAGTGGGAAATTTGACGCAAAATTAAACGAGGCCCGGACGGGGCGATTAACTTCAACAAAAACATTGGTCAGCGGTCGCAAGCTAAAGGATTTCGTAATCCATATTTTCCGGTAGTTTCCATGACTTCTTCCAGCGAATGATAAAATTGTGTTTGCATGAAAACTCTGCGTAATAAGTAAACAGCTTACCTCGAGCAAGAACGCAAAACCTCGGCTTTGGTTACCTTTAGGGGTGCCGCGCTATATAGCGAAAAACCAACTGTATTAGCGCGCGCTGAAATAGCGCATTTAATGTCATCAAATTGCGTCAGCAAAGTACTAATTAAAGTTCAAAAAATAGCAAAAATTCAAATTTGACAAGTTAAAAAAACAACAAAATGTCACTCAAAAATTGCTCAAAAAAACAAAGCGTCACACTCCGGACTTGTGTGGTTGCTCTTTATCAGGTTTTTTATCTTTCAACCATGCAATTGCAGACTCGAGAGAAATTACTACTTTTAGAAACTCGATAACATTCATCGTTTTCTCTCAAAATGACTATGATCGCGAGATTAATTCAGTCGCAATTTTAGCGCGCGCTAATACAGATGTTTTTACCGTTGCTAATACAGTTGTTCAAAACCTATCATCGTTTTCTCTTAAAATGACAATAGGGGACTTTAGATCGGACGACGAGTACGAGATTGAGTACGAGTACGACTTTTGAATTTAAAGCCAGTCACGTCCCCAAAACTATCGGTCCCTCCTGTTGCAAACCAGAAGATAAGAAGACTCTAGGTATAAAATTTGTGTGGTAAATGGTTCTTTAGAGTACGGCGAACTAAGTTTTAAAAGTCGTACTCGTACTCAATCTCGTACTCGTTGTCCGATCTAAAATCTCCTAATTTTACTCGCCACATGATCACGAGATTAATTCGCAATTTTAGCGCGCTTATACAGTTGTTTTACAGTTGCTAATACAGCCGTTCAAAACCAATCATCGTTTTCTCTTAAAATGACAATTTTACTCGCCATATGATCGCGAAATTAATTCGCTATTTTAGCGCGCGCTAATACAGTTGATTTTACAGTTACTAATACAGTTGTACATGTTCAGACCTATCCTGACCACGCAGAATTCTATAACTACTGCCGCTGACGATACATACTGCATCCTCACTCAAAATCATAGTCCCCGAAAAAGTCCACGAAATCCTCAAAACGAGCTATTGCGCCGTATATAAAGCGCCCAGGTCTCACTCGGTCAAATGAAACCCAGGGAGCCTGTCACGATTAGTGTGCTGCTCGCCAAAGGGCTCGCAGCAATAACTTTTAAATTTACATCTCATTGTTGGGATCCTCTACAAGACTTTGTCTCATGAATAACAACGCTTTCAAAAGCGAAATAAAAAAGTAGAAAGGATTAACAATCATGTTCATACTTGACGCTTTAGAGTGCAAAGAAAAATTTCATGACCATCTTATTTTGACCTGATCTAAACATCCTTATCACTGGAATAGTATTTACACTAAAACGTTCACTTAAATGTCAATTAAATTTGCGTTATTGCGATCTTGTACCGTCTTAACCGATTGGTAATGTTAAAGGGAACCTCCATTGTTATAACAAATTGACGTTAAATTGTTGGAAATAAAGTCTGAAAAACAGGTGCAAATATTATTTTAGTGTACAAAAAAAAAAAATATGAATATCGCCTATTTTCGCTTTTAAATTTCCCGCGCCGCCATTTTGAATATTTATGACGTGTTACGGTTGTCTAATTGTTGCATACAAAAGACCTTCGATTCTTAACAATTCTTAAATATTCAATATGGCGGCGCGCGGGAAATTTAAAAGCGAAATTACGCGATATCTTTATTCATCTTATTTGTACAATAAAATTATATTTGCACCTGTTCTTTTAAAAAAACTAAATTTCGACTTTATTTCGAACAATTTAACGTCTATTTGTTCTGATAATGGAGGTTCCCTTTAAAGGCCACGCGTGATTGCCGCGTGGGTTAATAAGAATATCATTGTACCACCAGGTGGTGACCTAGTAGAGTTGGCTTCAACTTTGAAAGCTATTAGGGGTAGACCCGGGTAGGTTGAATTAACTGTACACCCAAAACTTTAGTAGCGTGCAGTAGACACATGATCCCCAAAGGGAGCCTGTTTTTCTTGTAACTGTTGTTGTTGTCATGTGACAGGTTCAAACAAAGGACCTATTATAGTATTTTAATTTTAGAATAGAAACATTTTAGAGCTCTTCACGTATCGTTTCTTTTGTTACTTCCATCTCCTCCTCGTTATCATCCTCCATATAAGCCTCCTGCGATTCCGGGCTGTCCTGTCCCGGGGGAATATCCGGCTCTTGGCTCCAGTCCAGATACCTTTGTAGAGCGCGGTCTAGGTTTCTCTGCACTTCTTCCTTAGTGACTCTGTCTGTTGCAGCGCTGTCGTCACGTAGTTTATTGAAAAACTAATAATGAAAATGAAAAAAAAAATAATAAAAAATAAATGAATACAGTCAATGCGAACACCTAAATTGCAACTAAAGGTAGGAGAGGTTCCCGCTTTCAAGAGATCTCAAATCTAGTAGTTTACGTTACGCCAGCCCCGAGGCGAGCTTGTCTCTTTCTGTCCCTCCCCTCCCTGCCCTCTTTGACGCGTCCCAACCTCTACGTTTTCCAATCAAAGGGCTCTGAGAGCCATCTCGTGAATACGAAACAGCGTACGGTTAATTTTAGTTGATGTTTTGTAATTGAGTTTCAAGCTTTTGATAATCCTTCAGCTAAGGTTGAGTATTACACGATTCTAATTGTTTCTTCTAATGTGCCCGACTTTGCTTTCGTTGAAATTTGCAGAAAAAAATTTGAACACCGGATCAGTGCCCCGCCGAAAAAATTTTCACGGCATGAAAATATGGCTAACATGTTATGGGAAAAACGAAAAAAAAGACCGTTTGAATACCGCTCCCAGCTTTCCAAATTCCTCTTTTAAAGCGAACAAATGTTCTTCATGCCGTTCATCCCATTTTAAAAATTTGGTGTGCGGCGCGCTTTTTATAACCCTTACCCTGTTTCAGACCATACCCTTTGGCGCCGCACATACGTTTATCGCTTATGCAAAGGAGTACCCCACCCCCGGGCTAAAAAAGTTTAAAGCTGAGGGACATGGAGTGACTAATTTGCATATCTGCACTCGTAATATAATATCTCGTTTACGCTTCGCGTTTTCACGTGACAAAAACGAGTTGGCGGCTTGACAATCAATCACTAGTCTGCACTGCTAGCTATAACAATAAAGTGGAACAGGACGCAGATGAGTCAAATTTTAATGTACTTTCTTTTACTTTCACCGCGCGAATCGGTTTCGAATCGTGAGCGTGACCAAACAAAATATTACACTGGATTTACGTGTGCTAAACGGATATTATGATAGATGGTCACAATACATGTAACAGTGTGTTCATGCCAAAGAAGTTTTTAGTGAAGAAAATGTCTGAGATTTTAATTTTTGGGCCGAGGAAATAGCTGTTGTAACGAAGTAGTCGTATAAATGGGGTCTTTGTAAAAACAGGTTAAAAAGTTCAACCAAAAAAATATGTTCAGTTTTAACGTAAGTTCACAGGAATGAAAATACAGTTGTTTACTTCTTAGAGATACAAGTTAGCTTTACTCACCATATCTGCATAGTGTTTTGTTCCCCCAGTTTCCTACGATAAAACAAAAAGATAAATTTAACGATATGCCGCATCTACATGTACAAACAATACGTGCATTTTGTATCTCAAAAATATCTCCTTACAACAAAAATGTTGAATCATAACAAAATATTGTTTAATGCGATCCTCTCATATTATAATCAACGCCAAAATTTAATTGCTCTTTCCCATCACGTACTGGAGATAAAATGTTGCTTAAATTTTAAAGCAGTCATTCATTCTAGCTGTTTTAAAATAGTGCCCAGTTGCAGCCGTTATTTTGGGTCGTCACGCAGCGCCCGTCTACACTGGAGAGAAGCGTTGCGTGACGACCCGGCAAATAGCGGCTGCGTAGGAGACTAACCTGTTAACTGCTGGGGAGGACTTACCTCCATGTAAGCCTGGATCCAGTTGTCCTTAGAAATGTACCCATCACGGACCAATAGATTTTCAATTATCTCCCTAAAAATAAACCATTCACTTTTAATTATTTAGTGGTTTGTTTGTCTGTATATTAAAAATATGTATATGTGTACATTCAAAGAACAGTTATACACATTGTGCGTGTAAATATACCAGTATTTAGTTTTAATCTTAAGATTTCTTCAAATGAAAATAATTCACAAGCAAATACTGACCGAACGCACATGTAACTAAACATGTAAATATATTTTGGTTAGATAAATGAGAAAACCAGGTAGCTTGTTCTTCTACCCAGCTATCTACAATGTACATATTAAACTATTGCGCTTTATTTGGATCTAGCAATACGAAAGCAAATGGAGTGTTTAACATTAACTCTGTGAAAAGCCCCCTCTCTAAAATTCAATCCTTAAAGTGCCTCTCACAGCCGAGATCATGCACAGTCAACCTGTGCTATTACTTAAATATTTCATCGACCTTCACTCGCAATGCGTGCGAAAACTTAAGAATCTTTTTCTTCTATAAAAATAAAATCCCATACATTGAATTCGCAAGGATTCAAGTCAGGAATTCGCAAACAATTTGCTATCAAAATGTAGCAGATCGGCGAATTTGTATTTCCCTATTAAGTTAAGTTTTAATTAAGCGTGCAGCGGCCATACAGGTTTTGCACGGCAGCCATGTTGCATGGCAGGAACAATGAAAATGTTTTGCATTAGAAAGAACATTCTTTCCCATAGGGAAAATAATCTATTGTTCCTGCCATGCAACATGGCTGCCGTGCAAAACCTCTATTGTTATTTGAAATTTACCTAGGTAAAAGTTGAAATCATATCGTAACCGTCCATGTTGGAAATATGTTGCTACCCGGTTGATGTCATTCTCTGAGAATAACTGTTACATGTGCACAGTTGCACTACGAAAAAGGAAAAGTGCAAAAACCTTGCGCATGCTTTGAGAATTATTAAAATCGGGCGAGAATGTACTTTGTATGCCTAATTAATTCCTATTGGCCTTTTTTTTTTTCATTTTTTGCTTTTACATTTTTCATTTTTCTATGACAACGTTATTGCAATTAGGTATATATATGTATGTATATACTGGTCAAATTATGCTACTGGTCAAATGATAGATGATGATGATGACAGTAGCTATATGTGAAAGTTGATGATAGTACATGATAAAAGGTGGTCAAACAAGATCGCGCGTTTCAACTATCATCGACTATCATGCACCGCTTGGTATTGATCCAAGTGATCCTTGGTTACAGGGTTTCTTTTTAATTGTTTTAGCAAAATTAGAGTACCAAAACACCCAGCTAAACGAACAAAGAAAATGGTTATGAAGGCGTATTAATAAACTAGGCTCAATCTAGTATTCTATACCTGATGCTAAACGTTCCACGGTAGAGAAAAGAAATAAAAACGACCTGTTCACACAATTCTAAGTTATCGTGGTGTGAATTTTCCATTTTCTAACCTTAAATACGGTCAGGGTTTATGAACTGTCGCGGCACACACCCTAAATTGACGGAAGTACCCCCCCCCCCCCCCCCTCCCACCCACGGTACCAGGGCTTTACGTACCTTATATATCCTGGGTCAATAACGCCATACTCTGCTTCTTCCGTGTTACTAACATCTGTTCCTTCAAATGCAAGAACAAATGCCCGCATCTCATCACGGCTTAGTCTCCTAACATCATCCTTGCTCACAAATCCTTTCTTGTCGCCGCCGAGCCAATTAAACATCTATAAAGTTATAATATGTTACTTTAAGGGGGGAGTTATACGGAAATGTCATTTTTTCGCTTTTTGAGATCGGTTTTATGGAATTATCTCGTTAATGTTTTAAGCAAGTGAAAGATGTCATCATAGCTTTGTAAATGTATCTTATGTAAATGTTTTGTGAATGTTTTGGTCATTTTTAGGAGTGCATGAGAGGTGAAGAGGGATGGGGGATTATTGTGAAATTTAGGGAAATAACAAATATTAAAGATTTAACCCTATTTTGCCGGGGGAGGGGGGGGGGGGCAGGCTCAGGAACTCAAAAAAACGCCCAGGCAAAATAAGGTTAATGAAGTTTTAATATCACAATATGTAATGTCTGATATCTGAGTGACGTAGGAACGAACTGGTCAGAAATTAATATTCTGACGGCACGATATAGAGGCTTGCGTGTAGTTATGGGACATTCCGGGACTATTTAAGGATTTGGCGGAAGATTTATCATTCTACGTCGGTCAGTTTCTTCGAACGTTGCCTTTTTTCGTTTAAGATTTTTTTATTAAATACGTTAGGAAATGAAATGTTATACAAAGTATTATCAGTTTTCCGAACCTTTTCCCCGAGGTCCTGTACCACTGCACTTATTAGAGGAATACGTTTCCACTGGCATTTTTATAGCCACATCTAAAGGATTGTTTTTAGTGGTTTTTCGTAACTGGCGTGGCAAAATTTTCTGAACTTTTGAAATATAATGTAAGTGAAATGTACTTTAAAGGATCAGGAGACTAAACAGAATGTTATTACATGTAGGATACATTCATCAGATGACTGACTGTCCGACTCATCGTAAATAAACCATTTTAATTAAATGTCTCGTGTTAGTGGAGTCAGAATATGAAGTTAATAATCAGTAGATGGACACCAAAACGGTCCGCCACCAACCTCGGGTGCTCATGCGTGGGTATCAACTGTTTGTTGGTGTTTCAAAAATGATTTTGTTTTTCTATCCCTTCTTTAAAATTCTGACATTAAAGGAACACTGTCCAGCCGAAATAGCAAATATCGCTTAGCTTATTTTCATGTTATATCGCCAAATGCCACTACATATACAACTTGTTGGATAAAACGATTCTATAGAGCAAAAAAAAAAGCAGTAGTTTGGAGATAAAGTGCAGGATTGCAAGGATTGAAGTGGATTGCAGTTCATAAAATTTGATTTCTTGACAGGCGGTCAAACTTGCCATTTTTGTGACATTTTGGCTTTTCTAGCCGTCACTTTGTCTGTTTAGTTCATATTTCTTAGTGTCTATCACTTTTAGCGATGGTTTCGTCCAATTTCAAGATAATAAAATAAGCTTAACCGTTTAATTCTCAAGAGTGCCAAACAACAAAATTCAAGAAAAATCCCAAATTTCATTTTGTAAAACATTGAAAAACAAATGGTACCATACAAAAGTACTGCTGAAGAGGTTTCGTTTGAATGGTCACACCATAGGATTTCGTCCACAGACCCAAAAGTACTACATTACATGTCTTCATCGTTGACTCTGGGAGTGAAAGGGTTAAAGTAAGCTTGTGGCCATTATCAAGAAAACACGGTAGTTCAGTCGGGACAGTGTCTCTTTAAAATTTAGGTGTAATTCCCCCTTAATATTGTTACACCACAGGCAATGTTTTTCTTCTAAAATGGGGGACCATATGTGATGCAAAAATGGTGTGATTATAAAATGGCGAGTGGCAAAGCCATGTGTTGCACTAGCTGATGGTGCTTCTTGTTGATAACCAATAAGCAGCACAATCAGCTAGTGCAGCACAATTTGTGCAATAATGTTTCCTCCACTATCTTCAGACGTACAGTCTATACTTCTGCTAAGCTTGGACATTACTTACTACAATATTTTCTATAAAAAATATAGAAAACACAAAATTCTATATAATTTTTTTGTGAAAATAATAGAGAGCAATAAAGTATAAAATTTAATGCCTAGTTACAAGAACTTTAAACATGTTATAAAGAGACTACATGCACTACTACTTTTTACTTGTATTGAAACAAATTTGAAAACTAATTTAAAAGTTAATTGGTTCAATATTGATTCTTTTAATGGATCTGTCAATTCCAAGCCCGCTCCTCCCCCCTCCCCCAGGATTTGTCTTTAAAAAAAATAACGTTGTAAATGCCCCACGGTGGGGTCAGCTCATATGTACAAATCCCTACGGTGGGGCTGCCGGAAGAGTGCAAATGCCCGACATAAAAGGCCTGACCCATGAGACAAGATCAAATTTTATTTTAATGATTAATGATGGAAGCAAGATTAGTTCACAAATAAATGGGATCTTTATTTATGCTAGGAATTCTTTCGCTTCTCTTTAGATTTTTGAACCACTCTCTTCCTATTTTTGGCGACTTGAAGAAGGCGGTTCATCCATATTTTGACTTCCTCAGTTGGAAAGAGGCATTTTTAAGGAGCTTCATAAGCTGTTCTACCTTGATAGCTCTCCAAAATGCAGCTTGGCGATTCCGCCCGGATTTCTACCCGCACTGTGTACAGATTTTAATGCTTGCAAAAGTTTCAATCAAGCCTTCCAAGCCTTGATCGTGTAACCAAGAGATTATGAATTGCATATCTTGTACTATCTTGTCAAAAATGGCGGATTCACTTTAAAGTGCCAGTTACGATGATTTGCTTCTTTGTTTAAAATTTTCTGTAGCGGGCACTGTTACGTTTACTAACTACGATTAAACGGTCAGTACAATTTGTCTCATGAATTGCCGTTAGTATATCTTTAAAAGCAAAACGTGTACCTCCGTTAGCGTATCGAGGAAATGCCCTCGCAAGCAAAAGGCGAAACTCGTTAATTTGGGCACTTTTTATAAACATTTATCAAAATCTGACGAAAACACAAAGAAAAAGTCAATCACAAATTGATATCAACATAAATTTTCATCGAAAAATGTAATTTCTTTTACCGTGATGTCCCTCATGATCATCTGCTTGAAAATTCTTTACAACTCTGCTTCTTCGGTACTGACGTCCGGAGAAATATCGCCCGCGTTGATATAAGCTTAAACATATGAAGTTCCCCGATGGAAAATGTCATCGCTTGAAGCTCCTCGTTTTCCACTAAAATGGCAACTGAGTATTCTTGAAACTTTTTCTTTCCATTTTATATCTTTTAAATGCGTGCTGTTACTCCGATAATGCGAATTTACGGTTTTAAAAACCAAGTACATGACGAGCACGGCAACCATCTTATGTAAAATTTGATATTCTTGTCCGAGTAAGATCGATTTTTCAGCGTGTTGACCTCGCGCGAGCCTATGACGTAGATCAGGAACTGCTTGTTCATTGGCTAATATGCTTCTTACGTCACCAGTAGAAAAATCCACCGGTAAAGATTTCCCGCGCTGCAAGTGGGACAAGTCCCTTCCAACGAAGAACCAAACTTAGAGAAAATGAGTATTCGAAGGGACTTGTGGTAAGTCTACATTAAAAACAATATTCGGACTTATACAGCATTGCAAAAAAAAAAAAACTTACAGGAGATAGCCCAAAGGGCACTTTGATTGGTTTAGGAAGGAGGAAATCACCCTTTTGTCTAGTGTTGTAATTATGTCTATCCATATGCTGTACAAAAAAGTTGTCTTAAGGTAGCTCACAACAGTTTCTAGTAATTTCCAGAACTCACAATTACTACAATTTGATGGATCAATACAACCAGTCTTTATCAGTTGATGCCACAATAATGGCATCAACAAATTCCCAGTCACTGTTAAACAAGTTATGGTCATAAATTGTCATGATGTAACAAGTTACATCAAGCCAAGTTACCGTAGTAGCATTATAACCTCTTAAAGACATCCTTAATTTTAGCTTAGTGCTTTTAACTTAAAAATGAGCTGGGTGGAATTTTAATTAGCATGTTAATTAAGATAGAACTTTTTGCAAAGTTCATCCGAAGGGGTTCAGAGCCACCTTAAATTTTCGAAAATTTAAGGTGGTAGTATTGATCCATCAAAGTGTACAAGTACTGGAAATTACTACCTTAACTCCTTTGGTTTGCCATAAATTGACACCACATTGCAGTCGTACTACATTGCATCATCATCATCATCATCATCATTATCTGACCATCATTATTTTATTGTAAATGATACATCTAACTTCTATCTAGATGTTCATGTATCTACAACTTAACTTAAGGTGATTCCATCGAAAAAGAAGTTGTAATGAAAATTTTCTAAAACTTTGCACAGCTATTTATTACATCTAGTACATCAAAAATACGATAAAAAGAGGGGGTCACCATGCCCGTTTTCAAGTTCTAGTGCTGTAATATATAACTAAATAAATGCTAGCTTGTGACGGCCTTGAGCGAGAGGCAACCATTATTTCCAGAAATAAAGTAATTATTAGCAATAAAATATTAGTATTATTGTTATGATAGCAGAACAATGTCATTGTAAAAAGCCTTAAAGTTACCGAAAAAAAAAAAACAAATGAAATAATAGGGCAATTTCAATATCTGCATGCTCCCAGTGAAAAACGCTAAAAACTAGAATGTAAAAGTGATTTCAAGAAAATATTTCAAAACTGCTAATGAAAAATTCTTCAAATATGGTTATATAATGGCGAGTAGTACTTTCTTCAAATACATGGAATAAAAAAGATAGGTCACCATTAATGTTTAGGAGCGAACAATCACTTATTTACTTGGTGAGTTGAATCATCAAATGAAACCCACTTGGTTCAGAGTGTGCGCGCGCTCGTGCACATGCAAATGATGCAAGATATTATGTGCAGTAGTGATGCGCAATGCAGTACTAGGGAATCACCTTAAGAAGAGTTTATATAAGGTCTCTTTATCAATTCAAATACATGTGTATGTAGTTATAGTTTTTTTGAAGGTGTACACTTACTGATAAAGCATGCTGTTGCACACCAGCCACATAACTGTATTTTGTCTTCCCCTAAATTTATGAACAAATAAAAATGTACAGTGTGTCACATAAAGCTCACTTCAATCTATAAAGGTCTTTTTCAATATAATGGATCTTATAAAATACATTATTTGCATTAATATTAAAACTACATTCAGTACATGTATTAAGAAAAATACAAAAGAAATGAAAACTAAATTATATAATAATGGGGTCATGGCTCATGTACGACGAACTGACTGACGTCATAAAACCTAATACAATACAACCTAACACACTACATCACAATACAGTCGTCGTACACGCGCCATGACCCTAATAATGAATGTCTGATACAGCTACAGTAAATAAAAAAGAGCCTTAATTATTAGTATTCTGTATGTATATTTATATTTATTCTAATTGCATTTAATTATATAAAATAATATATTTGTGTCAGATCTGTATGGGAACATAATTTATCTAATCTATCCAACTTTTCTGGACTCATACAGACCAGAGGGAAAGGCACGAACGGGACTCAGGTCCCATGCGAGGTGCCATCCCTTCCAATCCCACAACCCGCAAGGTTGACCACACCACCGGGGTCTACGGCCCCTACTCTTTTCGAATAGTGATGTGGGATCTTTAACGTCCCACAAGAACAAATCAGAGAGTGCTGTGAGACGGGGCCTACAGTTTTTTCGTCCTTATCCGAGAAGACTAGAATGTCATACCATTTGCAGAAGTCATTACAAAGGCGGCACATTCTCCTCAGTTATTTTAAGACCCTGAGTGTTGGTCCGGTCGAGGTTTGAACCAACGACCTCCCGCTCAGCAGACCGGAACTCTACCACTGAGCTAACCGGGCGGCGGTTTGTCTTGCATTGTAATTAATTAATTACCCATACCAGTGGCGAATCCAGACTTCACAGTATTGGGGAGAGGTGAATAAGGAGGGGGGAGCCCTCCACCACTAGCCAATGCATAGTCAGTTGTGCTGCTCATATTTTATCAACAAATGTATCACTTTATATCAATGTTAACATGCACATACATGTACCTGTGGTGCATTTTCACTTCTTCTAAGAATTCCATCTTTATCCAATCGCTCATCACTTCCAAAGAACTCTAGCACACCTTCCCTAAAAGAAAAAGTAAGTTAAAACTAATGAGTATGAATACAAGTATAAACTGACTAACTCTTTAAATACATTGTACCTATATACAGTAGAACTGCAGTATGTACACATGTTATTACAGTCAAAATACTCAGCGTGTTCAGCTTATTATTTGGGAATGACTTTCATTAATTGGGAACGGCCAGATTGCATTATTGAAATCAAACACTGATCAAAATTCAGGTTTTAAATTGATTATTGGAATATTCCAATGGTAGCCTCATTCGAAATAATGAATGCTGATTGGTTTGTTATTGACATCAGGCAAATGTTCACGTGCAAATCAGGCAACAGTTGGCAGCTTCAAGACATCTGACCTATTTAGCTTCAAGACATCTGACCTATTTCTTTTCTCTGGCAACAAAAATTCATCACTGAGTATTTTTTGACATAAAGAAGCTCTGCATTTACAAAACTCTAAAGAAGAATTCTTAAAATGCTAGTGTGCTGGTTAAGGTTCTGATGCAGAAAGAGAAATTTTCACCGAAAGTGAAGAAAATTTCCTATGAAGTCCAGTCGACTAAATTCTCTGAAACCAACAGCGGTCAACAGTTGCGTATTTCACCTGTGAACTTGTGACTGATGTCAGTAAATAAACCAATCAACATTCAGTATTTCGAATGAAGCTACCATTGGAAGATTCAAATAATCAATTTAAAACCTGAATATTGATCAGCGTTTGATTTCAATAATGCAATTTGTTCCTGATTAATGAAAGTCATTCCCAAATAATAAGCAGAACACGTTGAGTATTTTGACTGTAAATACACACGTCAAATACTGTTGACAAAATAGAATTGCATGTACAAAACAAAAACACTCCAAAATCCTACAAGCTGCTTTCTTCCTTTCTGTAACAACTTCCTTTTCTCTATCTATATAAAAATTATCAGTGATGGGGGTACTGTACTTGTTAGAAATTTTCCAAAAACACCTCAAAAGGTGCCAAAATCTTGTTTCATGGGTGTGGCTAAAATAGATTTTTACCCTTTAGAAGAACCAATTGAAATAAAAAAGTTTGTTTCATATGTTCTCGGCTCAATCAACTCTAAAAGGTTCCATGATAATTCTTTAAATGGTGATCATTTTAGATTTTAGCACCCTGGCTTGTAGCTAAGTGGCCCCTATAAGAGGTACAACAAGCACCCCCGTCATTGTAATATGGGATTCCCCCCTCAAGATTTAAGAACTGTTGAACATTACACAGACCTGACAGATTCCAAGTCAGTGTTTCCCATACTGAGGTTACCATGCCCAGTGTACTTCCAGTCCACATCCATTTCGCTGAGTGGTTTAAAACTTAGTGGCTGATCACAGTCTGTGAAATCAATGTCAATAACTCCATCCAGACGAGAAAAAAGTAGTGCCACTGCTGTATTTTGGCTTCCGTATGAAGTTACTTGGTGATAATAACCTGTAGACAAATTAAAAATAAATTCTCTCATAAACTTTAAAATAAAAACCCACCTATAGTCTTGTGGGGATTGTGTAGTTCCAGAAAAAATCCATACCCACCCCATGGAAGGTCATTGGAAATTCCTAGGGGGAGGAGGGTCTTAAAAGCCAACATTTTAGAAGCAAAGTATGAAGCCAAACTGGAATTTCCAGGGGGGATGGGGGGTGCTAAACAAAAAACCTTCCGTGGGGGGAGTATGGATATTTTCTGGAACTGCACATTATAAAGTAGCGCTACATGCTGGAAACAACAAACCCCACTGCTTACCTCTCACCAAGGCCAACCCTCACCCCCCCCCCCCCCCCCCACCTATATAATGTTTACAAGCATTCATTTTTCTCAAATTTATGTAACTGTAATTGTGATTCTCTTAAAAACCATACCCGATTTCAGACAAAAATGTAAATTGTCAAAATCCATGTACCCATTTTCAGACTCTGCTATGACCCAATCAACAAAATTATTACAGGCTCTAATTGGGGTGTCACATGCATATATAGAGTACTCCCCTTCCCTCCCCCCCCCCCCCCCACCCCCACCCAGTACTGTTAAACAGTAACACGAGTTAGACATTTGAAAATTAAGACAAGTAACACAAGGACCACTGGCAGAACCTCCACTCAGGACTTACTTTTTGGTAAGAAGAGACAGTCACCAGCATGGACCATAACAAAGGACCATGGTACTTCAGCAACCTTAGGGTACTTTAACAAGTCAACTGACCGCACGTTTATCCGCGAAAATCCACCAACCATCTGTGGCGGCTCCCAAGCTTTGTATATCTTATCCTCGTACTTGTACTCAATCATTTTCCATTCCTTTGTTCCATTATATAAACAGTTTATTGCATTGTAAGCATCTTTGTGGAGAATGCTTTTAGTGCCTCCCCCACTCAGCCACAGGTCAACTTCAACAAGTCTGTCTTTCAACAGACCACAGGTCAGGGGGGGAATGACTGTCACATCTGACCACATGGGGATGGGTAGCTCAGAGACAATGTAGAGATTGTTGTCTTCTTTATGGTAATTGCTGATAAAGTTTCCTGGAAAAAAAAAAAGAGTTCAATGTTTTAATATTTGCATTTGTATAACACTGTTGCACATTTGGGATTATCAGTGATGCAATTTAGTTTAAAAGTTATTTACAGTATATGGGTTAATTTGTACATGAATGTGAAATTATTAAAATAAAATAGAGAGAGAGAAGTTTTTCAGCGTGAAGTTGTGTAATAAGGCTGAGTATTTTTACGAGTCAGTTTTTATTTTTTCGAAAAAACAAAAACTGACGAGTTAAAATGCCCAGCCGTATTACACAACTTTTTGTTGAATTAATTGTTTATTATTATGACAGTAACTAGTGTATCCAAAAGATAGTAATTGCTGTGGTAAATTTGTTGTAATAATGTTGTTTTATCGTCTCGCTGGTATTACAGAATTTTCTCCTTCGTTTTTTGAGGGGAAGCAAAGAAAATGTAACCGGGATGAATCGACGAAAACTCCAGCTGATAAGATTAATTTTGTTTTGTAATTCACGCATCAAGTTCTTGCAATGTCTGTAGAATATGGTTAAGCAAAGTACGCGTTCACTACGAGGAAGGTGTGAAAATTTTGGCTAATTATTGATAATGAGTATGTTGCGTTACTAGCTAGCCGTATCGTGTTCGCGTCTCCATGCGCTCAGCTCAGGTTTCGCGTCCCCACGCGCTCAGCTCAGTTCAGTCTCATCGACCACTGTCGGAGTGATTTCAAAATAAATTTGTCTTTTATTCTGTACAATCTTCGAAAATCTTTGCTATCCAACGGTCCTATCACCATGCTTCAACCTCGCTCAACTCACGCGGTAGTCTTCGACACTTCAGTTCCAATTTCGACTGGGACTTGTTGGACCAAAATATTACTAATCTCGCAGCCAACAGCTTGAAGCAGCAAGCGAGGCTATTGTTCGTGGCGCAGTGCATTCTGGCCCAAAATGTGTTCGTGGCACAGTGAATTCTGGTAAAAAGCGATCAATTCGAGATTTTTCCTAGCTTACATATTTTTTTCTCATATATTTCTCTTAAATCCTGATTATGTTGCTGCTCACTCGCTGCGCTCGTTCCGCAGCAATAATCGCGATCAGAAGAGTGTAATGATGTGTCATATATGTACTTGTTTTGATGTGTATTTGCACTCTGGAATGCTTTGTCGAATAATATATATATATATATATATATATATATATATATATATATATATATATATATATATATATATATATATATATATATATATATATATATATATATATATATATATATATATATATATATATATATATATTATGCAGAGAATTTAGTTCCAGGCTTATTCATCGCTTTACTGCTACAGTCGTGTTTCGTATGGTCAAGAGGTGACCATGACACTCATCAGGCAACTTGAGCGAATCAACTTGAGTGTGGTCACCTCTTGACCATACTAAACAGGACTGTAGCAATAAAGCGATGAAAAACTTCTGAAGCCTGGAACTACATTCTCTGCATAATAGTTATACTTCTGAAAAGTTGAGTGCTCTCAGGAAATGTTTTCTACACAAGTATTCAGAATTTATATATATAAGCTCTTATATTCAAGAAATAAAAAACGCGCCGGGTGCATTTTTTAGTTATACAAGCACCAGGAATTTTTAAGAACATGAGAGAAGTGCAGAAAAGCACGAGCCAAAGGCAAGTGCTTCTCGCACTTCTTGAGTGTTCTTAAAAATCTCCAAGTGCTTATATAACTCAACAATGCATGAGGAACATTATTTTTATAAAATAACAACGGTTTTAATGAATCTTACGTCACGCACATGCTTTATCGAGTTATAACGAACTCGGTTTGACCAATCATAGTGCGTGCATTTCCTTGAGCATTTTATAAATATTAATAATATGGTAATTATACTCGAATAACTAATTAAGCTAAACGATGAGTCACACTTAATAAAATTCAGCTGAGCAAAAGAAACCAGCAAACTTTGAATCGAAAGTTTTAATAGCTTACCAATTGTGTCTCTCCCAACTCCTTTAGCCCCAATCGGCACTTTAGAGCTCTTTTCTTTCTTCCCCTCGAGTCGAACTTCCAAATCCGCAAACTTTTCTTTGACATATTCGTCTGTCCATAGTGTGAAAGCTTTGCCATGTTTAGCGGCACCACGCAAAACAACAGCCTTAGATGGCAGTACATACTTTGTCCAGAACTCTTGAGGAGATGGCATTTCTTCTAAGTCGTCCACTAGATTTGTTTCTGGTGGTCTGTGAGAACCTAACGGCTTCAAATGGCCAACAGGAACTTGCTTGGTCAGGTCATCAGAACTCGTTGATTTCGAGAAGACGATAAACATTGAAGCAAAAATGAAGCCCAAATAACATCGTGAAACCATAACTGTATAATTATATGACCGAAGAGATCGAAGTACGATGAACCGTTTTGTTTTGTTTTGTTTTGGTCTTGGATGTGTTTATAAAACAAATCCGAGAAAACAAATCAAGTCTTGTTGAAAAGTCTCGCTTCTCGAGAGCTCGCAAAGTGTTTTGCCTGAAGGGAAACGAATTTTCTTACTAGGGTAGCCTAAGTGTATTTTTCACAGACCAATGCTGAATGGAGAATGCCAAAAAATACTTTATCATCATTTGCCTTTTTGAAATATAATTTTCACTAGCTTTGTGATCAATAGCTTTCTTTTATTTACTTTCGTTAATGTTTTGAAAACTTTGTAAACAAATAGGCAAAAATTGGTCTATGATCCTTACGGAGCCTACCCTGGTGAGGCTGCATTTTGTTTTGTATCACGTGGCCCGTCCTCGCACTGCCGCGCGCGCTGAGTCGCACACGTGTAACGTGCGTGAACGGATTTGAACTAAACGTACTGGCCATACCGTCATACCGGACTCACACTGTCTTACTGGTTTCATTTTTATTTTTTATCACAGTGATCCTTGAATGTCTTAAATTGTAACAATCACATGATACTAAAAAGAGAATTTCCACTCGTTCGCGTGGCTTTGACGGAGGCAACAAATACCCTGGTTCAGGATAAAGCTTGAATTCTTCTATTTGTCAGGAAGGCAAACGGTTATTTCTTGTTGGTATAGAGCGTTTTCACTGACGTCATATCAAAATTCAGAAGCCGTTTTCGATTCCAAAATGTTTATGGAATTGTAGAGAGTGTAAAGCTACACATCTGGGCCAAATTTTGAAGCGCAAGAGCATTTAGTTCAAGAGTTATACGCGAACGAGTGTTAGACATTTTTAGTAAGAAATGTATGGAGCGGCCATCTTAGTGTACCACTTTGGTACACCAACATGGCGGCCAAAAATTCAAAGCCTTAATTACACCAAAAATCTCATCACAAAATATCGTATTCACTATAAGTGCAATTAAATCGGCTCATAAGCATCTTTTATTCAAAAATAACTTTCAACTGGTTCAATTTTGTTGATTTTCACGGCTTATTTGAAATAGCGTGACGGATTGCGTGACACATTTAAAACCTTTACAAATCGGAAGCAAAACATCGTTAAAACCTGAAACTTTTTGTGAAAGATTATAACACTGGTATCCATATACCATGTTAAAAACAGCTTTGTAGGATGTATACTTTAGATTTTTGAATTTGTGAAAACGTTGTGAAAACGCTCTATTCTCTTGAAGAAACGCTTTCAAGTTTGTAAAGTGTGACCTTTTTTCTCTGACCATTACCTCTCTTCTCTCTGGATGAATCATAGATGATCTTCTCCTTGCACGTATCCCTGACAATGTTCACTCGTTTACTTGATTGCAGATGATTCACAATGACAGAATAAAACGTTTTCAGCATAACTATCAAAGGTGGAAACAGTTGTGAAAGGAAAGGCATTGACAACATCTTCTCTATCAAAGATCTTAGTCATAGAGTGGGGTGGATCAGGCTGCTTTTCCAAAACTCTCAACTTGAAGGAAAGAAAGAGATTATAGAAAGTGAAATCTCCCTATCTATTTTCGTAGTCGCTCGGAGGCCGATTATATGTGTAAAATAAACTCTTAACGAATCTAGATCTGAGATATAGCTGAGCAAACTACAATGAAATATTTAACTATTATAGCGCGAAAGCGCGCGTAATATCGCCTAATTCTTATCGCCTAAATTTGGCGATATCACGCACGCTTGATCGCTATAACAGTTTTATAATTCAACACATTGATAACAAAGCACAATTTGAATAAAAAATATCGAGGCCCGGTCCGTCATTTTTGCATTCTTTTGTCAAACTGCGAAATTTACTGCCATCGTTGGATATACGTCATGTAGACATAGCCTATATCGATAAATTTTTGACCATATTTTTTAATTTGGGCAGTGTATCAATGTACGTGTTGAGTTATAAATGTGGTTATCTGTAGATTGAAAAATAATTGGGCCTCTAGAGTGAATTGTTATGTTTTGACAGCGCGACGGCAATGTTTATGATTTATTCGGGTCTCAGCGGCATTAACTAGTAACGACCACGTGAAACTTCAATAAATCGTAAAAAAATTAAATTATTAGTTTGGATCAAACAAATTAAATTTTTATGACTGATAAGGTAAAGGTTTTTAAATAACCCCATATCAGGGAAATTTATTTTTCTAACCAAAATCATCGGTCGATTCTTACGGAGACACGCTCTTAAATTGCATCGTCAGGTCATCAAATATTGTGTTTCTCTTACCTCGTGTTTCCTGAATGAAGTTAGCTCATGATTAATCGAAGCTGACAGTGATAATATACAGCAGCAAAATGTTGTTTACAGACCGCACTTTCGAAAAGTGCAGTTGTTGGTCAACTGTAAAAAAACTATGCTCGTACAAATTATAAGATCTAGATCACTATATGTATTTAAGAAAAATATCAAAAAATACCTTTGCACTCAATCAGCTTAACTGATTTAAAAAATTCACATGAACATTGTACATATTTGATTATTTACAGTCATGTGTATTCTTTCTTTAAATGTAATATCACCTTTATATTGATGGAAAATACGTTTAAATGTAAATAATAATCGATGAAATGTAATGTTTTAATCAACATACTCAATCATTATTTCGTTTTCACAAAGAAATATTTCTTTTGTGCAACACCTGTAAGACAATTAATTAACAATTGATAGACGTTTTGAATTTAATTTTAGCATCCTGCCAACACCTCACATTAATGAGTACTTCATAGGCGTTTCTATTTATCTATATATAAAACAAAGTAGGGTGAGGGAGCTGAGGCTTGAAGATCCGGCTAAAGGTATTTTGGTTAAAGCTCGATTACAGTTAACTCTGGCGCAAAAGGTAAGACTATTAATTTGTTTTTTACCCCATCTTCTTATGTGGTTTGCGTAACCGTTTGCAGTGATAATATACAGCAGCAAAATATTGTTTCAGACCGCACTTTCGACATCAGATCAAAACTGAATCTCTACTGAGTTTCCGGTATGTGGCGTCTTTTGACAAATTTTCCCGCGCTTGACACCGATTGTAATCTTTGCATACTTGGCAGCGATTGCATGTTTTCTTGTTCCTCATTTCACATCCGCTTAGTGAAAAACCAAAGGAAAACTTAAAAAAAAAACAATAACAACAACAACAACAACAAAATTTCAAGCTTAACCGAATAAATTATACTACATTCTTCGAAAGTCAGATTATTCAACATGAGCGAAAAAGCAAAGAACCATGGGATGGGTACGTTAATGTATTTTGATTCAATTTACTGACAAAAAGCATAAATAGGCCATTTGCACGATGACGTCATTTGACTACTACTACCAGAATTCATTTCGTTTTTCCTTTCTTATTTAAATTTTGTAATCCCAGTGCGGTTTAAATAACAATAGCCCTAATTTGCACTACAAAACAAAAAACTGAAGGATTCTGGTAGTAGTAGTCAAATGACGTCATCGTGCAAATAACCTATTAAAGCTATGTTTGACTTATCAGCCTCGTTTTCATGCTGGTGAAAGTTATCGTGAATTTAAATCGTGTGTCTTGGGCATTCATAAAGTAGATCGACTAAAGTTTCATTTTAAAAAGTAAGTTGTTGGACGGGAGAGTGTTATGAAAAACTTTAAATTGAAAGCACCAAAGCTTGTTTTCAATTGTAACCATGGTTTGAATGATAATTCATAGATTTCTTGTGGATGGATATTCTTTTCAGTGTTTGGCGCGCCTTTTTGGCGGGGAGATAAGCCGGAGTAAGGCAATTACTAACAAGATCGATGGGGTGTTGTTCACAATCTGAAATCAGTCTTTTCCAAACATCAGGTATTGCGGCGATGAAACTATTGTTGAAATTAACTGATAAGCTGTATTTCAGTTGAAATTCTGATCTTGATAAAAACGTATTATTCGCTTCTGGTGACTCCCTTTTAATACCATGACGAATAGATCAAAGACCGATTTTCCACCTATTTTAAATTTATAGAAAATCATTTTTAAATTCATTAGCAGTGGAAATGTCGTTAGAATGTAATACTTGCCAAATGTTTAGTACCTCTTTGTAAAATGTTGGCACAACCGTTTTTAAATTCAGATCTTCTGTGTTGAAATTGCAGGCAAGAAGAAACGGGCCATCATACTTCGGGACGGGCCGAAGAAAACATAGAGCACCATTTGCTTTCCCCACGTTTTGCCCAAGCTGCCTTAAGAGCTTAATTAATCAATCAGAGATCGATCATGTTAAGGCTTCCTTTATCTAACGGGCCTATGATGGTATTTCGTTGAACTTTGTCAGGTTTAAAGTTCCAAATAAATTTAAAACAATATTCATTAACTTCTTTGGAGAAGTTGGATGACATTGTGGGCACCGACGAGTTGTAGACTAGTTTGGAGATGCAGGCGAGAGTTAGTTTTAATCTTCCTATAAGAGTCAAGTGTCTACTTGACCATTGATTCAGGATTTTCTTTAGCGCAGCAAGTTTGTCTGTAAAATTGATTTTGTTACTGACGGCTGGGTCTAAAGCGAAGGCAACACCTAACGCGATTACGTACTTTTCTGGCCATGATATATACCTGGTAATTGAACTGAGTGGAGTGCAATTTGGTCTGAAATCATACGCGTGATTTCAAAATCGAACGAGCGCGCAGCGCGAGTTGGATTTGAAATCACAATTAGTATGATTTAAGACCAAAATTGCACGACATGAAGTTCAATTACCACTTTATTACATCCATTTTGAAATCGCACAATTTAATCACCCAAATACAGGATTTTAGTCAGTACCAATATTGATGTGCCTTTTAGATGCGATTTAGAGCAAAAAATAGTGCGATTTGGGAATAAATCGCACTGCTAAGAAAAAGATGCGATTTAGAGCAAAAAGTAGTGCAATTTGGGAATAAATCGCACTGCTGAGAAAAAGATGCGATTTGGAGCAAACAATAGTGCGATTCGGGAATTAATCGCACTGCTGAGAGCCAATCAGATTGCAAGGATCACCAGTGATTTCAAAATGGATGTAATAAATTACTGTAGTGTTAATTTTGAGACCTGAACAAACGTTGAAATCATTTAAGATTTTGAACAGCTGGTTTGCGGAATGAAAGCAGTAATCAGAATAATGACGGTCATCAGCATACAAGCTAACCCTTAATTCAGCATCGTTAATTTTCAAACCACAGATGTTCTCGTCACGTCGCATAGCTTGAGCAAGCACCTCAATTGCCAATACGAGCCGTGATAAGGGGCAGCCTTGCCTAACATCTCTATTAAGTTGAAAAATACCTGATGCATAGCCGTTACTCGTGACACAGCTGGACATATCAAACATTGCATATACAGCCCCGGGAGATCACAGGATCGACACAGGATTTCTAGCCGCGGATAGCTTGCGCATTAAAAGACGGCGTATCTTAATCTTGTTGTTCCAATGGGTCTTATCTTTCTTTACAACATTTCTTAATTTCACAGGATATCTGCATTTAAACCAGAGAAGACCATTGGAAAGGTCAGTTTACCAGTCACTTTCATGCATACTATTCATGTCTGCAGAGATCAGCGCTCAGAAAGAAAAAATCACGAAAGACATGAAAGAACTGGTTGACAAATATCATCCTGCGAGACAACAGATTGTCAGAAGTGAAACCACTATGAGACACTTAAGGCAATGTCTTAACCACCATCAGTTTGTGCTAGATAGAAGTTCAATTAAGGAAAGTCCTGGCGGACAGTATTAAATTGAAGCTCAACATGTGACAGCGAGATCACATTTGTGGATGATTGCTCAGTTTCTGTAGCTTTTAGTGCTGGCGGCAATTAAGATCACTGCTGGAAAGTAAGCGGTTTGTTTGTTTCGTTCGTTATACGTACAGTTTATATCATGACGACAAATATAAAAATCAGAGGAATGTTCAGTGATATTTAATTGCATTTATTTTTATAATTATAGGGGGAAATGGGCCAAAACAGTCATTTAAGGTCTTAGTTAATTCAGATTACTGGTCATTTAACTAACTACTGAGATTCTAAATACCACAATTTTAACTAACAACTGACATTTCAACTCCCCCCCCCCCCCCCCCCCCCTCGCCCACTATACAACCCCACTCAGAAGTACCCTCGAATAAACGATCACCAGTGAACCATAAGGATGAAATCCGTATTAACATGCTGCGTGGGGGGGGGGGGGGGGGGGGGGGGGAGGGAGGGAGCAGCGAAGCCTGCAATGGACTAGCATTCTTTGTTGATATTCTTCTTCTCGCCTTCGGCTAATAAAACGGAAGTTAGGGTCATTCCCGATCTATGCGTTTGAATTAACCTGATTCTCCATTGCAAACATGTTACCCAAAACACTTCAATTCAGACCCTTATTCTGGGAGGGGAGTACTTCCTTATATACGCTATAACGCTATATAGGTGTGTGCCGCCCGATCGGGTAGGGTTTTTGAGGTGATCACCCTTTTTGGTATTTTTTGTATTGTGAACCTTAGATAGGGTCACTAAATTGCAGTATCCACCCCAACGCACAACACGAAAAAGATGTGGTCTGTTAAAACTGTACTACACACCTGGTTTTGGTTTTCGGCTTGATTTTCTACCCTTAAATAGGGTCAGGGTTTGAGAACCTTGGCGGCACACACCTATTTTAAATTGTCAGGAGTATCCCCCTGCCGGGCACTTATTTTAGGAAAGAGTACTTTCTGGCTTGTTCATACAACTGGGGGTAAGTTATTACCTAGAACTATAATCCAAAGTACACGCCATAAAAATTCAAATACATTGATTAAAATGTCCAAAGGACAGACTAAGTGCAAAGTAACTCTATCTAAAAATAAGACTCCAAGGTCCCTCGACGCCTGACGTCACAGGTCCAACAATGAAAACCACCTCCAATGGAATAAGCAAAACGGAAGGGGACTGGAATACACTTAATTCCCAAATTCTCGAACATCTGAAAAAAATTGCAATAAAGAGTGCTGCGTTAGAAATAATTTCACTGACTAACAGTCAAATTTCTCTGTCGCTCATTGGCCGAGATCTTGGTTTACATACAAAGTAATGTTATGATGTCAAATGCTGCATAAAAGTTTCGAAAAACACCTAAGGTACCAGAATCTCGTTTGATGGGCGTGGCTCAAAAGAATTTTTACCCCTAAGAGGTACCAATTCTAAAACAACACATGTCATATTCTGTCATATTTTTTCGGCTTTATACCCTAAAAGGTACCGCGATAATTCTACCTGTGGTAGATTTTATATATAGCACCATAAATGGTACCAATCTACAAATTTTGACCCCTAAAAGGTACGACGAGCACCTCCGTCAGTTTTATATCGAAGCCCCCCCCCCCCCCCGGATAATTTACCCCCATCCCGTTCATCATTTCTCTTGACCTATCCTTCTTCTTCATCCCCTCTTTTCCACTTCCCCCACGCCCCCCCCCCCCCCTCCCCATACCATATTCTAGACAACATTACCTTTAAAGTGCTTATCACCCCTAGAAAGTTATTTTCAAATCAACTCTATGTACATTGAATAGTTGAATGGTAAAATATTTCTTGTTTTGAACGTCGCGTTTGTGAGTTATAGAGATTTGAATTTACAAAATGCTAATTAGATGACGTCAACCCGGGAATTTGCCATTATGTTTAAACCAATTTAAAATCCGCAGTTTACAGCTTGAGGATAATTAATTTGATAAATATTAAAAATAAACTATGGATAGACAATTGATTCGTAAAAAATATTACTTGGAGGTGAAACATGTAGTTGTATAATAAATGATTCCCGGGTTGACATTCTATGTTTCTTAGTATTAATATACCTTTTGAGTGGCCGTCTCATGTTTTTCAACGAAGACTCTGTTTGGATCCAGCATGAGGACATTCATGGACAGCCACTTCGACGAAAACCATAATGGATGGCTGTCCGGAATCATAGGAGCGGGTGGCTTAACTACTTTCCAGCCCGCCTTGTGAAACATGTCGATCTGATGGCAAGGCCTCTCAGGATTGGACAGCACTAATCCGGGTCCAATTATATTAAAAGTTGAGTCGATGTGAAGTGGTTTTGGATCGTCGAAGGAAAGTTTGTGAACTCGATATCCTCGTTCACCAAGATGGCGAGTCATCCATTCAATGCCAAGGTCGTTAGTAACCTGAAATAGTCATGAACAATGCGTTTAACTGCTGACCGCTTTAACATCAACCGATTTTAGTTGCAATTACTTTCTAAAGTGTTGACGGACCCAAACTGTTTTCACTTTCAGGCTGCGTTTTTTTGGAGAATCCGAAATATTAGATCATATTGATTCTTCTTCACCAAAAAAAAAAAACAAAAATCCTAAAACGGATCATTTAACGTAAAAAACCGTTGGTATGCAAATAAATCTATTTCGACTCGCTTGTGTAGATCAGTCTACTTCTACAAATAATTTTCAAAATATATGCATGAATAAAACCTTACCTGAATTGCCCATGATATGAAATCGTGCAGCAACGAACAGAACGATACAGTTGCACGAAGACCGCTTCACACATGTGGTTTGTTTGAAATCCATTCCCCCCCCCCCCCCCCAAAAAAAAAAAAAACGTTCAGATCACGAATTGTAAAATCCGGATTTAGATTTGATCTTAAAAATCTCACCGGAGATAGATTCAACAGATTCATGATTTGCTTTTCGATTTTAGGGGAAAAAAAACGCAAAATCCTTTCTATTATATATTGGATTCAAGAATTCGGATTCAGATTTTCAAAAAAAACACTCAACCTAAGTAACAGTCGGTGAATTATAACACAACTAAACAAGTTACACTTAAACGATTCTACCTGTATCAAATCGCAGAGCCATCTTTCCCACTGGAATTTAATTATCCTTGGCCACTAACTACACCAGTGAAAACAGGTATGTGAAATAGTAAGTTCTACTACTGAATAGTCCCAAGCAAGCTTTCGAATCCCATTTCGGGAACGGTGGCAAAAAGAAAGAATGTCTTTACCATACTTCTTTGGGCGAATATATCTCGCCCTGCTCGCATGAAGTCCGCAGCATCAAAACATGGTTCAAACTCAGTGGTGACAAACTTTCCTTTGGCAGCCAACTTGTAACGGTCCTCGGTTGTCATTTCACTATATCTCTGAGGAATGAAACGCAAAATGGCTTGAAATGAGAAATGCCCTAAAAACGGATGGAAAGCTGAGATATCTTTGAGTTTGTTAGAACAGTTGGAATAACTGTCAGCTGGGATCTTAAAATCTTTGGCCACATTTGCAGCTACCCGTTACCAATATACCTGACAATCCCTTCCCCCTACCCCTCCTGAGGGCCAATTATCCTGGTCTAACTTTCTTAATAGCGAATGAGTGTTGGGAAGAAATCCGAATTTTGGCTTCTTATTCTCGGTATTTTTTATTTACAATTGCAAAAGTGTGCTTTCCTATTTCCGCGTGAGATGTTTTTTGCCTTCAGTTTTTATTTTGATCGTCTTCTCGCCTTTCCTTCTAAACTAAACAAAAGAAATCAGTTAAATCTTAAGTTTTAGTCCTGATTAGCGTAAACCGAGATATTTACCTGATCGTAAAGGTCGTCACTCATAAGAGGCTTAGGTGCAGTCGTCCATTTGGCACCTTGCTTAAAGTACTCCTTGATAATGGGCCTGTAGGCGCGATATTCAAAGAAACGAGTCCGCCATGCCATGGGCGCCTCGATTATTTCATCACCGACCACAAACAGAATGTCACGTGGCGTAGCTCTCATATTCCCGGATGACTGAAAGTCTGGGGTGTTGTAAACCTGAAGAAGTTAGGCAAGTCAAAAACGGTAAATCTAAATATCGAGAACATCTTGCATCGGATACAGGTGAAACGTGCAAAACTTATGTAAACCTGTAAATTAAAATGTAGATAACCTGGAAACGTAAATGCCATGATCTTCTCTAGTGAAACATTTCTTCAAAATAGCTCGACGCTTGCTGCTTAATTGGTTCACCGACATCTCGTATTATTCTCGCGTGCGATGCATTTGTTGAACAAGAGCGACAGATTTCACTACGGTCTGCAAAGAAATATTGTGCGCTTGTTTGTTATTATCCTCACGTTATTTACCTTTAAGAGGTCCATTGACTCAGGGCGACGCACCACCACTCCCTCGTGTCGAAGAATGTTACAAAATTCTTCCACTTCCTCATTGATTTTTTCAAGGTGTTCCTTGGGAAACGATTGACCACCAAACTGAGCGAAAAATGGCCAGTTCTTCTCAGGAATACATGCTTTCACTTCTACAGTTAACTCTGGAACGCAACATCCTGAACAAATTCAAATGAAAACGTAATCTTTGACGAAGAAAGATTCATGGCTTTGAATTTGACAGATCAGACTTTAGTTTAAGTAGGCATTATAATAAGCTTTACAAAGGCAAAAATATTGTTTTTTCACTAAGCCGTCTCAGTTGCAATCGTGTATATGGAAAATTGTTTTAGTCGATTTGATTTTTTTACTGACGCTTCCCTGATTTTTGTTAGTTTGTTTTAATCACAACTGAAGGGAAATCACCACTGGCTGCGTAGCTTTCTAAAAAGGAAGGGGAGGTATAAATGTATTTAATGACATATGACATAATTTAATACACCCAGTAGATTTTCGAAATTAACGGTCCCCTCACCGTCAACATATAAATGTTCCTCCCGAAGGTAACATAAAATTTTTACCCATGTCAGAGTATACCCAGAAAGTAAACCTCCTGCCTCTTCCCCGAAAGTAACGATTGCTCTTAACCCTATCCAGACCGGGCTTTTTTTTTTTTGACCGTCTGGGACGGGGGGGGGGGGCTCCAGAAACCTCCCCCCCCCCTCCCCTATGTAACTTTGAAACCGCTTATGCTATGGCCACCAAATTTACACAGGATAATGTTGTCATGAATTCTAGTTACTACAGATACTTTGGTGTCATAATGACATAACGTGACGTCATTATGACGTCATATAGTCGATTTTATTGGCTAAAACAGTCTTTCATCAATAGTTTCTCAATTTTGAACATATAGCAACAAGACTTTAACAGCTACCTATTTGATGAAAGTCTTACGTTTACTAACACTGTTTGTGTTGTTAACAATAACAGTGACGTCACTGCGACGTCATATACAATGAAATAACCAACTGAAACGTTCTATAAGGCATATCTCTGAAACAAACAGTAGTGTTCATATCAAGCTTTCACGTATTGATGCAGGAGTAAAAATTAATGAATTCGTACACTTTGTTGCTATGGTAACAGCGTGTGACGTCATAGAAGTGATGTGTACATGTTCTTAAAAACTGGAACAGTTATCTTTGCAAATTATGGCTTTTCATATACGTAATAAATTAAAAAAAGCTTTCTCAAGTGAAAAGGACATTTTTTATGATATTTTGACAATAAATGTTTAGAGATAATGGCATTACACAGACACGTAATATACTAGAAATAAATTTTTCCATTTTATTGTACGCCATCTTGGATCCACCATCTTGAATTAGTCCAAACGTGTTTATTTTGGTAAAAAAAAAAACACCGAAAAATAAAGCAAATGGACTGCTAAAGCTTTGTTTATTGTGGGCAAATGTTTTACAATACAAATATGAACCAATAATAATATTATAGAGAGAAACGACCATTAGTAAAACTTCGATCCGCCATCCTGGATTTTGACATTTCATATTCCACATTTTCCTAAAATTACCGTTAATTAACCTTAATTATAAACAATTATACATAATTTGATTAATTATCTCTAAATTAAGTGGAAAATATTAATTCAATAAGAAAACTTTGAAATAATCTTGATTAAAGCGAAAAATGCTAATTTTGCAAAACATAGGTGTCAAAACGCGGTTGCTATGGAAACGTCAATGTCGGTGGACAAAGGACGCTAACGTGAAAATGTTTCCAGATAAATTTTACATCGACCGCTTTGAAACGACACAACTTCAAGGTTCGAGCGGACCCTTAATTAACACTCCTCAAAACCTTACAAAATATACTGCATTCAATGTAATATTTTAAATAATGCGATTTATATATTTTCAAATGTAACTAGTCTCCTATTTAATTTACAGCAAATACCAAACAATTGTCTCCTATTTTCAAGAACACGCCGTAAAATATCTAAAACGTGGAAAACTCTAGTGCTAAACTTATTCCAAATATTTCTTTTTATCGATTGCGCAACGCATCATACTAGTTTTGTCTTTTAAGACAAAACTAGATTTAAAAATTAAATTAAAAAATTTATAAAGAAATCCCGAGCAGTGTCGGGCTGGGGACCCTTATTTTCAAAAATTTACGGTAATCGAAAAGAAGATGGAAATTATCTTTAAACACAATTAGCAGATTTCCACAAAAGACCTTGTGGGTTGATAGCAGTGTATTTTGCTGTCCATCTATTCAATTATCAAATTCAAGTTCTAAATTTCCATTTCCATGAAATCCGGCTTCAATCTTTTTCTTGTCCTGATTTCGAGAGTCGTGTTAGACGAGAGTGTACTAATGGCCCGATTTATACTGGAGACGGATGATCCGTCTGGACGAACTTGGGCAAAAATTCGTTAGTTCGTCTGATAATCCGTGTGTGTATAAACACGGGCAAAGAGACGGATTACCCGTTAAGACGAACTGTCTGCTAAGTTCGCCTTGGCAGACGAACTAAGCAGATAGTTCGTCTAGACGGATAATCCGTCTCTTTGCCCGTGTTTATACACAGACGGATTATCAGACGAACTAACGAATTTTTGCCCAAGTTCGTCCAGACGGATCATCCGTCTCCAGTATAAATTGGTCCAATATACCTAAAGGCGTCGCTTACTGTTAGTAGGAGATTAGCGCTTTCGTTCATGAACATTTTACCTTCAACGTGTCCAACGATGACTTCCTCGAGAGGATCCCATTCGTTATATGAGCACACTGGGCTCTTCAGCTCATCGGATTTGTCGCTCCCCAATGCATTAGAGAAATATCGCTTTGGACTTTCTGAACTGCAACTCACTATCCGGGTATTGGCACAAGCACCTGCTCTACTTCCGGTCACAAGCGTTGAGCATGCTCGCAACAACTGCAATCAGTAATAAAAGCTGCCTTGCAATACGTCCCCATATTATAAAACTGACATTGTGCTAAGTACCCGTGTAGTGTATTGTGCTCGTGTATTGTACCGCAATTTTTCGCTATATATCCGGCCTTATATAACAAATCGCCGTTTTACTAATTAAGGAATACAATTGGCGGCTCTTTTTTAAACTCAGTTGTAGAGCCACAAAACAACTAAAGGTATAGCTCCATAGTCATAGATGGTGTTTCGCCGGCTAGTGTTGCTCTTTGGAAGCTGGTTTTAACATTGCTTTTTACTCCCAGTTTCGTAAAACCTATCAAATGTAAAAAGCAATGATGAAGCAGTGTTCTACAACCATTTCTGTTAAAAAAATGGCTTCTGCCCAAGCATAGCGTTTTTCATTGTTTACGTGGATTAAATTGTGACTTTCTTCAATTTTCTTCGGTGAAATCTTCCATGCAATTTTTCACAGTTCATAGAATCTGGCCAGATAAGAAAAACAGACGCGTTATTTGCAAATATGTGTAAAAAAACTTCTCTTTTAAAATTTCGGTCACCGAGCATTGATGCCATCAGCTTTATTTGTGTGTTTGCTAAATTGAACAACTGAATTCCAAAAGACTTTTCTGCGCTTTCTTATTTGGTAAAACGATGTTTAATAATTCTCGAAAATTTGTCTTTGTACTTTTGAGAGTTGGTAAAAGGGTTGCTGGGAAACGGACGGCTTTTTATATTCTTCCCTTGCTAACTAAGGCCCCGTCCACACGTATCCGTTTTCGTCTGAAAACGCAAAAGTTTCTTTCCGTTTTTCAAAATCTCTCCGTCCACACGTAGCGTTTACGAATCGTTTTTGCCTGTCCACACGTATACGCAAAAACACTGAAAATGCTTCAAATGCCTCTAAAGAGCATGCGCGTCACTGATTTTAGCCGAGCCTGCGAGTTGTTTGTGGCTTTTCATCGCTATTATCGCATGTGCAGTGGACTGAATTCGACCTCTTGACGTCATCGTTTTCGAAAAGTTCCGTTTTCGGGTGTCCACACGAGAACGCGAAAACACCGTTTTCAAAAGTTTCCACTTTCGAAAGAGTTTTCAAAAGTTTCCTTTTTCGGTGACCGTTTTCATCGGATATGTGTGGACGGGAAGCGAAAACAGAAAAACACTTTTACGTTTTAAAACGAAAACGGATACGTGTGGACGGGGCCTAAACCTCGCCTGAATGGGCCGTAGAAATGTATATAACCAAAAAAAAATCATTAACGGAAGTAGCAAAGTAGTCTTTAAACCTACCACTCTAACATTCGCCACTCTATGTCCAAAGCGACTAAGCATGTTGGATTTGATTGAAGCTGAAATAGAACAAACATTTGCTTTCAGAAATAATGTTATAGGTACCTATTAACAAATAAAAGTTAATTTCGAGCCCGAGTGAATTTCGAGTCAAGGTCAATCTTATTTTTGCAGGCCTTTTTCAGTTTATGACTCTAGACTTGTCGAGGTGTCATTTGTCTTTTAGTAGTTAAACTTTCCGAATCAGTGCGATTCATAAAAATTAAGTCCAGAAACACCTAGTGAAGCCTACTCCGCAGTATGCATCAATTCCTCTCAGAAAGAATTTTACTTTGTGATAAAATGAGCGTTAAAACATGTGCCGGAACGAGGTTTCGATCTCTCCAATTCAAAATCATTTTGAAGTTCGGTAAAAGTACAAAGATTATGAGTGAAAATATGCCCTAGCCAGGAGTTGAACCCGGGTCTCCACACACATGGGGAATAGCGATTCTGGGACACCCCTAAAAAAATACGATTTTTATCCCCTTGTTCCTCCCCCTCACATGTTCGGGGTCCAGAACCCCCATCCCCACATAATGTGTGTTCCACTCTGTATGGTCCCAATTTTAGAAAATCTTTAAATCCCAGATAGTGGATAGCGGCTCTGAGACACCTCAGTGGAATCCTGATTTTTCAAACCTCCAAGGGAAACGGAAACTGGTTCGAAAAATCGGAAGGTTTGAAAAATTGAAGGTGGTATTGATTGAAATCAAATCAAAGGGAAACGAGTTGGGAGTTTCGAAAAATCGAGTATTCGAAAAATCGGGATTCCACTGTACGACTATTATCAAGGAGCGTTGTCGTGTGACTTTATTCTCAACAAGAGGCTACCAGTAGCCTATACTCATGCGCATGCGTATTAAAGAAAGTTTTATGGTTTATTTTAAACGAGTCACGCACCCCTTCCCACTCAATGAATTTTGCGTGCCACACATTGCACCATCACATCTTCATTGAAGCTACCAATTTTTCTGTACTCGCTTTAAATATTTAATTTATTGATTCCCGATCAAACCCACACTAATCTAATACTTCCCAAACCGTGAATTATTTCTATTACATTGGGTTATTCCCGGTTATTCCAGAAAGAATCCACATCTCCCCCCCACCGACGGATGGCGAGATGGTTTGACCCCTCCCCTCCGCCTGGATTTCCTGGCCCGCAAGACCCCCCCCCCCCCCCCCCCGCCCACCTTCCCGCCTGGGTTTCCAAGCCCAGAGACCCCTCTTCTTGCCCGGATTTTCAATAAATTTTGGGAAGGCCTTAATTTACAGGTAATGAAAAAAATACATGTAATCGGATTCAGGAGATTCTGCTTTTATAATAGAGAACTTAAGCAACCACGACGCATACGAGAACAACGACGACCGGAAGTAAAATCTACCGATTAATGGCCCACTGCGCATGTCTATACGTATCTTCTCGTCCTGATGCTATCGTCGACGACGGGAAAAGTGTGATTTGTTCGTCCTTGCGAAAACGTAAGTTTAACTTTCCTATTTAGAGCCAAATATCGTTGTATTTTAACTTGTTTAACGCTAAATGCAATATTAAATATCAGTTAAAGCAGCTGTTTGAATTTGATATCGTTAAGTATAATCGTTCAGTAGAAAATAACCTGTTTTGCTCATTCTGTTTTAGCTGGTTGTAGAGAACGTTTCAAACATGGAAGCAAAACGTGGTATCATGTCTCCGTATCTACAAGGATACGAAAGGCGCCTTAACAGCATGCAAAGTCCTTCGATTCCTTCGCATACAGAACGCTGCCGACAGCGAAAGATTGCTGGGATTTGAAGTGCATCGGCAAGCAGAGGAATATTTCTCAGAAACCACTGATAACACAAACAAACAGTCTATGAAATGTTTCTTACAAAGAAAATGGACATTCAAAAATTAAGTTATTTTCTTAACCGAATGCTTGAAAATTATAAGAAAAGTCCGTCGCTTCGCGCTTCGGGTATGAATTTTTAAGGAAGATTAATGTCCTTACTTTGCGATAAATGGATGCTGATCCTCAAAGGAAGATTCCATCGCTTTCAGCTCTCTAACTGCCACTTCAAAGGCGTAAAAATCTTCTAAATGCCTTTTTCTTTCCATTTCGAAGTCTTAAAAAGCGTGTTTACATTTTGGTAATGGTAAACGAACGTCTGAAAAATTAAAGTGTGGTGTACAGAAACGGGTATATTTGTTTGAAATCTAATAGTCTTCTCCGAGAACAAACCGGTTCTCTCTAATCCCCCCCCCCCCCCCCCCAGAAAAAAAACCAAACATGTACGCAGTAGACGGATTTTGATTGGTTTAATGCGGGTGTAAACATGAATTTGAATGAAATTTGAAGAGGTTTAAAGAAGGGACAGAAGAAAGAAAATGACTTTTGGAACACCAACAGACAGTTGATACCCACGCAAGAGCTCCAGGTTGCTAGCGGACTAACTTGGTGTCCGTCTATTAATTATTAACTACAAATTCTAATTTTAAAACTCCACTAAATCTTCAACTTATTTCTTTTAATTTAACCAATCCTTTGAGAAAAATTATTTCCTCGATCCCAAACATACCCAAAAATCCCTGAAAATTTTACAAAACACCCTATAACGTAGATTCATGAGATGAGCAGAGAGTTTCTGGATTGCTTGAAACGTGAACGAGATATTTCCATTAAAACCATGTCAAGTGGCGGAAAATGGCGTTCATGTTTACCCCCGCCTTAACCTTCCTGAAGCCTTTTATAACTATAGGGAACAAAAATAACTTTATGCTTCTCGCTCGCTTGACCTAAACACTTAAGTCACATTGCCAGGTGTGGGCTTCGTTTGCTGGAGACCCCATGAAATTGGTATTTGTTTATTTGATAACAACTAAACCAAATAACATGAAATCTAGAAATCGTGATTTATTTCCAGCAAAGGTGAGGGCAAACCCGCCGCCTTAAACACCCAAATGTACCCAGTGGTGAAACCCCCAAACTATCGCTGTGGGAGGGAACAGGGTGGGAAAAACTTTTTGTCATAAAGCTGAAGAAAAAGAGGCCTGAAATGCGACCAGGACTAACTGTTTCAGGCAAATTTCGTGTTAAATGTAATTCGATCGCGCGCTGTTTTTTCATTATCATGAATCCAAAATATTTGTTCTGGGTTTAAAGTCTGTTCCGAAAATATGGTTGACACTTAATATCTTCGGCCAGATTGCCTAAACCAGGTTGAAATTTTTCCTCAATGTAAATCTTGATGTCTTCTTCGGCCTTAACGCATAAGTTTGGTCACGTGACAAGTCACGTGATCGAAGTTTAAAAATTAAACAAATCGACGATATGCCAGCGAATTTTCTTTGTATAGTTGAATAAATTAGCTTTTGCGATGGAGGTTTAACATATCTAACCTTCTACGTTTGGAATGATTGTCCTCGAGTTGTAAAATTACAGTTATAGATAATCAAAGGTTGAATTTTGGACTTCAAAATGACTTTTTTCCTCACAAATTTTTTGGAGAACAATGGACGATCATTCCAAACGTAAAGGGTTGCCATTATATTTAATCTGCATTAGAAAAGCGTTTTTATTTTATGTTCTTCCTTAAACCCGTCAGCAATTCGTCAAATATTTGCTATTTTAAGAAAAATGGCCACGTGACATGTCACGTGACTTATGGGAAAGCTTACCATACTTAAAAATGTTAAGGACGATAAAACCTTTCCATGTGCCAACTTTCGATTCAGTTCCATGCCCTGTGTTAAAGTGTTAAACTATTTTTCCTGATTAAAGCCTTTGACCCAGGCCTTAAACTACTTTTCCGGTCAAAACTTTTTAATGAAACTCATATTTCCTTGAATGAAAATGTCTTTCCCTTGAATAAAAGAGTTAAACGCTTATCAGAATTCAGTGTTTTCCTGATTCCGGAAGGCGAATTATATTATAAACATCACAAAATAATATCGCTTTCGGACCCGAAACGTCTTCGGCATATTTGAGAAACGCACGCCTGGACACTCTAAGGAAAAGACAAGTTTTATCGCAAACTACATAAATTGATAACAGCTAGCTCAGGCACGTAGGGACAGCTGTAGTATCACGGTTTGAAACATGTGATGGAGAGTTTACCGTATATATCTGGAAATTTTGTCGTCAATTTCATCATAAGTTTACTGACTGAATGACAGCGAGGCTGAGTCAACAAATACCTCCACTTCTCGACGGCCTTTTTGAATTTGCGGAATCAAAGTTTCGACCTCGTGATACTACCCCTTTAATTTTAGGGATTTTTTTATTGGTAAAGGAATTTTTTTATCGGTTAGGGAATTTTTTTTTCGGTTAATGCGAGACAAAAAATGCGAGATAGAAAATACGAGATAAAAATGCGAGATAGAAAATGCGAGATAAAAAATGCCAGATAGAAAATGCGAGATAAATGTGCAAGATAGAAAATGCGAGGTAAAAAATGCGAGATAGAAAATGCGAGATAGAAAATGTGAGATAGAAAATGTGAGATAGAAAATGCGAGATAAAAAATGCGAGATAGAAAATATGAGATAGAAAATTCGAGATAAAAATGCGAGATAGAATATGCGAGATATAAAATGCGAGATAGAAAATGCGAGATGAAAAATGCGAGATGAAAAATGCGAGGTAGAAAATGTGAGATACAGTGCATTCTTAAGGTTTTAAACGAGCTTCATCCTCAGTTAAATCATTGGCCCATTTCACACTAGAAAACGGACAAATCGTCTGGACGGACAAGTCGTCCGACGATTTGTTCGTGTAATGTGAATTCTAGACGGACAACTCACCTTGTGTTGGTCATCGTAAATTCATATCCGAACGAACAAACAGACGATTTTGAAAGCAAGGGCCCTGGCACTAACAGGCTTGGTTACCTTGCTTTCTATTTTCCCATAAACCATCACTTCCTTTACTAGTTCCATTCCCCTTAGCGAGTACTGGGACCAAGATACAACCATTTGCTCGTCTGGTGTGAATTTAAGTCGGACTTTGGACGACTTATCCGTCTAGACGAACAAGTCGTCCTCGAAAAATCGTCTTAATAGACGGCCAAATCGACGGACAAAAACAGACGACTTTTACGTCCAAAATTTTGTTCGTCCCGTTTTCTCGCTAAGACGACTTGTCCGTCTGAGACGACTTGTCCGTCCAGACGATTTGTCCGTCTCTAGTGTGAAAACGGCCATTCAAATCATGTAGCCGCGTAAATAATTGTTCGTTAATGCGTTGTTTTATTCGTTGACATCATGCTAGTAAATTAGCGTATTCTGCCTGCAGGCAATGCTCTTAAGCAATCGCGTGCCGTTCTCAAAATTCTACCTTGACAACGGAATTCTGCTTGGTGAAATACTACTTGATATGCATTGTGAAGCAAAATTATAACGATTGCTAAGGTGGTTTTTAGTGAGCTCACTAAAGTGCATGACTTTTTAGTTCCCAACTGAAAAAACAAAACAAATAAATAACAAACAAACACCTGCAAGGAAAGCATGAGACGTGTTTTGAAAGAAGAGTCATAAAACTGAACTAATGCTGTTTCGTGACTCGGTGTAACAGTTTACAATTTTTCGGGTTTTCGTCTGCTGGTTCTTGAATCTGATTGACCGTAATACAATAGTTCCCGGTGCCTATGGTCTGGCGTTGTTTATGTTACGGGAGCACCTGTGTAACATTCCACATTAATTGTAAACTGCATTTATTTAGCAGTCTGGCAAAGTCCCCTGAACAGTGTTGTAATGCGCATTTGATCATATTCCAATGTTAAAATGCACAATATAAGCAATCCACATTATTATTATCGTTCATATCTCACACCACTTGTTGTATCGGTGGTCACACATCCCTAGATCATCAAGCTATTTCCTACAGCCTTAGGTGTCTAGGGTCCTTCTTAAGATCTTCTTAGTCCTGTTACGTAACACGTAACACGTAACACGTAACACGTAACACGTAACACGTAACACGTAACACGTAACACGTAACATGTTTATGCAACCAGCCCCAGTGTGTTTCTGTTTTTTTGTTATTGAGACTGAGATCTGAAGCTTGTTCCTTGTTGATTTCCATGGATGCCTTTAATGTTTTCGTTTCTTCCGAATCGAATTGCCTTCAATTGGCTAAAACTCCACTGACTGGCAGGACAAACAGATAAGGAAACAAAGGGAAACCTTGTCTGACTCCTCTGTTGATTTTGAAAAACGTGCATGTTCTGTGCTACCGTAAAAGCATTTTATCCACTTTACAATACCCAGGCTAAAACCTAAGATTATTATATTTAAGGTCAACTTACTTTATATAACACAGCCTTGGGGTCTTTTATTCCTCAATTCTTACAATTCGTCAACTTTCTATTCTTCTTCAGGTCTCGAGTGATCAAGTTAGCTGCCCACAATGCCCGCGATTGAATATTTTATCATTTTCAAGGACGGTGCCCTTAATTTATTCCCGCTACTGAATATGTTATTATTCTCAAAGCGAGCTTGGAGTCCAATCAGGAGCGCTGCCCCGATACTTGTTATACTAATGAGCGCAGAAACCCTAAATGATAAAACATTCGTTTACCACGTTTATGCTTACATAAGATTAATGACCACTATTATACTGTACTCTAATACTGTACCACGCAAAGAAACAAGATATCTGACTGTGTACGTTTTTCTGTTATTTAAATGTAAAACCTGTACCCATTTTTTCTTATACTGAATATACTTACTAAATATTCGGGCCAAACCGAAGATTACATTTAAGGTCCACTTACTTACAGCCTTGGGGTCTTTTAGTCCTCGGTCTTACAATTCTTCAACTTCCTAGTCTTCTTCAGCTCTTTATTTCCCAGGGTCTGGATGGGGTTTACAGGCAACTGATAAATGGCTAAAACTTACTGAAAACTGACATTTGTATCACCATGGCAAAAAATTGGGTGACATTTGCTTCTAATTTTTTTAACTCGTCCCCAGTCCCCCAATTTGACCCTTAAAATCACTGTGAAAACACCATTTTTTAAGGGAAAATCAAAATTTCGCTTGGCTTGTATGGAGTTCGAGGGCGCGGTCATCACTTTAAGCGTTTTAACTCATTTTAACAGGCGCAATGTCAACATCCACACTCGGTTTTGGAAAGATTGGAATCTAGTAAACATTTCGGCGGGAAATTTGCTTTCGTTCGAGCGAAAAAACCTCCGTCATTTTGAACTTTTCAGCCGGAAAGATTTCCGTTTAACCCCACACATTAGCTATGCATACCGTTCTTAAAACTAAAACAAAAGCCAAAACAATAGAAATCCAAAAGCAAAACAATAGCGCATACTGATGCATAATTATGAGCAACACTGAGTTCATTTTGGTAACGCGCACAAATGTCTCGTCTGAGGGACCAATATTTTGGAATGTTAACCGACAACTGACAATAGGCTTGGAAGGCCGTGATAGTTCGAATTTTTCTATTTCGTTAATATATCCATTAAAATTAATCATTTACAATTTTATCCTAAAATAGCACATATGTTACATGATCCTCGATTCACGGTGCCGGTACCCACCAACTCGAAGGAAACATGTCTGCTCGTGGCGTTTTAAAAGCAACCGCGGGATACAAATTTAATAATATTGTTAGTCCTAAAGAAACTGGCAACAAAGTACGGTCTTGGAACTCTCCTTGGTCATGCATCCCACGAGTTAATCATCCGGACCTAAACTGGGTACAGTGCCACAATGTGATGTGATCCTTGTTTCATTTCCAAATCCGCAAACTTTTCTTTGACATATTCGTCTGTCCATAGTGCGAAAGCGTTGTCATATTTAACGGCACCACGCAAAACAACAGCCTTAGATGGCAGTACATACTTTGTCCAGAACTCTTGAGGAGATGGTATTTTTTCTAAGTCGTCCACTAGGTTTGTTTCTGGTGGCCTGTGAGAACCTAACGGCTTCAAATGGCCAACAGGAACTTGTTTGGTCAGGTCATCAGAACTCGTTGATTTCGAAAAGACGATAAACATTGAAGCCAAAATGAAGCCCGGCCAAATAGCATCGCGAAACCATAACTGTATAATTAGGCCGTCCCTTTTTTTTTTTCTCCGTTTACACCGTCGAATGCGTTTCCTAATTTTGGGTCGCTCGGTCGGATTAAAAAAAAAATCTTTAAAAAAAATACATAGATTGCTTGTGGATGGATATTCTTTTCACAGCTAAAGTTTTTTCTATATTTGGAGGTTTCATTTCCCTGAGTACAAATATTTGGCGCGCATTTTTGGCGGGGACATTAGCCGGTGTAAAGGCGGTGTCACACAGTCGAGACCTAAACTCACGATCAGCTCACGACCTTCACGATCTAAATTTGTAAAATATCGCGAAAAGAACGTAGGAAATGTGGCGTCAAAATAAAAAAAATACCACAAGGTGAAGTCCAACTCACGTTTGTCAAGAGCTATACACGAGTTACAAACGAGCTATACACGATCAACAGACGTGCCGTAACAGAGCAATCCACGTTCATTCGCGTCCTACTCGCGATCTGTTAGCGACCTATCAGTGGGACTGGCGATCAATTAGAGCGGCTCACGAGCAACTCCCGACCGTCAAGAGCATTTAAGAGCAGTTGACGACGGTTTGGCGTCCGCTACCCGACGAAGATAGATCGGCTGACTCTCACGATTGTTTTGAGCATGGTCAAAATGTTCGTGAGAGTTTGCCGACTTATCACGTCCTTCAAGACACACTGAAGACCACTTAAGTCCTATATCAGAGCCCGTCAAGTGCTCTAAGACCTCTCGCGAGGGACTCATGATTTTTGTCACTTTTCGCATCGTCAGGTAATCGTGAAGCAAAATCGCGACTGTGTGACACCCGCATAAGGCAATTACTATATTGGTAAGGGTCTATCAGACAAACTCCAAAAGCTGCAAAATAGGGCCGCCAGAATTGTCACCCTTTCTAATTATGAGGTTCGCTCGAGTGATTTGTTAGATGAGCTTGGCTGGGAACGGTTAGAAAACCAAAGACTAAAACAGTTGGCTGTAATTATGTATAAAATCCATAATAATCTTTCCCCATTGTATTTGAGGCGGACTTTTACCAATATTTCAAATATACACACACATAATCTTAGAAATTCTGAGTCTAATTGTTACATTCCCAGACCGAGAAATGAATACGCCAAAGATAGCTTACACTACAGGGGATCTGTTCTGTGGAACAAGATCACCTTAGAGATCAGACAGCGGCCCAACTTGAACGATTTTAAAACCTTTTTATGTGTGAAAGATTATAATGAAACAATGATCATTTAAGTTTTTATAGCATTCTATTGTTACGTGTAATTTAGTAAAGTTTTACAGTTCAATTTTTAGTTTAATGTAGTTTGATAAATTGAAGAAACCTTGATCGTAGTTTTCATTGTACTTTATCTTTCTTAGTTAAGTAGTTCTACAGGTAATGTGCTAGTATAAATTCACACGACTCTTAGGAAGACCATGTAAATATGATACGATTTCGTGTATAAATAAAGATTGATGATGATGATGATGATGATGATGATGATGATGATGGTGGTGATGATGATGATGTTGAGGTGTTGTTCACAATCTGAAATCAATCTTTTCCAAACATCAGGTATTGCGGCGATGAAACTATTGTACATGAAGAAATTAACTGATAAGCTGTATTTCAGTTGAAATTCTGATCTTGATAAAAACGTATTATTCTCGTCTGGGAGATTTTGGTGACTCCCTTAGCTTTTTATACCATGACCGTACAGATCAAAGACCGATTTTCCACCTATTTTGAATTTATGGGATTTCATTTTTAAATTCATTAGCAGTGGAAGGTCGTTAGAATGTAATACTTGCCAAACGTTTAGTACCTCTTTGTAATATGTTGGCACGTTTTGCCCAAGCTGCTTTAAGAGCTTGATCAATCATTCTGAAATCGATCAGGCTTCCTCTATCTAACGGGCCTATGATGGTATTTCGTTTAACTTTGTCAGGTTCAAAGTTCCAAATAAATTTAAAACAATATTCATTAACTTCTTTGGAGAAGTTGGATGACATTGTGAGCACCGACGCGTTGTAGACTAGTTTGAAGATGGCAAGAGTTGATTTTAACAATACAAATCTTTCCTATAAGAGTCAAGTGTCTACTTGACCATTGATTCAGGATTTTCTTCAGCGCAGCAGTTTGTCTGTAAAATTGATTTTGTTATTGACGGCTGGGTCCAAAGCGAAGGCAACATAACACTTAACGCGATCACGTACTTTTCTGGCCATGATATATTAAAAGGGGAATGTTTTCCCCTATGACATTCTAAACTGCCAAGCCACATTCCTTCTGTTTTCGTAGTGTTACGAATTTTGAGACCTGAGAAAACGTTGAAATCATTTAAGATTTTGAACAGCTGCTTTGCGGAATAAAGGCAGTAATGAGAGATACAAGCTAAGCTTTAATTCAGCATCGTTAATTTTCAAATCACGATTGTTCTCGTCACGTCGCATAGCTTGAGCAAGCACCTCCGTCAATTGCCAATACAAGCCGTGATAAGGAAGCCTTGTCCAACATCTCTGTAAGGTTGAAAAATACCTGATGCAAAGCCGTTATTCATGACACAGCTGGAAATATCAAACATTGATAATATACGCTTAGCGCCGGGAGATCACAGGATTCTAAGCCGCGGATAGCTTGCGCATTAAATCAAAGGCTCCTTAGAGCCAACCCGTGAATTTGAAATGCTAGCGTAACGCAATATTGTGGTAAGCTTATGTTTTCACTCTGTCACGGTTCAATATTTTTTTTAAAATTAAACGTAAGAATTTTTGACGAACACAAAAAATAAAACTACAGTACATCACTTTCATAATGTTCAGTCCGAAGAAGAAAGAAGAAAAAGAAAAAAAAAAAAGAACGGCACGAGCGAGATTCGAACCTGGGCCTTTCGGCTGTAAATCCGCGCTTTAGACCACTCGACCACCATGACCACTGATTTGAAATAGAATAAATTTTATTACTTGAAGGTAGATAACCATCAAAACGCGTGTCTCAGTTGAAAATTCCTTTTAGATCGATTTTAACGTTGCATTAAAGACTCCAAATGCGAAACATCTTTAAGCTTATTGTTGTTTATATTCGTTTACACCAATTTAGTTATTGTTATCGCTGGATTCACGCTGTTCTTGTTACAAAACGCATTCGTAACAAAGCATTACGTCACTAAGTTTACAGCTGATGGAAGGAGTGAGCGAGTGAGTGACTCATTTGCATATCTGTCGTCGTTACCGATAACCCGTTCATTACGCATGCGCGTATATTCACGGGTTAAAAACGGGGGTCTTAATCTTGTTATTGCACTGGGTCTCATCTTTCTTTATAGCATTTCTTTATTTCACAGGATATATGCATTTAAACCAGAGAAGGCCATTGGAAAGATCAGTTTAGTACCAGAGTCACTTTCATACATACTATTCATGTCTGCAGAGATCAGCGCTGAGACAGAAACAATCATGAAAGCGGAACTGGTTGACAATTAAGAGCGACTCTCTATAGGGACCGAGTGAGATTGAAAAAATGTGGCACAAGGTTGGAAAAAAATGGACCCCTTGATATTTCGTCCAGAGACAACCTATGGTATGCTAAGAATCGTGATATAAGTCTTAGGTTCTAGAGTTTTTACATTTTTGAGAAAATTACGAAAAACCGTCGACAACCCGTGACAACTGGGTACAAGCTCGATGTCAAGATATGACCCTAAATTATAAAGCGTGGCAACAAGAAAGCAATGGAAAATTAACTGAGAACGTCAAAATTGTTTGCCTTTAAACATCCATTTGGAAGGTAAGCTGTCATTGAAGTATTATCTCAGGTTTACTGGGTGGTTTTAATGGGAAATGGCAGGATTTTTCAATGGTTTGCTTCAGAAAGCGAGCTAAGGCTAGTCGAATTGTTTACATTTCCTGGATAAATAAATTGGGTCAACTTGCATGGGGCTGCTCGCCTCAGAAATAACTTTTGCCAAGAAAAAAATTATATCACGTTCAAAAACAGCTCTTGTACCTGCTAGAATTGGATTTTGAAAGAATTCTACATAATACCGAGTATGTTTTAAGATGTTTGAAAACGGTATGGAATTTTTGATTTTCAAAGTCTAGAAATTTCGGTTATCTTCGCTTGCTCTCCAGGAATTCGGAATTACAATTGTAAGTATAAAATATCATCAAAGCAGCTTAGCAATACCTCCCAACTAAAATTATAAACTAAGGAAAACCATAATTTGCTACGCGCCTTCACGCGAGTTCGATTATCTGATCGTGAATTAAATTTGACCTCATTTCTGTGATTTTTCGGCCTCAGGGGTTGTCGACGGTTTTTCGTAATTTTCTCAAAAATTTAAAAACTCTAGAACGATTATATTACGATTCTTAGCATACCATAGGCTATCTCTAGACGAAATATCAAGGGGTCCATTTTACCGACCTTGTGCCGCCCCTCACGCGGTGGTTAGGGAGAGTGGCTCTTAAGTATCGTCCTGCGAGACAACACAGACAACAGATTGTCCGAAGTGAAACCACTATGAGGTCCTATGAGACAGTGAAGGCAATGTCTTATTAACCACCATCAGTTTGTGCTAGATAGAAGTTCAATTAAGGAAAGTCCTGGCGGACAGTATTAAATTGAAGCTCAACATGCATGTGACAGCGAGATCACATTTGTGGATGATTGCTCAGGTTTCTGTGGCTTTTGGTGTTGGCGGCAATTAAGATCACTGCTGGAAAATAAGCGATTTGTTTGTTTCGTTCGTTATACGTACAGTATATATCGTGACGACAAATACAAAAATCAGAGGAATATTCAGTGATATTTAATTACATTTATTTTTATAATTATAGGGGAAAATGGGCCAAACAGAGTCATTTAAGGTCTTAGTTAATTCAGATTACTACCACTGAGATTTGAAATATCCCAATTTTAACTAACAACTGACATTTACCCTAGGGATAAACGATCACCCTCGAATAAACGATCACCAGTGAACCATAAGGATGAAATCCATATTAAAATGCTGCGTGGGGGAGGGAGGGGGCAGCAAAGCCTGCAATGGACTAGCATTCTTTGTTGATATACTTCTTCTCGCCTTCGGCTAAGAAAATGGAAGTTAGGGTCATTCCCGATCTACGCGTTTGAAGGCTTGAATTAACCTTTCGTATTCTCCATTGCAAACCTGTTACCCAAAACACTTCTATTCAGACCCTTATTCCCGGGGGGGGGGGGGGTACTCCATTATATACGCTATGTAGGTGTGTGCCGCCCGATAGGGTAGGGTTTTTGAGGTGCTCAGTCCTTTAAATAGGGTATCTTTTTTGATATTTTTGGTATTGTGAATCTGATATTCCTTAGATAAGGTCACTAAATTGCAGTATCCCCCCAACGCACAAAACGAAAAAGATATGGTCTGTTAAACTGTACTACATCTTAAAAAGGTATCAAATCTTGATTTCCTACCCTTAAATAGGGTCAGGGTTTGACAACAGTGGCGGCACACGCCTATCCCTAATTGTCGGGAGTACCCCCCCCCCCCCCCCGGTCCTTATTTTAGGAAAGAGTACTTTTTGGCTTGTTCATACAACTGGGAGCTTGGGATAAGTTACTTAGAACCATGATTCAAAGTACACGCCATAAAAATTCGAAGACATTGATTAAAGTCCGAAGGACAGACTGAGTGCAAAGTAACTCTAAAAATAAGACTCCAAGGTCCCTCGACGCCTGACGTCACAGGTCCAACAATGAAAACCACCTCCAACAGAATAAGCATAACGGAAGGGGACTTTAATACACTTAATTCCCAAATTCTCAAACATCTGAAAAAAAAATTACAATAAAGAGTGCTGCGTTAGAAATAATTTCACCGAATTACAATCAAATTTCTCTGTCGCTCATTGGCCGAGATCCCTGTTTACATACAAAGTAATATTATGACGTAGAAATGTTACATAAAAATTAGTTTACCAAAAAAATTCTTAAAAGCATATGCATTGAGTGAAGTTTTTTGCTCGATATTTCGCTGTTTGTCATTGTCGATTCCCCGATATTTTTTCTGATTATCAGTTCGGCCGAGATTTGGTTTGTTTTGCTGTGAAGCCTTCCCTCATCCGCCTTGTAATCTACCTCCGGGGACGGACTCATATATGAAAATGACGGGAGCGCTCGTCGGAAATTTTCGGAAAACACCTGAGGTATCAGAATCGTGTTTGATGGGAGTGGCTTAATTATACCCTAAAAGTACCACGGTAATTTCATTCAGTTGAGTCATTTTAGATTTCAGCACCCTAGACGGTACCAATCTACAAGGTACGATGAGCACCCCCGTCAGTTTTATATCGGAGTCTCCCCCCCCCCCCCCGAGTAACCTACCCCCATCCCGTTCATCATTTCTTTTGACCCCCTCTTCTTCATCCCCTTTTCTCCACTTCCCCCATACGATATTCCAGACATTACCTTTCAGCCGTGATAAGAACGGCGCCCTTAACCAGCGAGCAAGCAGCAAAACAAATGGTTATCACGTTTAAACAGCTTAGTATTAACATACCTTTTGAGTGGCCGTCTCATGTTTTTCAACGAAGACTCTGTTTGGATCCAGCATGAGAACATTCATGGACAGCCACTTCGACGAAAACCATAATGGATGGCTGTCCGGAATCATAGGAGCGGGTGGCTTAACTACTTTCCAGCCCGCCTTGTGAAACATGTCGATCTGATGACAAGGCCTCTCAGGATTGGACAGCACTAATCCAGGTCCAATTATGTTAAAAGTTGAGTCGATGTGAAATGGTTTTGTATCGTCAAAGGAAAGTTTGTGAACTCGATATCCTCGTTCACCAAGATGGCGAGTCATCCATTCAATGCCAAGGTCGTTAGTAACCTGAAATAGTCATGAACACTGCGTTTAACTGCTGACCGCTTTAACATCAACCGATTTTAGTTGCTTTCTAAAGTGTTGACGAACTCAAACTGTTTTCACTTTCAGGCTCCGTTTTTCTTTTCTTTTTTTTTTTTTTTTTGGGGGGGGGGGGGAGAATCCGAAATTGGATTTGTGATCTTAGATCATATGGATTCTTCTTGGCCACCAAAAAAATAAAAGAAAAATCCTAAAACGGATCATAACGTAAAAACCGTTTGTATGCAAATGAATCTATTTTGACTCGCTTGTGTCTATCAGTCTACTTCTACAAATAATTTTCAAAATATATGCCAAAAAACCTTACCTGAATTGCCCATGACACGAAATCGTGAAAGAAACAAAGTAGCGAACAGAACGATGCAATTTCACGAAGACCGCTTCACACATGTGGTTTGTTTGCAATCCATTCCCAAAAAAAACGTTCAGATCACGAATCGTAAAATCAGGATTTAGATTTGATCTCAAAATTTTCAACGGAGATAGATTCAACAGATTCATGATTCGCGTTTGGATATTAGTTAAAAAAAGCGCAGAATCCTTTATTGGATTAAAGAATTCGGATTAAGATTTCCAAAAAAAAACGCACCCTAAGTAACAGTCGGTGAAACAACATAACTAAACAAGTTGCACTTAAGGTTACAGTGTACCTTCGGGGCTGTCTTCAGTATAACAGCTCTAGCGTCTTAAGATTACTCTTAATATACCTAAACCCAGATACCAAATTAAAGCTTATAGAGCTGGCTATCTAAATATGGAAACCATTTGGTAATAAAATGAATTGTCGAATTTTTTACGACGTCTAAATTCGAAAGTCCGAATCAGCTTTAAAACGCTATAACTCAAAGCGATTATTATATTTTGCTAATTTGATTTGTTCTCGGGTTTCCGGAAACGAAGCGCTAAAAAAACGTGTCGGCGATTTTCCTTATTCAATTGCAGTGAAAAGTTACAGAATATTTTCGAAAAGGGGAGAAAAAAAATTGGAATGATCGCACGGAAATGCCTCTTGACGAAAAAGTTTTCGGAATTAAGAAATTCGCCGAAAAGTTTTTGTTGATTATATGTTAACCTAGCTTCTGTCCAAATTTAAGGAAAATCGAACAAATTCCCTTTGAGTTGTAGCTCTTTAAAGTGTCCCCAACAAGCGAAAAATTAACTTTGAGAAAACGGCGCTTAAAAAAACATATCGCTTAATAAACAAACTCCGCCCACAAAAGTTATACCGTCATTTCTCCGTCAATTTTCACTATTTTTCGATACTTTCTTTTTTGGATGAAAGTTCATTCTGTAAACTTTATTTTAACGCCAAAAAAAAATTTTCAATAAATTTTCGATCTGAAGGTACACTGTAACCTTAAACGATTCTACCTGTATCAAATCGCAGAGCCATCTTTCCCACTGGAATTTAATTATCCTTGGCCACTAATTAGACCAGTGAAAACAGGTATGCGAAATAGTAAGTTCTACTACTGAATAGTCCCAAGCAAGCTTTTGAATCCCATTTCGGGAACGGTGGCAAAAAGAAAGAATGTCCTTACCATACTTTTTTGGGCGAATATATCTCGCCCTGCTCGCATGAAGTCCGCAGCATCAAAACATGGTTCAAACTCAGTGGTGACAAACTTTCCTTTGGCAGCCAACTTGTGACGGTCCTCGATTGTCATTTCACTATATCTCTGAGGAATGAAACGCAAAATGGCTTGAAATGAGAAATGCCCTAAAAACGGATGGAAAGCTGAGATCTTTGAGGTTGTTAGAACAGTTTGAATAACTGTCAGCTGGGATTTTAAAATCTTGCCGTGTGCAGTTTGTGGTTTTGCATCCCACGAATCTGATCTGGACCTAATTTGGTTCTATCGCCCAAATGTGGCCTTCCCACCCTTTCAAGGACTCACACCAGATACAAACATGCAAGAGAAAATGATTCAAACGATAGAAAAGAGTGTAAATAACGTGGGATGGCCGCCAACGTTTTGGGGGTTCCTTTTTTGCGTTAGTGATTGGTGGATTTTTTTCGGGAAGAAATGTTTTAGCAGGAACCTTATTTTAAGGATTGATAGAAGGCGTAGCCTAGCATGGAGATTTCATGTTATAGGGGTTTATTCATAGAAAAACCTTTGAATGCAGAGGTCCACACGACGCAGAAATTAAACTTACTGGTAGTTGCCGGATCTTCCTTGTGAAAGATCTCGTGCCGCCCAGGCGTCACTTGAATGTGAAAATACAAAACTGAATGCAAGGCTGGCACTACGGCAAAGGGCAAATTGTTACAGATTTCATTTAAGGCTATTGGACTTTTTTGGGGGTCTTAAACTTTGGCCGCACTCGCAGCTGCCGTTACTAATATACCTGAGAATCCCCTACCCCTACCCCTCCTGGGGCCGGATTCACGAAATCCTACCTAAGATATATCTTAAGATATAACTTAAGAGAAAATTTAGGAGCTTCCTAAGATATGCCCTAAGTGTTATTCACGAACGATATCTTATGACCATCTCAAGGTAAGCGTAACTTAGCAGTCTCCTAAGTTTTATGGTCGCGGGCAATTATCGATTAGTAAAAGTAAACCAATCAGAGATAGTTTATACGACGCACTCTTATGAATAATTAATTATGAAAATTACATAGATGAATGTTTTTGTATTGTGTAAATTGTTGTTACGATGACAATACAATAACTTTTATTTCATCTCGAATTTGAGATAGCAAAACTGATCTTCGTTCATGGTCAGTAGCGAAAGCAACAAACAACTCCATCATCATTTCAATAGGGTCTACTTCGGTATTTCTTTTACATGGGCTTATTTTCACGGCGAAAAACGGAAATATAACTCTGCAATGAGAAAGAAATGTGGAACCCGTTAATGACACGAAGGCCTATATGTGACAAACCGTGTTGTTTGACATTACCAGAAAATATTTAATTTTTCTTAGGAAAGCAATATAATGCTTTGAAATGTTTATCAGTTTTGACCTCCTAAGTTTAGGAGAAAAATTAAGACATATCTTAAGTTACGAGGTCTTCGTGGATACCAGTTAAGATATGTCTCAAAAATTTAGGAGATCCTAAGCTTAGGAGAAAAAATAAGACATAGACATGTCTTAAAATAGGAGGTCTTCGTGAATACCAGTTATCTCCTAAGTTATATCTTAGGAGGCTCTTTGGACTTAGGATGCTTTAGTGAATACGGCCCCTGGGGGCCAATTATCCTGGTCTAACTTTTTTTTAATAGCGAATGAGCGTTTGGAAGAAATCCGAATTTTGGCTTCTTATTCTCGGTATTTTTTATTTACAATTGCAAAAGTATGCTTTCCTATTTCCTATTTCGTGAGATGTTTTTTGCCTTCAGTTTTTATTTTGATCGTCTCCTCGCCTTTGCTTCTAAGTTAAACAAAAGAAATCAGTTAAATCTTAAGTTTTAGTCCTGATTAGCATAAACCGAGATATTTACCTGATCGTAAAGGTCGTCACCCATAAGAGGCTTAGGTGCAGTCGTCCATTTGGCACCTTGCTTAAAGTACTCCTTGATAAGGGGCCTGAAGGCGCGATATTCAAAGTAACGAGACCGCCATGCCATGGGCGCCTCGATTATTTCATCACCGACCACAATCAGAACGTCACGTGGCGTAGGTGTCATATTCCCGGATGACCGAAAGTCTGGGGTGTTGTAAACCTGAAGAAGTTAGGCAAGTCAAAAAGGGTAAATCTAAATATCGAGAACATCTTGCATCGGATACAGGTGAAACGTGCAAAACTAAAGTAGACCTGTAAATTAAAATGTAGATAACCTGGAAACGTAAATGCCATGATCTTCTCTAGTGAAACGTTTCTTCAAAATAGCTCGACGCTTGCTGCTTAATTGGTTCACCGACATCTCGTATTATTCTCGCGTGCGATGCATTTGTTGAACAAGAGCGACAGATTTCACCTCAGGCAACTTAAGGCATGTGTTCAGAAGCCCAAACCCCCCCCCCCCCCCCCCACAAAGAATTTAGAAATCTGTATCATCCATAAAAAAATAACGTCATAGCTCGATGTACCTAGCATGATTTACTCCTGACTAGACTAATCATATGAGAGTATTTGTTGGTATCACGTGACATTACTGTGTCAGTGACGTCACAAAACACCTTTTCTTAAATGGTGAAAGGTTACACAGCGCAATTTTTAAAATATTTGATATCAAATTATTAAATCGTGTAAGCAATACTATTCTTCCTTGTATGGTGGTATCTGTAATTTCAATAAGACGTGTTTAAGCATTATTGCAAGTCACGTGAATTATTTTCCTTGATTACGTCATTGATATTAAGCTTGGACATGCATACAAGGCTAATTCATTACGAGAACCTACGACGTAAAGTATAAGTACCCAAAAATATTTACTTGAATTTGATTTTGTTCCCCATTTTATCCTGAAGACAAGTTTACCGTTAAAGATCAATTGCAGGTCACGTGTCTAGAAATCGAACTTCAGGAATATGTTATATAATTAAGGCTCCCGAGACAAATGTTGCCTGTCAATTTTCAATAAGATTGAGCACAAGCTTCTTTTTCAAATGGAACTATGCCAAATAAGCCAGTGAGTCATGCCTTAAGTTGCCTGATACGGTCTGCAAAGAAATATTGTGCGCTTGTTTGTTATTATCCTCACGTTATTTACCTTTGAGTGGTCCATTGCCTCAGGGCGACGCACTACCACTCCCTCGTGTCGAAGAATGTTACAAAATTCTTCCACTTCTTCATTGAGTATTTTAAGGTGTTCCTTGGGAAATGATTTACCACCAAACTGTTCGAAAAATGGCCAGTTCTTCGGAGGAACACATGCTTTCACTTCTAAATTTAACTGTGGAACGCAACATCCTGAACAAATTCAAATGAGAACATAAGTTTTTGACGAAGAAAGATTCATGTCTTTGATTTGACAGATCAGACTTGAGTTTAAATAGGCATTGTAATAAGCTTTACAAAGGCAAAACTAATATTTTTCACTAAACCGTCTTAGTTGCAATCGTGTATCTGATTGGGTTGCTTCTTGCAAAGTATATGGGAAATTGTTTTAGTTGATTTGATTTTTTTACTGACACTTCCCTGATTTTTGTTAGTTTGTTTTAATCACAACTGAGGGAAATCGCCACTGGCTGTGAGGACAATTATTCATGGTAACTTTCTAAAAGGGATGGGGAGGTACGGTTGTATTTAATGACATATGAAATTAACGATTAACTAATCTCTTATTTAATTTACAGCAAATACCAAACAATTGTCTCCTATTTTCAAGACTTGAACACGCCATAAAATATCTTAAACGTGAAAAACTCTAGTGCTAAATTTATTTCAAACAATTTTTGTTATCATTTGCGGAACGCATCATACTAGTTTCGTCTTAAATTTATAAAGAAATCCCGAACTGTGTCGGGCTGGGGGCCTTTACTTTCAAAAATTTACGGTACTCGGAAAGAAGATTGAAATTATCTTTAAACACAATAGCAGATTTCCACAAAAGACCTTGTGGGTTGATCTGAGCAGCGTATTTTGCTGTCCATTTATTAATTATCAAATTCAAGTTCTAAATTTCCATCTTCATAAAACCCGGCTTCAATCTTTTTCTTATCCTAATTTATTTATCCTAATTTCGAGTAGACGAGAGGGCAGTAATATCAGAAACCCATAAGTGGGTTGAAACGCGCATGCACAATATTCATTTTTTTCTTAGTACCATTAGTACCATATGTGGAAACCCCCTCGGCCCCTCGAGATTGGATGCAAGTTGTTCTAGCGAATTGATTGGTTAATATTTTTATCTTGATTTTCTAAATATGGCTGTACAGCTTCTTAACAAATTGAATAATCGGAAGCTTGTTTTGAGGCGTACAAGAAAGAGTTGCACGTTTCAACCCACTTATGGGTTTCTGGTGATATACCTAAAGGCGTCGCTTTCTGTTAGTAGGAAATTAGCGCTTTCGTTCATGAACATTTTACCTTCAACGTGTCCAACGATGACTTCCTCGAGAGGATCCCATTCGTTATATGAGCACACTGGGCTCTTCAGCTCATCGGCGGATTTGTCGCTTTCCAATGCATTAGAGAAATATCGCTTTGGACTCTCTGAATAACTCACTATCCGCGTATTGGCACAAGCACCTGCCCTCCTCCCTGTCACAAGCGTTGAACATGCTCGCAACGACTGCAATCAGTAATAAAAGCTGCTTTGCAATACGCCTCCATATTATAAAACTATACTATGTACCCGTGTAGTGTATTGTGCTCGTGTATTGTACCACGATTTTTCACTATATATGCTGCCTATAGTACAATTTGCTGTTTTACTAATTAAGGAATAGAATTTGCAGCTCTTTTTTAAACTTAGTTGTAGAGCCACAAAACAACTGAAGGTATAGCTCCATACAATAATCATAGATGGTGTTGCGCGCGCTAGTGCTGCTTTTTGGAAGCTGGTTTTCACATTCCTTTTTACTCCCACTTCAGTAAAACCTATCAAAATGTAAAAAGCAAAGATGAAACAGTGCTCTACAACCATCTCTGTTAAAATAATGGCTTCAGTCTTAAATTAAAACTGCCCAAGCATATGCGTTTTTCATTGTTTACGTGGATTCAATTGTGATTTCCTTCAATTTCCGGTAAAATCTTCCGTGCAAATGTTTCACAGTTGATAGAATCTGGCCAGATAAGAAAAACAGACGCGTTATTTGCAAATTTGTGTCCTTTGCTTCTGCTTAAAAACTGGTTGTATAAATTTTTCTGAAAAACGAACGCTGAGAACAGCAAACGAATTATAACCTAGGCTCTTCGCCAAATTTTACGGAATTTCACCGAAGGAAACGTTTGGCTTTTTTTGGCCATGCTGACGTAATACAAAATCAGAAATGTACTACCCTTAATTTGAGAGCGCGTGCAAATTTCTGAAGCTTTCGCCATCAGTGCACGCGTGCGGTTATTTAAAGTGTATATGACAGTGATTTTTTTATTTGCTTGATCGAATCTACATGATGTCCTGATAAGAAAATGGAAACAAATTTTTCGAAATCGATTTTCCTTCTCCGCGTTTTAGCTGTCTAAACACGTGAAATTTCACTTCCGGTGTGTTACAAAACCGCGCAAGAAGAAAGACTGGAAATAGTCCGCTGTGACATTTTAATAGTCATAGCTTCTTAATGAAAAGCAGCAGCTGCAAATGTTTTTCAGCTTTTATTTTATCCTAGCCTGGTGTTTCATTTCTCATTTAAAAATATATCATAACGCACTAATTCGTTTTTTAATTAATTTGTCGCGCCAAAAAACGTTAAAAACGAAAAATCTGAATCGGTCAAGTTGTTTGCAATGTTAAGATGCTGTAACAAAAGCAGTGGCTTAAAAAAATTTTCTCTGTTCAAATTGTCCACGAATTGTCCTTCATTTCTTGTTCCAAAGTAGATTGTAAAGCCCCCCAAAAAATTAAAAAATGGTGTGACGTCATTTTCCCGCCAATAAAAAACGTTAAAAACGAAAAATCGGCATCGGACAAGTTCGAAATTTAAAGATCTGCTACATTCCCAAGTTTCAGTGGCATCCGATGAAACCCTAAGGAGTTTAATTTGTTTGGCCGATATCAGCTCAAAAAATCCCCAGCATGCTTCCTTTGCTAACAAAACCTCGCCTAACGAGGCCGAAGAAATGTATATAACCAACAAAAATCGTTAACAGAAGTAGCCGAAGTAGTCTTTAAACCTACCACTCTAACATTTGCCACTCTACATCCAAAGCGACTAAACATGTTGGATTTGATTGGAGCTGAAATAGAACAAACATTTGCTTTCAGAAATAATGTTTTAGGTACCTATTTACAAATTAAAGTTAATTTCAAGCCCAAGTGAATTTCGAGTCAATGTCAGTCTTATTTCTGCAGACCACTCAAGAGTTTATATATTTATATTACCTCGTAGCAATAACAGGTGGGTGTATAAAAGACAATGCTTGGTATTTGTATATAAAAGGTTTGTGAAAGGAGGGGGTTTCGTGTTTTCTCGTGGTTTCTTTCAGGTCTCCTCGCCATTCACTTTTTCTGTAATCTTTTATTATTTCCATCTGTAAAATTTCCATCAGTAAAATGTTGCATATATGCCAAATAAAGAATGAATGAATGAATGAATGAATGAATGAATACAAAATTTCTGACTGAACGGGGGGGGGGGGGGGCAACTAAATTCACTCCTTCAGAAGGGGGGGAATTACCTAATCTTTTCCTACTTGAAGCCCGTTTTCCAACCCCCCCTCTTGATAATTATTGCACAGTCTCTTAAGCTCCATTCCATGATTTAGATAGAACTGCAAGTTTTTATGGTCGACGACATGGTTTTGTTTGTCCTGCAAAGTCAGAAGCAGCTTTTGCTGTTTGCCAAGTTTGTTGCCTTCAGCTCGGAGCAGGCCTTTCTGATAGTCGGATAGCCACTCTTCCTCGACAGCCTTTTTCTATGGTGCAAGAGGATAGCTGTTGTGTGGCTCGTGAAGCTCTGCTGGATACTCAAGGTCGACTTCCAGTGTCATACCTTTTGGGCTGTTTTTGTCCAATGCCATGATTTCTTCCACAGTCGATTGAAGGATCCACCCATTTAAAATTACCAATGGGCATCGGCTCACACATTCCACCTCCATACAGATTGTTAGCATCGAAATAGACGATGTACGTAATCGGTTTGCTGGGATCGTAGCCATTGACTAGGGGGTTGTTCGCCTTTGTGTAACGATTTGATGCCTTTCTCGTAGAACAATTGCATGTCATAGTCTGTCAAGAGCTCGAGCTTTTGACCTGTTATCTTCAGACAAGCATCCCAGGACATCTGCGGTGATGACATGTAGTGCGCGAGATCAAGTTCGTATGTGTTGAGCGCCATCGTTCGGAAGTTTTCAAACACGTCGGAGAATCACATCTGTTTGAAGAAAGAGATTGTGGTAATTCCCAAGGTTCTTGCAGCCGAATGTTTTCAAAACGTTCTGTGCATGTTTGTAGTCTTCGTTTGAAATACCTTCACCTGTGAGCTTGCTGTAGAAGCACTCTTTGGGTGGTAATTGTGTCTCGTCAAACCTTTCCTAAGAATCCATGTACTCATAAGGATAGATACCGTTGCGCAGCAGCAACCTTCTCTTTCTAAAGCTCGGCACGAGACTCTTTACGATCTCAAAATACTCAGGCTTGTTATCTTTGACAAGACCTGCAAGACTTTTTTGCAGGAATCTGGTGCTGTCGATGAAAGTGAGATTACCAAGCGAAAATGACATTTATTATATACATACTGAGATTTACACACCAGAAAACTATGAGATAAAAATCGTCCCTTCACGTATGACAAGCCATCCTATTGGTCATACGATTTTCCTCACTAGTGAAGAATATCGTATGACCAATCAGAATCGCGATACCACATTTTTCACTAGTGACAAAAATCGTACGCGGGAATTCCCGCCATTCAGTGTGCCTTCGCCCTCCTTGAAGGCCTCGAAGAAATTCATTCATGACGACAAAAGGGTTTAAAGTTCCATCACTTCAATGAAAAATGCGGATTTCTACGGAACTAAAGAAAAGAACTTTAACGGATTTTGATGAAAGGGAAAATATACGTTTAACAGGAGAAAGAATAAGGCTAAAAGAAGCTAAAAAAAAGCAATTAAATCGCCAAACGTGCAAGCAAGTTTAAACTCTCGCCATTTGTTGTTCGTTATCAAAGCGGCAAAAACTTCAAAACACAGGTACGCAAACTTGCTTTGTTTTTGTCTTAAAGTGTCTTATTATGAATAGTCTTGTTATAGTTTTGGAAAAAATTATTGTCGTGGTTATTTTTGTTAGATGTGTGAATTCGGTGAATTTTTCCACTTGAAAGTTGAGTCTGACAATAAACCAAGAACCCTTCTACTGAAGTGTTGATAATTTAATCGTTTCGTCTTGTTTTTCTGTTGTGTAAATCTCAGTATGCATATAATAAACAAATTACTTCACGGTTCGTTCGCTTGTACGATTTTTATTCACTCGAAAAAAAAATCGTACGCGCTCACCAACCGTGAAGTAACCTCTATATATTTCTCCATGTTGTCCGGAATACATTTCAGCTTGATTTCCTGCATCAAAAGATGCCCATCATAACCGCTGAGGTTGTGAAAGACAACTGGGATCTTGACCTGCTTGGGCTTAAGCGAAGTTTGTAGTTGCAGCTGTTGTACTGGGCAACTCCTCTGAACTTGCCTGCAATATGACAATAGTCCTTGACAGCATCTCTGTACTTCTCACGAATAAGCGACTCTCCACAAAACAAACAGCCTTCCTGTGTCTTGCTAATCCAGTTATCGATCTTTTCTCTGCATTTTCTTAGAACCCAGTCCGACTTAGGTATATTATTTGCGAAAGTGTAATAACACCCTTCTAAAACTATACCCAAGCCCCGCTTAATAGCCTGTGATTAAATCATGGACAGGTATTGCGTCTTTAAAGTTCTGTTTTTCCAGAGTGTTATTACAGATATAGCGATTCCTGGCCCTGTTGAATACCTTCCAATCTTCTTGTGTCATCACAATCTGGTGTTTCAATTGGGCCTCGGCAAGTTAAAGGTTTACCTGTTTCTCCGTCGCATCGCATGAGCAACAATGCTAAACCCACATGACTCGCGAAGAAGTTGAAGTTTTCAACGTAAAGCTTCCTTTTTCAGGGTCTGGCGCACAGGTTGCAATAGATCTTATCAGCGATTCAAAGTCGGCATGGCTATCAAAGGGAACCTTCAGCTGCTTGCAGGTAGTTTGTGAATTGCAGAATTTTGTTTTCATCCTTTGGCATCGCTATCCTCATCGGTCTTTTTTGTACGCCTCTGCAATCATTTTTTTGATTCTGCAACAAGTCTTCTCGAAACAATCCAATTAAACATCTCTCGCAGAAATGCTTTCTGTGTTCGTATTTACTCTGATCGAAAAGAAGACGGATTAAATCTTTGACCAAGGTATAATGATTGTCGTGCAACATCAGATTGATTCTGCGAATTTCTTTGTCACTACATGTATTAAAAAGCGGCTCATCCTCGGTGTAACAACCTGCCAACTCACGAGTGACTTAAAACAAAGAATACAAAAGGTACTGAAACAATAGAGTGCAAGACAACAAAGGTAGAAAAAAAGAAAAAAGTCACAGGTTTTTACACTGAGGTAAACCCTAAAAAGCGGATGCACCTTCCAATTATCCCATCCGAAGACATTGATGGCAAGGCCAGCTTTTAGCTTTTCAAGTTTTTGGATTTGGTCAATCGGTGTTGGGAAATCAATTCCAGTATAAATCAACTCATCATTCGTTGGGTAGCTCGACGTTCTTTGCGGTTTTTTCTCCTCTGATGCCTGGAATAGAGCCGGTATGAAGCGATCATTTCAAGCATTGTCTGTCTTTGCTCTTGATGTTCAAACTCGCCTTCTTGTTTTGCAGCTTGACTGGAAGAAGGCGATAGGTTCCACTTCGCATGGGTTCATATCGTACGGCGCCGATTTCTACCTGTAAAACCCTGTCAAACACCCAGCCTGAGCCTTTTTGTGACTACTCTTCGATTTCGCCTTTTATTTGTTTGGTGTATTCTGTCAGCATTTCATCAACATTTTCGCGGTTGTAAGACAGAAACAGTGAAGGCTCGTTTTGATTAAGAGTGATTTTCACACTGCCAAGCTTCCTCGATCTCGCTTTTTATTACCCTGATGTAATCAGCCTTAACGCTATTTATGAAAGACAAAATATCTGCATTGGCTGGATAGTCTGAAGTCTGAGTTCTGGGCTCAGTGTTCTTTGTATTATTTCAGACCAGCTTTCGTCACGAGCTTTTTGTTCGGGCAATGTTTCAAATTCTCTCACAACTTCTTGAACTGTGACCCTTTGTTTCTTTTCCTTCTTTATTCTTTTTGAAGGAACAGGAAGGGGTTTATCTGGTTTAAGAATTGGTTGTCTTGCTATCTCTAAAATGGGGCCATAAAGCATTTCCAGAACATCTTTTTAATATTCTTCTGCCGCCATATAAGTGTCTATATATGGGAGATCCAAATGTTCCATAGGGAATACACCCCCTGCAGAGTGGAGCACACACGCACACACACATGGGGAATAGCGGTTGTGGGCGTATCCCTAAAAAAACTACGATTTTTATCCCCGAGCGACAACCCCGAACATGTGAGGGGGACGAGCTCGGCGAAAAAAATCGTAATTTTTAGCGGTGTCCCAGAACCGCTATCCCCCATGTGTGTTCTCCAGATAACCGGACAGATGCCTTTTACCACTAGGCCACTGAGACAACCTAGTGGGAAGCTCTTGGGAGAGAGTAACTGACACATATTCTGCAATTAGGATTGCGTCACTTTACCTAGTCGTTAAGTGATTCACAGTCCACTTCCCAAGGAAATTTAATTAATCACAAAGCATGCAGTGTGGGAAGGGAGATATGGACAACTTACTGCCTCATAATCTTTGGAATACCAACCTACCGTATTTTCTCAATTAAACGCCCCCGGCGTTTATTTCAAACTTGGCCTAGTGGACCCGGCGTTTCTTTGAATCAGCAGTTTTTTCTCGCCCGCCATTTTTTAAGAAAGGGTTATTATTTGTATTTCTTGGCAGCCGTGTACCTTGCCCTTAAATCTTAAGTTAATTATACCACAAATAAACGTTTGAGGTGCTTACTTACAACTTCCTTTGTTATACCCGGCGTTTATTCGGGGCCCGGCGTTTAATCGAGAAAATACGGTATTCTCGTTTGGAAGGCAATTCACAGTCCCCTCCCCAAGGAAATTAAATTAATGACTAAGTAGTGTGTGAAGGGAGATATGAGCAACTAACTGCCTCATAATCTTTGGAACACCAACCTATTCTCGTTTGGAAGGCGATTCACAGCAATTTCTGCAATATACACATTGCCAGTTAAATTGAGAACAGAAATTTCAACAAAGATTATGAGTAAAAATGTTCCCCATCCGGGAGTTGAACCCGGGTCTCCTAATAACCGGACAGATGCCTACCGACTTAACTGTAAAATTTCCAGCACGCTCATTGGCCGAGAGGTCCTGATCCGTCATTTCAATTCAAATTGCGCGTACAAACAAATCTCGCGACCTGACTAGCCGAAACGACTCAATGTTGTTTTTCTTTCCGCGCTTGGCTATCAAGTGAATAAGAATGACTGCTATTTACTGATGGCTCAGCAGCCTATAGTCTTCAGCCAGTATAGTTAGCATTAGCTATCAAAAAAAAAGGTTTGGAGTTTCTGTTTCATCCATCGTGTCTGCAGTTTTTCGCCCATTGAATCACGACATCAATCAGGAGACTGAGCTCAAATCATCTTCAATACCTGACGTACGTTTCTCAAAACTCCCGAAGACGTTTCGGACCCGAAAAGACTTGAAACAGACTTCAAAAATCGCTTTCGGACCCGAAAAGTCTTCGGGATTTTTGAGAAACGTATGCCTGGACACTCTAATACGGTAAAGACAAGTTTTATCGTATACACAAACTACATAAATTGGTAACAGCTAGCTCAGGCACGTAGGGCCAGCTGTGGTATCACGGTTTGAAACGTGTGGTAGAGAGTTTACCGAAGATATTTGGAAAATTTGTTGTCAATTTCATCGTAAGTTTACTTGTCTTTCATGCGCATATTTATTACTTCGGGAGGAATGTATTGCTGTAATTAATCTCTCTACCAGGTCTGTTCACTGTACCCCTGACGGGAATGACAGACCTTCTAAGCAGATAAATGTTTTCCATATTTGTTGTTAAATAACGTATCAAGAAAAGCGGCTCAAATTCGAGAACAATAGGAATTATATTCTTGATCGTTTTTGTCCATGTAAGGGTAAAAACGATGAACCGTGAAACAACGGCTTTTAACAAGCGAGAGAAATTTCCGAGAAATTTCCGAGAGAATCTTCGGCGGGACCGAGCTAAGTGGCAAGTTCCCCCGCGGGAGAGGTTTTGAGTTATAACTGACACATCAAAACTGACAACAGCGAGGCATAAAATTCGTGGCAAAAAATTGGGTGACATTTGCCTATATAGTATATTTACTCGTCACCAGGCTCCCAATTTGACCCTTAAATCATAGCAAAAAGGTCATTTTTTGAAAGGAAATCAAAATTTCGCGCATTTAAGAATTACTTCCACACTCGGATTCTAGTACTTTGGTTATTATTCTATCTAGGAACGTTAAAATATTGACCTTGAAGTGATCAATTTCGTTTAAAGAACAATAAAGGCTTGTATGGAATTCGACCGCGCGGTCATCGCTTTAAGCGTTCTAACTCATTTTAACAGGCGCAATGTCAACATCAACACTCGGTTTTGGAAAGAATGGAATCTAGTAAAAATTTTGGAGGGAAATTTGCTTCGGTTCGAGCGAAAAAACCTCCGTCATTTTGTACTTTTCAGCCGCACGATGCTTCGACTGAGTGCATTTTGGCTTCCTTTGGTCGGCTATCAAGGAAACCCCGCGTTTCAAGGTTACATAAACAAGTAAGATAGTATTGATATCGGAAAGATTTTCGTATAACCCCTAACATTAGTTATGCATACCGTTATTAAAACTAACACAAAAGCCAAAACAATAGCGCGCACGCCCGGAGCAAATGTCTCGTCTGAGGGGGTCAATATTATGGCATGCAACAACGCATTGGTTGCATTTAAACGAGCTTCGTTCTGAGTTAAATCATTCAAATCTTGTAGCCGCGTAAATAATTGTTTCGTAAATGCGTTGTTCTATTTGTTGACATCATGCTCGTAAATTGGCGTATTCTGCCTGTTGGCAATGCTCGTAAGAAATCGCGTGTCCTGCTCAAAATTCTACCTTGACAACGGAATTCTGCTTGGTGCAATACTACTTTTATATTCATTGTGAAGCAAAATTGTAACGATTACTAAGTTTTTAGTGAGCTTACTAAAGTGCATGACTTTTTAGTTCCCAACTGAAAAAACGAGACAAATAAATAACAAACAAACACCTGCAAGGTAAACATGAGACGTGTTTTGAAAGAAGAGTGATAAAACTGAACTAATGCCCCTAATGCACCCTCCCCCCTCCCCCCTCAATAATGTTTACCATGCTACGGCCCTGGATGTAAAAAATGTCCGAGTTAACGTCTGACGTTGAAGCTTAGTCCTACGGTGTAACACGTTTATGCAACCAGCCCCAGTGTGCTTTTGTTTTCTTGTTATTGAGTCTGAAATCTGAAGCTTGTTCCTTGTGGATTTCCATGGATGCCTTTAATGTTTTCCTTTCTTCCGAATTGCCCTCAATTGGCTAAAACTCCACTGGGAGGACAAACAGATAAGGAAACAAAGGGCAACCTTGTCTGACTCGTCTGTTGATTTTGAAAAACTTGCATGTTCTGTGCTACCGTAAAAGCATTTTATCCACTTTACAATACTCAGGCTAAAACCGAAGATTATACATTTAAGGTCCACTTACTTTATATAACACAGTCTTGGGGTCTTTTAGTTCTCGATCCTTACAATTCCTCAACTTTCTATTCTTCTTCAGGTCTCGAGTGATCGAGTTAGCTGCCCACAATGCCCGCGATTGAATATTTTATCATTTTCAAGGACGGCGCCCTTTATTCCCGCTATTGAATATGTTATTATTCTCAAAGCGAGCTTGGAGTCCAATCAGGAGCGCTGCCCCGATACTTGTTATACTAATGAGCGCAGAAACCCTAAATGATAAAACATTCGTTTACCACGTTTATGCTTACATAAGATTAATGACCACTAATATACTGTACTTTAATACTGTACCACGCAGAAAAACAAGATATCTGACTGTGCATGTTCTTCTGTTATTTAAATGTAAAACCTGTACCCATTTTTTCTTATACTGAATATACTTACTAAATATTCTGGCCAAACCGAAGATTACATTTAAGGTCCACTTACTTACAGCCTTGGGGTCTTTTAGTCCTTGTTTCTTACAATTCTTCAACTTTCTAGTCTTCTTCAGCTCTTTATTTCACAGGGTCTGGATATGGTTTACCCACAACTGACAACTTTCTATTCTTCTTCAGGTCTCGAGTGATCGAGTTAGCTGCCCACAATGCCCGCGATTGAATATTTCATCATTTTCAAGTACGGCGCCCTTTATTTCCGTTATTGAATATGTTATTATTCTCAAAGCGAGCTTGGAGTCCAATCAGGAGCGCTGCCCCGATACTTGTTATACTAATGAGCGCAGAAACCCTAAATGATAAAACATTCGTTTACCACGTTTATGCTTACATAAGATTGATGACCACTAATATACTGTACTCTAATACTGTACCACGCAGAAAAACAAGATATCTGGCTGTGCACGTTTTTCTGGCATTTAAAGGTAAGACCTGTACCCATTTTTAGCGAAGCTCTCGCGGAGCCCCATACTCATAGAACCTATGCCCGTCATTTTTCATGGTCATGGCTAGCGGAATGTTTCGCGGGCGCGCGTCCGAAACATGTGTCCGTGCGTCGCGCAGGGCTAGCTCACGGGCGCGTATGACGTCGCAAAACATGCGCATATGATGCCACACAACATCCGGGATCTTTGCAATTTTGAAACCAAAGCGAGGCTTTGTCTTTCGCGCGGCTACAGGGTCGATGTCACGACAGCTCGGTAAACACTTTAGTTGGATCTTTTGCTGTGCTTAGCGGAGAAAACCGTTTCCAAATTAAAGTCGTTGTTTCCCTGCATTTTTTCGCGGTTTGCTATACTCAAGATGGGAATACTAATTAAGGGATACTCAGAAGCCACTATAGTGGAAAAAGGAGAGCTTTCAGAGATAAAATCTTGCTTCGAAGAACTTCATACGTTTTAATCAATGCGGGAGCAATGCGGGGAGATGTTTCTTTGGATTTCAGAACCGGAGAAGTGGAGATTTAACTAATTTCCTAGCAGTCGAGGGACTTAAAGGTAAAACAAATTACATTTTTCGATGAAAATTTATGTTGATATCAATCTGTGATTGACTTTTTTATGTTGATATCAATCTGTGATTGATTTTTTCTTTGTTTATAAAACGTGCTCAAATTCAGTCGTATTGATTTCTTAAATTTCATCAAAGACAGTTCGGTCTCGATGCGCTATAAATGGTACGCGTTTTGCTTTTAAACATAAACTTATTGAGATTTTAATAAAATTTTTCGAAGCAAGATTGTGTTGTCCATTTTTATGTGTTTGTTCATTCATTGCATGGGTTGAAAAGCGATGTAAACAAAACAAGACTTGGATTTTATATTTCTAACTTCACTCGCGTCGCGTTATTCAAATATGTTTGTGCATTTTTGGCAAGATTTCCAAATCAGTTTCTCGGGCAATTTTCGATACGCAACGTTAACAGGTGTATTTTATTCGGAGATAAGTCATACTAATTATTCTAGATCGAGAAAAAGTTGTTTTTGTGAACTTTTGTACGGCCTAAATGTACTGTGAAGACGGTCGCGTAATACTGTTTTTGAAAATGGCGAAAAATAGCCCGGTCGTCAATCCTAATTCTTGTGCTTCCGACCTTTTTCACCTGAGTTAAGCTTATCATCGGTTCTCTGTTCAGAGAGCTACGCTGTTAAGCTCAGCCTATCTATATATTACTTACACTGAATATACTTACTAAATATTCCGGCCAAACCGAAGATGACATTTAAGGTCCACTTACTTACAGCCTTGGGGTCTTTTAGTCCTCGGTTCTTACAATTCTTCAACTTTTTAGTCTTCTTCAGCTCTTTATTTCACAGGGTCTGGATGGGGTAATTTACTCACAACTGACAACTTTCTATTTTCTTCAGGTCTTGAGTGATCGAGTTAGCTGCCCACAATGCCCGCGATTGAATATTTTATTATTTTCAAGGACATCGTCCTTTATTCCCGCTAGTGAATATGTTATTAGTTATTCTCAAAGCGAGCTTGGAGTCCAATCAGGAGTAGCGGTAGATACATAATGCTCTTGAAATCGAGTATTATGTTTTTCGGCGTCACCCTCCAAACGGATTGTTATGCTCCAAATTATGGTCGACTGTAGCTATTATGTTCGTAATTATGCCGCAAAAAATGTTCCCCACCCCCTCCACAAAACAAACACAGTTTTTCGTAACAAATTCTATTGTAACGCAAACTCGAAGGGGAAAAAATAAAATGAAATTGAGACAAAAAAAAATACCCCTTCCGGTATTTTAATAGAAACGACGACGAGAGGAGGGCGCAGGCCTAATCTTGGTGTCCTGATACAATGTTGGTTGTCCTTGTGATAGGAGCAGAAAAAATTCAAGGTTTTTATAAGGATATCTTAGGGGGCTTGTCTCTGTCGGAGAACTGGTAGCACGCATCTACGCATGTTTTCGGAAAATCGTGCAGAAATTTAACGTTTTACTAGTGCTCTCAAACGCACTCCCGTAGTCTAGGATTACTAGTAGTTCAAATAAAATTGTATTCAGCCAAATAGCAATAGATTGAAGTTTTACAGTTTTTAGAATAAACGAAATAAAAAATAACTGTTATTTCGTAAAATACTGAAAATAGTACTATTATGCTGGCATTATGCTCGATGCTCCAACTTTAGCATTATGCTCGAAATTATGCCGGCATAATGTATCAAACCCTAATCAGGAGCGCTGCCCCGATACTTGTTATACTAATGAGCGCAGAAACCCTTAATAATAAAACATCCGTTTAACACGTTTACGTTTATGCTTACATAAGATTAATACTGTACCACGCAGAAAATCAAGATATCTGACTGCGCACGTTTTTTCTGGAAACTGGCAACTGGCTCTTTTCAAAGTGAGTTTGGTGTCTAATTGAGCGCTTCCCCGAGACTTGTAATCAGTGCTGTTCTTAGAAGATGAGCGCTAAAACCCTAAAAAACGTTCTTTTACCACCTTTATGCTTACATAAGAATAATGACCACCAATTTAAGCTCTCGTGGGTGGGTTGGCCCTGTTGCTATACCGACTGGAAATTTTCCCATATGAACAGGCCAGCCCGGTTACCGGCATGAGGAGGATGAGGTTAGCATCATTCTGACTTATTTCTTAGTCTTTTTTGATCAAAAAGGATTTCTGGAACCTGAGTGAGTAAAGATATAAGAATATATTTTCACAATTACAGGAAAGAAATTCCTGAGTTAATATTATCGTGCACGCTCCCCGGTAACCCGGCTGAATTTTCCATATGAACACACGAAATAATTCGTCTTATTAACCGGGCTCATATAAAGATACCCTTGTTAAAAAATGGTTACAGGTTTTAAATGTCCAATAGTTGTTTTTGAAGAAAAATTAAATGCCTATGGAATGTACAGGAAGTGTCAGTAAGGCGAGCATAGTCAGATGTCATGTTTTTCTCCGGCTCAGTTTAGATCAATGTGGTAATTAACCTGAGATCAGCGCTCTTTTTCAGCTACCGCGCGTTTCAGCGAATGTCATGCGACTGAGATGTGAAAAATAATATGCTAGGTAATTTGGGTTTGTTTTGAGGTGACCAGTGTACCTTACTCTTGTAGATCCTTTCCTCGCATATGCCAAAAATATGCGAACTTTTAGAAAAAGACGTGCTGGGAAGTTGCTCACTCTCCGAAAAGTTGCTCAGAATTGAAAAAGTTGCTAAAAAGTTGCCGAGCAGAATCTGTCTAGGCCTAGTAATTATGTTTATATCTCTAAATCACAAAGTAATCACTGTCTAGTTTCTATATTAAGAAGGTATATCGACGCAGCTGGTATAGACCTCGCTAGCTGTTTACCTTAACGAAGAAGAAGGCAGGAAACTCACTGAGAGAAGGAAAATTGTCTTAAACCAGATGTCAAGAAATATTTAAAGCTGCTTTGAAGGATCTACGCTTCCATAGTTTACGTTCTTTCGGTATAACTTCAGTTGTTGCGAATGACACTTCAAAAATTAAACCGTTTCTGAAAGGCTTTTAAAGCTCCACGGCCGTTGGAAGACTGACGCTTAAAATACATGTTCGTTTGGAACCAGAGTGTAATAGAATAACTGTTACGAGAAGTTTAGGTTTCTATTTTGATTCTGCTATTACTAAGCCTGTTATTGTTGAACTTTTTCTTGCTACTCTGTGTAAAATTAAACAGTGCATGGGTCCGCTTGCGCACCATACCATATCCTGTTGTTGCCTATTTAATTTGCGAATATTTAAGGTGGCTCCATTTAGTTTTTTGGCGTGCGAGGCATGGGCACGAAAATGGCGCGAGCGCGCGTTTGTTAATTTTGATAACGTCACGAAAATAAAGAGGATTTTACGGAAGACCTAAGATAACAACGGTCTGGACCACCTCGGACACTTACTCAGCTTACTGAGAATTATATAACATAATGTCGACACTTAGAATTTTACTTTCAATAAATTTTAAGTGTAAAAAAGAACATCTAAAGTCCCATTCAGGATTGAACCTGTGACCTCAGCTAGGCTTAGGCTTACATAGCTTACCATACCACTGTACCACCTTGCTTCTCGGGTTGCTTAGTCCTAAATTTAACTATATAAACTGCTAACCCCAACCTGAACTGAAAGCCAACCAGTTACTCCGTTATATAAGTCTCAATGAGGCATCCGAGGTGGTCCAGGCCGTTGTTATCTAAGGTCTTCCGGATTTTACAGAAGCTAAAACGTTTATTGCGCGCATTTCACGCGGTAATTTTTTATAAAAATCAGCAAATTGGTAGGATTTTCTTGGTTCTCGATCACAAAGAAGACCACAATTTTTGTACATACACAAACTCACTAAATGTAAAAAACGAAAAGTAAGAAAATTTTCGAAAATTGTGTACTGATTTTTTTATGGCTTTGTTAGATTAGACTTACTGAATGATTCTTCTGTTTCATCAAAAATTGTGAATATTTACCGTGTAAAAACCGAGAAAATCCGTTGAGAGGTTTACAAGCCTTGAACAACAAGCCCAAACAAAAAAACTTATTCATTGGTTGCCATGGAAATGAGACAAGACTGCCAAATTAGACTTCCCCGTAAAGGAGAAAGCCTAAGCTACGTGTATGTGTATATTATGCCTAGTATCGCGAAACAAAACTCTCGTAAGACAGCAAATAAGATGGAGTATATTTTATTTGGTAGACTGGCCAATAACTACATTGAGCCACCTTAAGCAGTAAATTATTTACGTTCGTTTGAACGCAGTGAATTAGAGCGTGATATGTGAATTATGTATTAATCTGCGAGGGGATTATGGCTTGTTCCCCTTGCATACTAATACAGAATCCCCTTGCATTTTAATTAGCTGTTCATTAGCCCCGCTCTTCCCTTCCAACAATCAAAGTCTCACCCAGATTTTCAGGTAGTTAATAGCGGGGTTATGTAATGTATTCCAAATAGTTTCTGCTTTCTTCAAATCAAGAGAAAAAAACGAAATGATAAAGTAAAATTTATTGTTTGCGACCTACATATACAACCTAGACAACTGGATGATATTCACCTCGATGCTTCGTTCCAGACAGGCCAGTAAATGGGATCAGCGAGCGACTGAAATACATTTTTAACTGGCAAACATCTTAAGAAAGTCCGAGCACAAATACAACAGAAAGCGTGTCTATCTGAAAATTGCTGTCTGAGCACATGAAAGGCCATTCTCGTCCCCAGAGCTCCACGGTTTTTTAAATTACGTCTCGTGTAGCTCCCTTCGTTTTTTCCGCTGACCAAACGAAACGAAGGCTCTGGGGACGAGAATGATGAAAGGCGATATTGATTTCTAAATGCGTGCGCTGTGAGGTGAAAATTCGTTCTGCGCAAGTTCAACTTATTCAAAATGGCCATGGCGTGATAATATTTTAGCTTGCCGCCAGTTCAAATTTCAAACGACCGTTTTTAAGATACAAACATAGTGAGCAAAACTGATACTACGTAGAACAATTAACGCGACAACGACATGATAGAGCCCAAACTGAAAGCCAAAATGCACCCGTGGACAACTGTTTCGACCTGGTTGGGTCTCTCAGTTTGGGCTCTATCATGTTGTCGCGTTAATTGTTCTACGTAGTATCAGTTTTGCTCACTATGTTTGTATTACTATTTTTGGCTGAACAGATCTTCTATAGATCCTACGTACTCCAGCAGCATTTTCGTGCGCGTTCCTTTGCTCCTTGTTCTACTATTGTTTTTAAGATGTCCGATGAGGTAACACAATTACCTACTTTTGATTCTGTGAAATAAAACTTGATTCTTTGAAACGCAAACTTAATTCTTTCGAATTAAACTTGATTCTTTAGGAATAAAACTTAATTCTTTGAAACGCAAACTTGATTCTTTGAGGGATTGTTCATTAATTATGGCTAAGAGGGGGCCGGTTTTTATTTCTAAAAAAGGCACAGTGAAAAACGTACCCCCAATATTCTGTATTTACAAAAAACGTACCCTCCCAACTTATGTGCTGTACAAAATCGGTTCTCGGTTTTTTTGGGGTGGGTTCACGGTTTTTAGAAGATGAGAAAATGAGGTACACAATTTCCAAGCACTCTGTCAAAAAACTTATCAGGGTTCTCCAATTGAAACGCACACGGATGTTTCGGTAACCTTCATCCTTCCTTGTCAATTGAAGGGGACGTAAAAGAACCCATGACATTGTTCGATAAGAGTAGGGCACGGAGTTACCGATGTCACGTTTGTCTGACTTTGCCGTCATTAGTCTGGGTGGGTGGGGTGAGAGCGGCTGTAATTTGCGCCTTATTTGCTGACGTCCGATCTCACCTCTCTGGTCCTCCATAATTCAGTTTCGTGCTGCAATGAAAGAAGTGGCACCAGATTTGTATTTTGTATTTGTCATCACCTTGCTAAAGCACCTGGTCCCGGGGGATACTCCCTATAATGGGCTATGCACCCCATGGGCTATGTAAAATCTACCTTTTTACGTAGTCAGATCAGCCTTGTAGTTTGTCGTTTTTATTTGTTCATTTTTTGGCTGATAAGGTCTTTCGTAGATCGTTTGCGATCGTTTGCGGTCCTTTGCAGATTTTAGTTCTATGTACCCTCCCCCCCCCCCCCCCCCGGCACCTGGCAAATTGGCAAATCCCTTTTTGCCAGACTGTCAGGTTTCATAAAAATTAATGATAAATGAAAATTGAAATAAGAAACATCACACCATTTTAATAAAAATCTCTTACTGACCAAGAAGAAGTGACAGTGATCGAGCTCCAACCAGATGCGCAAATCGATAACAAAGCGACTTCCCGGGGGAGGGGCCTCCCATATCAAAGTGTCGAGGGTGATCGCCATACCTTTTCGGGATTAAAGTTCGTGGTTTAGTTCACAAAGGGTATTAGAATCGAAAAAACCACTGTCAGAGTTATTATGACAACTTTAACCCTTTAAGCCCTAAGAGTGATCAGCATCAAATTTCTCCTCGTAATATCAATGCCTTATCAAACAAAAAAGCCAGGAGAATTAAGGATATGATCACACAAGATGAATTCTCTTGATATATAAACAATTTCTCTCCACTTCTTCTATAGGGAATGTATAGGGACAAGAAACTTTTGATACCAGGAACAACTTTTCGGAAAGAATTGTTACCTGTTAGGGGTAAAAATTAATGTAAGCCACGCCCACAAAACAGGTTTCTGGTCTCTTTTAGGGGCTGCTTTCTGACGACGACTCTCGTCAGTTTTACATGAAAGTCACCTCCCCTCTCTCTCCGTGGTGGTGACTTGTTCCACCTGGCCAGAAAAAAATCTTACAATATTCAGTGTCACTTGAAATTCTAAATGTAGTTCAGGTAGTTTGCAGCTAACGAAGTAAACAAAACCGCTTTTAAAATTGTGCAAGTATCAGACTTCCAATGCCTTAAGAAAAGGCTGAGCACTGACTCTAAAAGTAAGACTCTAAGCTCCCTCGACGCCTGACGTCACAGGTCCAACAATGGAAACCACCTCCAAGAGAATTGGCAAAACGTAGGGAGACTGGGATACAATTAATTCCCAGATTCTCGAACATCTAGTGAAAAAGAGTATAGAATTCTGTGTTAGTAAACGATTTTGTTTACGATTCTTACAATAACTGTGAAATTTCTTGTTAGTTTATAGGCCAAGATAATAAAAAGCTGTGATATCAGATTCACAGAAAACCAGTAAATTAAAGGGGCTATGTCGCAAGGTGAGTCTGCGCAATGAGTTCCTGTCATGTGACGTCACCTTACGTCACACATGTCAAATTTCTTGTTCCCTGCCGGATTGCGACAAGTTTTATCGCGCTTGCACTCGTGTCGAACCACGCGAGGTAAACAAACACACGATCGATTTCGCTTTTAAATTCCTCCCCAACTTCCACCACTACTGGAAGACATCGAATTTTTTGAAGGTACGACTAATATGTCGCAGAAATAATTTAACAAAAATCTAGCCAAGTAAATACTCTAACTAATTTGTAAACTTGAGATCTATCCTTCCACGCAATGGACGGGATGGAACGGATTGCAGCGAATTCGACAGTAATGGCCACCAACTTGATAAAAAGCCACCGGACGTTTTTCAAGATGTTAGTACCCAGTGCTCACCCGCCGTCCTCGCGACATAGCCCCTTTAAATAAAGCTTTATGTTATATGGTGATGTTTTATTTTGTACTATTTTAATTTTGACACTGGCTTTAGCTCACCTTTGTGTGCGTTTGCGAAGGGTAATACAATAAATTTAACCTGGCAAGTATGTTTGACCGAGGTTTTCATTATTCTGGTGATCAGACCCACTCCCTTGACAAAATAAAAATAACTGGTGGGTCTTGGAAGGGGGGGATTGGACTACGCATGACCATTTAGTTCTCCATTTTTGAAGGGGCTACTCATTAATAGGAAGCGGACAATTGTCGATAAAACAAAAACAGCATGTCCATAAATACAAGCCTATGATACAGGGTTCACCATTTGTCGATCAAAAAATGTTGAAAAAGCTGTTGAACAGTATATCGTGCCTTGTTGAATGTTGAAATAGGCCATTCAACATGTTGAACTTTAAGTGAAAATTTCAACTCCACTACACAGCAGACATTATACGCTCCAATAGGTTTATTTTGATGTATTTCGGCCGGACACCAACGGCAATTACAAACATATTTACAATAATGTGAGTACAACAATACAATATAACGATGTAGTCAAAATCCATAAATTGAAAATAATACAATGCTAATGACAAACTAGAGCTGAGCAACCACTCACATACGAACTGCGGTTAAACGGAGGCCAGAAAAAACCTGTCACCCAAAAAAAACCCCTTTGGGGAAAAAAATATGTGGCAGGAAATCTGGGTAGGATCCATGGCTCAAACTCTATAGCCCATCCTACGAGGCCCTATATAGTACTACACAATAAGTAGAAAATGCACTGAAGCTCTCACACAGTAAGAAAAATAAATAAATATACAAATTTTGAAAACAACTGACGCCGAATGGTGCAGGCCTAGAATGACTAACCACGTGCGATACTTCGTTTATAACGAAGTATGCTACCCACAATGCACTACAACAATAGTGCCCAGTCCCTGCTGTTCCCGTGCCGTAGAAATATCAATTTCTGTCTAATTCGTTGACTACGTTACTCAAACGCCAGAAATTACATTTTGTAATACTCGCAGTGTGCTCTCAACTAAAGCAGTTGAAAAAGCCTGAATTTTTTTCAGGTTGCTTTTTCAACTGCTTAAGTTGAGAGCACACTGCGAGGATAACAAATTTCACTCATGTTTATCCGAAGTTCAAATATATGATTATCATATATTCACATTCATATGTTGAAGTTTGTTGAACGAAAACAAAGATAGACTCTATTCCTCAGTCAATCGTTTTAATATTTTGAATGTGTTTTCTACTCATTCAACAAGTTGCAAAATCGTTCAACATTTGAACCGTGTATCATTCGCTGAAAACGGGATAACGAACAACATTTTTAAGTCGAAACGTCGATAACCGAAAAACAAATCATTAATTGTTGAACAATGCGATGTTCTTACCAAAGGTGATCTATTGTTTTGCCTAATGTTTTCTTGAGATGCAAAGAGAAACAGACAAGAACTGTGCGGACAACATAGATCCACAATAACTATGGGAATTATCGTGGACTACCTACGTGACTTGTTGCGCTATGACCAGACCAGGTTATCAGCGATTGTTAAAAGTAACTGTTATGCAGATTTATTTAGAGACGCCGCGTCTGTTATACTGACAAACTTCCGCTACCGGCTCTTTAGTATTCATCTAAGATATAGAGGACTTTATGCTTAGTACGAACTCCTTCAGATCCACTCTATTGTCAAGAGGATGATTTTTTTCCCTCTTTCTCTTTTTTCCCTTTCCACTCCCTCTCTGCTCTCTGTCAAATATGCCTATATAGCTCATATATGGGAGTACCCCCCCCCCCCCCCGCGGGATTTACCTTATCAATTTGTTTGACAAAACCAAATTTTCATGATTCACTCCCCCCATTGACCCAGCATCATAGTTTCTTTATTATTTTACCAGCTAAGCTAAACAGAAAACATCACAGCATAATCTACCTTTTGAGTGGTCTTCTCGTTTTTGTCAACAACAACTCTGTTTGGATCCAGCATGAGAACATTCATGGACAGCCACTTAGATGACATCCATAATGGGTGGGTGTCTGGAATGAGAGGAGTGGGTGGCTTAACCACTGTCCAGCCCGCCTTGTGAAACATATCGATCTGATGACAAGGTCTCTCAGGATTGGACAGCACTAATCCGGGTCCAATTATGTTAAACGTTGCGTCGATGTGCATTGGATTTGGATCGTGAAACGACAATTTGTGAACTCGATATCCTCGTTCACCAAGATGGCGGCTCATCCATTCAATGCCAAGGTTATTAGTAACCTGAAACAAAAAGGAACAGTGACATAATGTGATGATGATGATGATGATGATGATGATAATGATGAGAAGCATCCTACAGAGTCTCGATGCTCTTACATTATTATACCTATGTCTACAAAAAAGGAAAAATATAAATTTACATAATATATCGAAATGACTAATTAACTTATTATCTACACCTAATTGCAATAACGTCATATCAAAAAGCAAAAAGCAAAAAACAAATAGGAATTAATTAACCATGTGATGTGATTTGAAATTCTTTAGATGAATCAGCCTGGAATTTCAAAAAATGATTTCACACCAAGAAACTGATGCAAATGATTTCTCTCAATAACATGATTAATACATGTACACAGCTATTCTTGGTTTTCACATGACGTCATAAAAATTACAAAATCTAAAGTACACGTCCTACAAAGCTGTTTCTAACATGATATGTGGATACAAGTGTTATAATCTTTCACAAAAAGTTTCAGGTTTGAACGATGTTTTGCTTCCGATTTACAAAGGTTTTAAATGTGTCACGCAATGCGTCACGGTATTTCAGATAAATAAACAAAATTGAATCAGCTGAAAGTTATTGTTTGCATTATAAGTGCTTATAAGCCGAGTTAATTGAGCTTATAGCAAATACAATATTTTTGGATGTGATTTTTGGTGTAATTAACACTTTGAATTTTTGGCCGCCATCTTTGTGCCCCTGAGTGGGACACAAAGATGGCCGCTCCATACATCTCGTACTAAAAATATCTAATATTCGTTCGTCTATAACTCTTGAACGAAATGCTTTTGCGCTTCAAAATTTGGCCAAGATGTTTAGCTTTAAACTCTCTACAATTCCATAAACATGTTGGATTCGAAATCTATTGTTTAATGCTTCTGAATTTTGATATGACGTAAGTGAAAGCCAAGAATAAACGTGCGTGTTGTGAATGTTGCAAGGTATGATGATTATATGCTAATTAATTCCTATTTGGTTTTTTGCTTTTTGCTTTTCCTATGACAACGTTATTGCAATTAGGTGTATATCTAATAATTAAATAACTTATTTCACGTTTGAAAAGAAAAGTTTTCAGACTAGAGAGAGTCTATAGAACGTAAATGGTCCGGAAGGGAGTTTCAACCGTAAGTTTAAGTGTTGGAGCTTGGAACTGCAAGTCAATAGGCCATTTGCACGATGGCGTCATTTGACTACAACTACCAGAATTCATTTCGTTTTTCCTTTCTTATTTAAATTTTGTAATCCCAGTGCGGTTTAAATAACAATGGCCCTAATTTGCACTACAAAACAAAAAACTGAAGGATTCTGGTAGTTGTAGTCATATGACGTCATCGTGCAAATGGCCTATTCTCTATTTTCGAAATACCCATAATACACTTTGTTTGCCCCCCAAATTTTGCATAAACTGTTGTTTTTAAATGCTCTTGGGAGGACTGTATATTCCCAAGAGCATTTCAAAACAATGGTTTATGCAACATTTGGGAGGCAAACAAAGTGTATTATGGGCAATTCAAAAATAGAGAATTACGAAAACTGGATCTAAGGGCCCGTTTACACATGCGATTTTTGATGCGATTTTTGATGCGATTTTTGATGCGATTTTTTTCGCGCTCGCCAATGCAACTTTTGTCGCATGTGTAAACTAGCGGCGATTTCCGGTGCGATTCGGGTGCGACATTTGCTTTGATTTGCTTTGATTTCCCAAAAATCGCCTCTGCGACATCGCGCGACAAATCGCGCCCAAATCGCACTGAAATCGCCGCCCGTTTACACATGCGATTTAAAGATGCAACTTGCGCGCGACAAAAATTGCATCGACAAGTGCGACAAAAGTTGCACGAAAAATCGCCTGTGTAAACGGGCCTTAAGTGAGTGAGAAGGTCTGCACGGTTTAACTGAGAAGTTCAGTTATATACTGAGGAGCATGTCCAAGAAGAGCCTTACATGTAATTAGCGACAATTTAAAACCAATCCTATCTTTTACTGGCAGCCAATGTAGTTTATGTTTATGTAGTATTGGGGAAATATGCTCGAACTTTTCGGTTTTATTTTCTGTTGTAACTAACTGTTTTAACGTCATTTATACACTGGCTGAATGACATTGTGTCGCGGTTTACCAACAAGAACATTGAAACAAGTTCATTAAGGCTTGTAATATTAACCAGGCCAGCTTTTACATCAAAAGTGGATAAAAACTAAAAATTTAAATACCTGACTTCTCTGTACGAATATATCTCGCCCTGCTCGCATGAAGTCCGCGGCATCAAAACATGGTTCAAACTCAGTGGTGACAAACTTTCCTTCAACAGCCAACTTGTGACGGTCCTCCACTGTTCTTATTGGATAGTCCTAAGGATTTAATTACTTAATTCAATGATATGAACGAGAGAATACTGGTGATTACGAAGAAAATAAGAGTCACTAAATGGTTTTAAGATCTTTTAACGTATGGCCAGCATAGAAGAGACCACTAGGGAGAAGAAAAAATTAACTGAGATCTGTGGCCGAGATACCGCAGCCGTTCCATTTTGAATGATAGCGGAGAAGTAAAAGTAACTGTCAGTTGAGATCATTAAAGTTTGGCTGCGGAGGGCGTAGCTGAAAAATAACTATATCGTTGTTATGCGCTTATACAGTTAACTTATTCTAGCCTACAGTATAGCTATTCTAGCCTACTTATTCTACTTATTCAAGCCTACAGTTAACTTATTCCAGCCTAAGCAAAAAAGGACGTCACTAATATAACATAAGTGAATATCCTTGAGCTTTCTCGTTCACAGGTAAATAATTCACTATTGTCACCATTGGAGAAGTATAGTGTATACCTCCCTACTTAGCTATAGAATCGACTGGAATTTTGTTTTAAATAGTAAAATATTGATAGGCCCAAGCTCGATAACTCGAAATAAAAACAATTTTCCAGGCAACTGAGTCATATTTTCCCTAAAGGTTCGAGTTTTCGGGGCCATTTCCAAATCATATCAGGGTTAGTTTGTTTAAAGTACGATTTAAAAAGTAATTCAGGATTACTGTAAACTTTGAATCCTTGGTTAACTTCAGTACTGAATTTCGTTAATCGGTTTTTCAACAACCGGGCCAAAACATTCTAGATATTTACCTGATCATACAGGTCGTCACTCATAAGAGGCTTAGGTGCAGTTGTCCATTTGGCACCTCGCTTAAAGTACTCCTTGAGGAGGGGCCTGTAGGCGCGATATTCGAAGAAACGAGACCGCCATGCCATGGGCGCTTCGATGATTTCATCGCCGACCACAATCAGAATATCACGTGGCATAGCTGCGTACATCCCGGATGACTGAAAGTCTGGGGTCTTGAAAACCTGTGAAGCATCATTAAGACGCAAAGTTAGATTACTTTGGACTGATACAAGTGAAGGGTGCATAGATGAAGCCGGGTTATAACTATACAATGGATGTGTAAAGTTACAAGAAAATAACCGCAGTCCTGGTTACACGCACCGTGCCAAAAGGGTCAAAAGAGAATCAAAGTTGTTTACTGTGATGTTATGTATACCAGTTCAAGCCCTTTCAAGCACCAAGTGAGATGACAATTAAAACTCAGCGTAAGAAATAGTTTGTTTTGTGTTCAAAGTTCAAGAATTTAAGAATTTAAGACTCTAATTTTGCAGAGTAAATTGAAAAACGTTTTTTGTTGATGTTCGTCATTGTTTTTATCGTATTTAAATAATCAAAATTACAGGTGAGGCATGTTAACAGAATATTTCTAAAAACGTCCAGGAATGTCTAAGGCCGTTGACCAGGGCAACTTACGAAATATACTGGGATAAGGGGACCGTGATACAGTAGTTTGGTAATAGAGAACTTAGCTCCTGCCGAGACTTCAGTCAAGTATTTTTGCTGTCACGTGTGACCATCATGTTCACATAACTTGCGCGAGCGGGACGTTTATTTCTTCGACTCTTGCTGTTCGATTCACCGACACTGCGTATGCTGATGTTAAACGTGACATTTCGCAAAAATGGTCTTTAGCGCAACGCTGTTGCGAGCTTTTAAAGGTGATTCCTCAGAAATAAAAAATAACGAACGATTTTTTTTTAAAACTTTCCGTTATTGTTCTCTACCAAACATTGTTTCGTAAAATGCAATAAAAAGCATAGGTCACTATGTTCGCGAAAGTGATGTGACGGACTAAAGTTACCCTATTTATCCATGTTGTACTGCCTACCACGCGCGTGATTATTTGATCGGTTCTCTAATTACTTTACGCGCTAGCATAAAGCATAGTGAGAATGAAATGAAATGAAAAACTGTAATAGATACAATGCGTTGACCATAAGGAACACTTTGATATATAATTCACTGCAAATGTGCACCCAGCCTCAAACAATACTGACTCAAAACGCTCCTTGCGTACATGATCTCAAGATCATGATTTTTATGCCCATGAGTAAAGAGCGTGTATGTTTTTTTGAACTCTTTTAACTCAAAGAGGATGCTTTTAACAGTCTACGCATAAATTAGTGTGATAGCATGCAAACTAGGTTTGAAAAGTCGTACTCGATGTACTTAATCTCGTACTCGTAGTCCGATCAATTGTTGCTTCAAAAATCGTCCGCGCTCTGTTACCCGGTGTCGTCTTGTCATGCTGCGCCGAAAACTGTCTTGTGTAACATCACCTTTATATTCTCTCGAGCAAGGCATTTATTGCAGGCTACAAAAAAAATGTATTATGTCTTAATTGTTTCATCCGTGTTATTTACCTTTGAGAAGTCCATTGCTTCAGGGCGACGCACTACGACTCCTTCGTGTCGCAAAATGTTACAAAATTCTTCCACTTCCGCGTGGCCTTTCTTGAGGTGCTCCTTGGGAAATGACTGGCCGCCAAACTGATTAAAAAATGGCCAGTTCTTCTCGTAAGTGTTTGCTTTCACCTCGACAGAGAACTCTGGCACGGTAGCCCCTGGACAAATACAAATCACAATTACATAGAGGTGACGTAGACTTTAATAAGGTAATTTATCCATTTGTTTGAGTTCGTGTCGAGTGTGATTTGGGTCAAAATATCGTGTTTTCATGATTATGGCAGAAACGTGCTTTAAGCCTGCTTTATTTTCTTGAAATAGGAAGAAAAAAACGTCAAAAGTGATGATCGGAAAGCAATATTAACTAAAATAATGGCAAGTTCGATTTCTTGACCGCCTGTCACGAAATCAAATTTGATAAACAGTAATCCACTTCCATCCTTGCAATCCTGCATTTAATCTCCAAACTACTGCTTTTGTTTTGTTCTATAGCATCTTTTTATCCAATTAAATTATATATTTGGTAGTATTTGACGACATAACATGAAAATCAGGTGAGCGAAATTTTGTTAATTAGTTCGGCGGGAGTGCTTCACTCTAAAAATATGCTTTATTGTAAATTACATTTATAATTGTCTTTGAAAAGCCCCTTAGGAAGAAGTCAATGACTGTTATACACACTGTATACTAAGTTTTTCTTATTATCACTCTCAACTAGAGGTCAGGCGACGTTAAGAATTATTCAAAGCAAATAAAACTTAATGGCAAAAAATAAAAAATAAACGTGAGGTTCAATCCTCTGATCAACTGATCGGGCTGCTTCATTTTCTCGTGGTAATAGTAAAATATAACGCAATATAATGTAAAAAATTGGTCTGAGTAAATGCACAATTCAATTGGACAAATATCATGAACTGCTACATTTACTTCTTTGTTCCGTTTAAAAATAGCACAGACGTATAATAGCTCGAAATTTCAGTAATGCTCGGGGTGTTTTTTTTTCTTCCTTTGTTCGATTTGTTGGTGTTTTTAACCTCAAATCGCCTAAAAATAAGAACTTTCAATCTTCTGCTCAGCCCTAAAGGTGCGGCTTTAACACTGTGGGAAATTACTGACTTTTTATATTCAGTGAATTTTTTACCTTCAACTCGTCCAACGATGACTTCCTCAAGAGGATCCCATTCGTTATATGAGCACACTGGGCTCTTCAGCTCCTCGGGTTTGTCGCTCTCCAAGTCATCAGACAAGTCCTGCTTGGTTTTGGCTGAATAACGCACTAACTGGGTACCGGCACAAGCACCTCTTCTGCTTCTTATTACAAGAGTTGAACATCCTCGCAAAAACTGCAATCAATAATCAAACTATGCCACTATCTTATAACGCTAACATGGTTCTTGATTTAGCTATCACCAGGGATCATTCTAGCGGGTTAAAGGAAGTCTCTCCCCGCGGTCCACCTTCTCCGCCTTGCGCACACAGGGAAAGAGTGAAAGAAATATGAGCTCATTAGAGTAATCAATATAGATAACTAGGATTTGGTTTGCGGCCGGTCTGTTGTGGAACATGCTGCTTAAAAATAATTATAACAATACTGATATCAGTCTAGTGAATAGTTTGCTGGTCACATTCGGGGACAGAAAATATTTTGCTGAGAAAAGAATAGTTGTTTGATAGATTCCCAGTAACTGAGTCACGAAAAATCGGATATAGAAGAGAGCAAAAAAGAATAATGAATATTTTTCGAAATGAAAGGTGGAACGAATAAACAGGGAAAAACTTTAGCTTTAGGAATATTGAATGAGCTTAAATGAGGTCCAATTATTCCGCTTCCTTCGAGTTACGATAACAGAAAATCATGATTTTTTCCAAATCTAAAATAACGCTAAGCTTATAAACTTAAATGGGCTATGATCATCTTAAGCCAAGATTAAACTGAATCCTTCACTAAAAACGGTCAGAGTTTGTACACAGGTGATTTAGGCTTAACATTTAAGCTTAAGCTTTTAGCCTTACCATTTAAGCTTAAGCTTAAGTTTAACTTAACTTAAGCTTAAGGATTTGAGATAGCATTTTACGTATCAAGAAAAGCGGGTCAAATTCGACAACAATAGCTATTGTATTCGTGATCGTTTTTGTCCATGTAAGGGCAAAAACGATCAACGGTGAAACAATGGCTTATTACAAGCGAGGGAAATTTAAAATTTCCGATGAATCTTCGGCGGGACCGAGCTAAGTGGCAAGTTCCCCTGTGAGGGAGGTACAGAGCTATAACTGACACGACAAACTAACAACAGCGAAGCATAAAAATTCCTCTGACAACAACACATTGGTTGCGTTCTTAAGGTTTAAACGAGCTTCGTTCTCATTTATAAATCATTCAAATCTTGTAGCCGCGCAAACAGTTGTTACGTGAACGTGTTGCTTTATTCGTCATGCCTGAAAGTCTATTTTGCGAGGCTAACGGCAGCTACTTTCATCGGATAACAAACCAGCAATGTATTCAACTCGTTTTATTTTGGATTTTTGTTTTACTACGGCTTTTAGTTCCGAGGTGAAAGCATTTAAATCTCACGCCGCGGAAAATAATTGTTTATGTAAATACGTGTTTTTATCTTTATTCATGAATGCACATGGCGTTTTGAAGCAAAAAAATAACACCTCCCTAAAAGTCACACCTTTGCGCTAAAGTGCGCTTGTATGAGCGCACATTCTACCGAAATGAAAACGAAAATCTTAGACCGAACCAGTTTTATGAGTCTATTTCGGAAAGATGCACGCGCTTAGGTTGTCAAGCCGAAGATTTTGCGATCATGCACGAACTTTTCGGCGTTGTTTCGGCAGTGTCACTTAAAACAAAAGACCTATTGTTTAAATCTTAATGTGCGAATTTGACCCGGTACAATAGACCATTTCTTGATACGTAAATGACTGTGGCTGTTTACTAGTCCGATTGAGTTTTGTAACTGCCCGTTTAATAACAAAAACCATTTACAAGAAAGAATAATAACAATCTTTAAACCTACCACTCCAAATTTTGCCGCTTCACGTCCACGGCAGCCACCTTTGAGTATTCGTACGTTTAGCATGTTGGATTTTGTTGGAACTGAAATGAAATAAAAAATTGCATAGATATAAACATAAACGCCAAGTCTAGCACGGCTAAGACTTTTAACTTCAATTAAGGATAAGGGTTATGTTTACCTTTTCATTCAGATTTTTAATCCACAGAAATAATCAGAAAACATCCGAAATCTACAAGCTTTCAAGCATTTTTCAAAACCTCAAAGCTGCAAACACGCTGGTCGTTCAGATAACGTCAGCATAATCGTGATTCCTATTGGCTGTTATTTTTACCAGTCTGTCACGCCAAGTCGGCCAGGAAACGATGAAGTGACATTTATTTGAACCAGTCAGGACCCAGTCTTGGAAAGTAAACTAAAAGCAAATTATACGATTTGGTTTGAGAAAATTCCTGCTAGAATTGGGAGCAAACACTGATGAGAAAACAAAACCGGTAGAAGCAAGATACCTATGGAACGCCAAGAGTGACAAAAGTGTTCAAAAATAAAATATAGGTTGTGTCATTGAATATGCAGCTGTACTGTGTAGTAAGTGGGTTGAAAATTGCGTATATATGGTTTACAGTGAGGTAAATATAGGTTGGCAATCTGGTCATATAACACATTTATATGTCACTTGAAACTCGATATGCTGTTACAGCCTGAAATATATAGGTGAAACTTATCGATTTGTTTGATTTTCAAACAAATGTTTGGAACGAGGCCGACGCGCGCGTAACGAAGCTGTTCCGCGCGCAAACGACGCAATGTTGAAATAATCATCGATTATTGTGGATGCTGCCTATATTGGCGATTTCTTCGACAGAATCCCAGATATTATCTCACAGACCCGTCGCTTAAAATTGTACCAGGAGCTCGCTTTCTGTGATTATGTCAGCAAGCAACTTTTTAAATTTTTAAAGTAACTTTCTCGATACTGATTTAAAGCAACTTTTGAACAACTTTTGGGGACATTTTTGGGCAACATTTTAACAATTTTTGATCAGAATCTGTCTAACCCTATTTGTACATCGAAATTACTATAGGTTCAAAGAGGGGCGGTAAGGGGGGGGGGGGGGGGGTTCTACGCACGTTTCACGAGTATTAAAAACGATCAATAACAAATCACGGCGATTAATATTCCAATTTCACGGTTCACAGAAAATAACATAATCGCAAGGGTGTACTTTAAGTAAAATTCTCCATAATGTAGTTTTACTTAACTTTTTGGTCTTCTTTGTCGAGGGTTAGTTCCAATCCTTTTGCTTGGAAGTTATTTTGTCTTGTGTTCAACAGTTGAAACGAATGTAACGTGATTAAAGAACATTAAGCACCAATCTAAACATCTTTAGAAATCTTTGTTTGTGTAAGTTACCTAGAAGAGTTTGGATGTTACTCGAGTTGTTACAGCTCGAAGAAAAGTAATTTCATCCTCGTTGTCACTGTCAACAATTGTAGGTTCACTGTCAGACTCTGTGTCATACTCAGAAGATTGATCCACAAACTCCGAGTCATCAGCACCTTGCACTAAACTTTCCTCTCCTTCCACCAAATCATCTTTGTCTTGGGAGGGGTCGTCGGATTACTTGTCGCTGCCGTCATCAGCAGATCCCGGTAGGAAATTCGCCGTCAGTAGTCCCAGTAGGACAATCAACCACTCTTCTCTCTAACCTCAACTTCTCCTTTGGTTGCAAATATGTGGCATACATGTTTAGGGGTAGCGTGCCTGCTTTGAACATAGTTGTTTCTTGGCGCGCAGTGTCTCGTTTATTTTTCATTGAGTTCTAAGTTTCCCAAGCATCTCTGGACTTCGTAAACTAACCTGGTTTTGTTTCCGCGAATTTCTGTTTCTTTTTTCCGACCGTGCAAATTTTTTGAGTACATGTTTTTATTTAGCATGGTTACTAAGGATAACCAAGATGGCCGCTTGTTTACAGACTCTTTTCTTTGGCTTCGAATTCATTCGTGTTTGGTGTTCTTTCATTGCCAAAAGCTTCAAAATGTCGAACAAAGATAGGGAGCACTGTTTCAACACAGGTATTTTGACAATTTGAGGCTAAATTTTACAATTTATAAACACACTGACGCTCGCGTTCGTGCGTTTAATACTAGAATACATGTTTCATGCGGATCCTAATTATTCTTCAATTATTTTTATTTTTGGTCTCGGAGGCACTCTGGCAACTTTGTTAGAGAAACAAGACTCACTTTCCTACACCATCTAAAGTTAACGAATTATGTTTGCTCCACGTTGTACACCTCAAAGAAGTTTTTCATACAGTGGAGCTCAGTTGTGGAACAACTTACCCACAGAATTAAGACTAGCGTCTTCCTTAAGCGAATTTAAGATAAAACTAAGTCGCCATAGTTTTTAAGTAAAGTTTTAAATAATATTTTTGAACACGGCCTCCATGAAAAGCAGTTTTTATTTTTTATATTGTACCTCTTATTTGTAGTTAGGAAGTTAGGTAGTTAGCTGATTATGATAATTTAAGCTGATGGAAATACCGTGTATAAATAAAGTTATCTTATCTTATCTTATCTTATCTAATGTTCAATTTCAAGACTCAAAAAGTCTGGTCAACTTAAGGCCCGTTTACACATGCGATTTTTGATGCGAATGTCGCGCTCTCCAATGCAACTTTTGTCGCAAGTGTAAACAAGCGGCGATTTCCTGTCCGATTCGAGTCCGATTCGGGTGCGACATTTGCTTTTATTTGGTGTGATTTCCCAAAAATCGCCGCCAAGTTGCACCAGGTTTCAAACATGTTCGAAACCTCTGCGACATCGCGCGACAAATCGCGCCCAAATCGCACTAATATCGCAGCCCGTTTACACATGCGATTTGAAGATGCAACTTGCGAGCGACAAAAATTGCATCGACAAGTGCGACAAAAATTACACAAAAAATCTCCTGTGTAAACGGGCCTTTATATCACCGGAAAGTATAATCTATTGCAGATGTTCCCACAGATAAGCCGCACCCCCAATTTTGAACAAAAATTTTGGGCAAATGTGGCTTATACGCCAGTTTTTACGGTACATTGTAAATTTGTTTTATCGCTACATTTTTTTAACTTATTCATTTTTCGGATGAGTGAATTTCACTTTTGGACAACCAAAATTTGAGTGACACTTATCCAATGGACAAGTGGAAAGAAAAAAAAGTTTTTTGCTCTGGCAGAGGCTTAGCCATTTTTCACGGGAAAAAATGAAGTGTCCTTGTCGAATATCACGGATATCGGGAAATAAATTTTACCTTTCAAGTATCACGACATGCATGTCATTCACAGTTCACGGATTTTAACTTTTTGTAATCACAGTTCACAGAAAATAAAAACACCCGATCACACTTCACGTGAAACCCCCTTACCGCCCCTCTTCAAATGATTCAGTCCCCTGGGTGCCAGAGGCTTGCCTCGCTCTCTCATCTCTCTCATATTGACGTCACTTATGTCCATTATATTCGCCGCTCGTTGTCGGCCTCCGGCCGGCCCCGACATCTCACGAAAGCGTGCTAGTGCTGCGAGAGAACCCCTGTTACCCAGGGTAATGATTCAGAGACATGCAGGTTCAACCTCTCGTAACCGACCACCTTGGCTTCGGATTTTGGGTGGACTGTATAAACAACGCCGAATTCTAGAAGCTATTTCTTCATTGTGTCTATGGTCCGGTAAACATTCCTGGAACCTTGCCGTTTGGAACACGATAACGTTTCGATGACAACCATTAACCCTATTTTGCCTTGGGGGGGGGGGGGGGGGGGGGGGCGCCGCGCTAACTTTCAACATTCTTTAATATGTATTCAAACGCCATCAAACTATGACTTTTCCTAAAAGCTTATCTGGAAAAAATTTCATATGATATTTTATTGATCACGTGACTTGATGTTTCCATGGCATAAGATTTTGACAGCCATGTCTTTTGAAATTTGCATGTTTTTACCTTTGAATGAAGAAAAACTATGTTTATTGGTATAACTTTTACATTTTTACGTCATTAGCGTTTGTTTATTGGTTTTGATTAATTTTGAGTCAATTTGGGCGGTTTTTAAGAGGTTTTGAAAAATTTCAGAAATCCAAGATGGCGGATCCAAGATGGCGGCCGTATAACTTATTACCTATCACTATGTCATATGACGTCATCGTTCCATTGTGCGGACCGCAAAAGGGACAGTTTTGGACCTACTATGTACCTTCTAGGTTTCATGCATTGTCATTACCTTAATGTTCTTGAAGTTACGAAGGGGGGTGGCACGGGAACTAAAGACTACGTATCGTTTACAGCATTAATCGTTTGCGGTCGTATCGTTTGCATTATCTTATCGTTTGCATTATCGTTTGCGGTCGTATCGTTTATCAGCATTATCGTTTGCGGTCCTTTGCAGATTCTGGTTCTATTTTTATATTTTTTTGGGACCGTAGGTCATTTATTGATCCGATATGCTGGTTCTCTTTCAGCATGGTTTTGTCCATACGTTTGAATGTTAACATTGGCTTGCCATGTACATTCAGTTTTTGCGAGACACCATTGTGACATCTTGGGACGGCTTGTTCCCCGCAACACGTGATGTGGCACGCGTGATGCGGGTGACAAGTTGGTTCCAAGGTACGGAACTTGATATTGTGTACGGGTCATTGTGCAATCTATTTACGACTGCTTTCTTGTAGTTGTTCTTAGTTTGTTACAAGCTACACCGCGCTGACGAGCCCCAAGAAAGGGCGAAACAGCTGTCCGCGGTTGCTACCCTGCTTTATCGGTTTCTGTCGCATTGGTGTCTCGCAAAATCTACCTTTTTACGTAGTCAGATCCCCGGGGGGGGGGGGTACTCCCTATAATGGGCTATACGGGGATGCTCCGCCCGAAAAGGGTACCTTTTTGAGGTTGGAGGTATATGAAAGGGTCGGGATTTTACGAGTTAAAGTATATGAAAGGGTAGGGATTTCACGAAGAATAGGAAAGGGTAGCGAAAACACGCCGTTGAAGCATAAAAAAGGTAGGGAAAACTGCCATTTAAGTATTATAAGAAGGGCCTTTCAAAATATATCAAACAGACGCACGTAAAGGCTATATGAATGGGGTACCATTTTCAATGAAAGGTATGTGAAAGGGGTGCCATTTTCAATGAAAGGTATATGAAAGAGGTACCTTTTCTGTCAAAAACGGTATATGAAAGGGTAAGGGTTTGGACCTCGGGGCGGAGCATCCCTGTACAAAACTTTGTTGAGTACCCCCCCGGGAGTCAGATGAGCCTTGCAGTTTGTCGTTTAATTAAATATAAACTTAAGGTGCCCATAACCCTTAAATACATATTTTCAGAATCAACTTTATGTACACTGAATAGTTAAACAGTTAAATATTTCTTGTTTTGAGTCACATTTTGGTAAAGTTTGGCGACAACTGGTTGCTAAGGTAACGAGATATGACGTCATAAGTAGCATGAGGTCAAGCCATTTTTGAATAAAAATGCGTGTTTTTCACCTTTTTTTTGGTGAAGAAACATATCAAATGCTACCAAAAGCATCAAAATGTTTGATTGTATATTATTTTGCAACTCTAGCAAAAAAAATATTTGCAATTTCTGCATTTTTCCGATAAATTTTAATTTTTAGTAAAACCCAAGATTGCCGTCATCTTGGCAGCCATTTTGGATGACGTTACGGACCCCCAGCAGCGCCACAACCCATAATATTTACCTTATCTTGTAGAACACATCACAGGCTATCTATTGGACGTAAAATATTTCCGAAATATTGCAACATCGCAAAAACCCAAGGGTGGGGGTATAAGTTTGCGTCAACGTCCGTTGGTTAAGGATAATCAATTTGAGGAATACTATTTTAATTTAATTTTATTAAGACACTTTTCCCCTCCATACAAACAATAAATAATGCTATTGAAAATTCCATACAATGCAAATAAAGAAAGAAAACAAAGTCAAAGACGAAATAAACTATACAATAAGTTATATTAATACACAAGAAAGTACATTTTTATTTAGTTTTTCTTATGTCGGTTACTATGTTTTTCAATGTCCACGCGCAGTTTCACATTTTTCAGCAATTTTCCATCGCATTAATATTTTATGTTTCAGTTCAAACCCTCTCATTGAGGACTGTGCGTGCGCTGATGACACAAGAAATTATGCGCAGTATTGATGCGCAATGCAATACTAAGGAACCACCTAAAATTAAAAGAATAATCAAATTTTCCAAAATCTGAAAGACAGACCAGTTTTTTTTTTTTTGCATGGGGGTTCTCAGGTCCACGGTTTTACTATTCCTGTTGCGCACACACATGTCATTGATGAGAAATAGAGACTTTGGACAGGCGATTATGTATGCTATTATATCACGTAATCTGCTATATGCCAGGATTTCATTTGAGAGCGGTATCTGGGAAGGAGGTCGAGGTGACCCAATGACCAATGACCAAAAAGACTGTCTAAATTATATAATTTAATACAGTCAAGATCACGCAAGGAGGTAGCAGTAAGCGGCCGAATGTCAGCGTGACGCCAGCAAGTGGGATACAGAAATCTCCTGTGTGACAGCAAGTGATATTGCACTTGACTTGGTAGCCCCCCTGGTTTATCTTCTCGCAAACTTTAAGCTGCTCTTCAGCATCCTTGCACATCTTTTGGGTAGCACAGCCGTAAAAGTAGCTTTTCATCGAGCCACCCTCTGATTGGATTTCAGTGGAAATATTGGCGCAGCTGTCTGCAACTGCGGGGCAGGCAATGTTCTTGCTCGATTTACTGCAGTCCGCGAGTGACGAGGAACTTAGGCAGTGGTGGCATTTCAAACTGCTCACTGTGGAAGCATGCCATCAAACAAATCATCATTAACAATCTACAGTGAAACATGAATTAAATGAATCCTCCTGATATACTGCGAAATGATGTTATATCTTTATTATACCCACTGCTTCATTACATTTTAATTCATAAACCTTTTAATTTGCAGATGACCGTATCGGGTTAAATAAACACGCTTTTAGAAGTAGAGAGTAATCCCATAATCTAATAAAAATGCATTGAAAAACACCCGAAGTGTCCGCTTAATACTGGTTTTATGTTATAAAATGGCTTTATTTTGGTGTCCGCGTCCGCTTAATAGAGGGCTCCGCCCAAAACATGGGAAGAAGATTTAGAGACCCAAACTGGCCGGTGTCCGCGTAATAGGTCCGCTTCATATGGGGTCCGCTTAATACAGGTTTCTGTCACTGTATGTATTCTATCCCCGGCAGTTTCAGGCAACAGTGTTAAACGCCTATACACTTTGAGCTACTTCGTGAAGAACTTCATAGGCTACGAGAAGTCGCCCGACAGCACGTGAGCTGATTTAAGATTACGCAAATAAAAGGTATAAAAATAGGAAAAGGGGTTTGGGGAAAGTTCTCTTTTCTCCGGCGCCTGCGCTTATCATATCCCGCGTGAAAAGCGCTAGAAAGTGGGGGTTGGGTGAAGGGACTGAGGGGATTTTATGCATCAGTCAATTTCAGCAGTGCCCATCCCCACGGGCAACCCTGGAGCATTTACTCACGTTGTCAGTCCCTGGGGTGGGGCATTAGCAATGTTTTCGCGGCCCGGGGGTGGGGCATTTGCCTACCCCCAGGCGACCCCCCGGGCATTTGACTCGCACGTGGTTTCCGCGGAAATTCGTAAACATGGAATAATTTCTCGGCAAAGACGAGAGTTTTGTGGCAGATTGGCTCGTCCGTCAAGGCCTTGAAAAGCTTGTGGATGTTTTTAAAGGTATGTTTTCTCAATTTTATATTGCTTTATTTCCTGTATGCCTATAAAAAGCAACAATTTGAGCTGGCTTTTTTGATCACTCTGTTGCGAGATCCGGAACAATCACAAGTCTTTCGCTTTGTTAATGTTTGGTCTTTTAATATTTAGTAAAGATTTTCAGAACAAATGACTTTACAACAAAATATTTATGGGAACAATAAAATCCAATATCGACTATAGTGTAGTGTTGTCTGTGGGGTCTTGCAATCGCTTGACGGCATTGACTTTAATATTATTAATTAAGTTCGGAAAGTGCCATTATATATAAAAAATAGAAAATGAAAAGGCAGAACTAGAAAAAAAAAACACAAAAAAACTGAGAAGTGGTACTTTTGGTGGGAGACGATCCCGGGGGTGGGGCATTTGCTCTCTGTTTTCGCCCCCACCCCGGGGAATTTGCCAATCTTTTAAAAAAAAAATGCTAATTCCCGGGAGTTAGCCCGGGAGGGGGGGGATGGGCACTGCTGGAATTGACTGATGCATTTGGGTGCGTGCGAAGCGAAGGAAGATGGGAAGACTCAGTGCTCTCTTCACGCGCGCGTCCCTCTCTCTCTCCCCACCCCCATTTTTAGCGCCTGCCGGCTGCCACACAGGCCTATACTATAGTAGCCTGCATAACAGGCGTTATTGTGGGCTCAAGCGTGCGTGTCTGGTGCTTCGCGCTCGCGCCCCAAAACCCGCTTGAGCGCCCCCAATAACGCCTGTTATGCAGGCTGTTATAGTCTCCCATGCAGCCGTTATTTGTCTCGTCACGCAACGCTCTTTAGCTTCACGCGGCGTATTCGTTCGTCTTCTCGCGCCAAAGAAAATACGAAAAGAAAGATGCTAGTGTAGAAAGATAGAAAAGAAAGATAATACTGTAGAATCATATATAATTACAACGTAGATTTTTAAGTTTTTTGAGTACTATATTTCGGCTGACCAAACCAGCCTCCTTCAGTACCGATGAGAAAAATTTACATTGGTATACGTGCCAAAGACGAGAAGAGACTGCACGCAGTCTATGAAAAACTGCACCTGAACAACGTAATTGCACAAAACATTACGACCGCTCAGTTAATTCGGCAAATTGATACCACAGTTTGAACCTGTGATGTTTGCGTTTGTCGTGGCTGTGCATGAACAGTAAGAGCATGCAGTAACCCATATAATACCCGCCGTATCCAAAACCCATTTATGACATTTATACATGCATCTTGGTCAAGAGAAACTAGCTATCTTGCCTGAGAAAACAACACGAAGAAACTAGTCAGGATTTAACTCGCTAAACCTCAAGTTGGGGGTACCAAGAGTTGAGGTGTGACATAACGAAGCTCGAGAAATCTAAGCGGCTGTCTAAATTCCAAATTCTATTAGACTTTTCCTTGCGTTTTTCTTACCTGTCGATAGGAGACATGCAGTCATGACCAAAAGGAACAGGGATCGGTTTTCAACATCAAAACGCATTATGAGCGAGCTTGAAAACAAATGAGATGTTGGAAGGAATGTTGATCGAGCTGACTCTGTGCTGCTGAGTCACTCACAAGGGTCATGCAAGAAAGAACATTGGTCAATTTAGGAGCCCAACCCTTTGTTTGTGGACAGTAGACCATGAAACTATATTACAAGTACATGTAGCTAAAATTTTAATCTTGTTTTGTTCAAAAGAAGCAATATTACTAAGCCTCCCTCTCGTGCATGACGCGTTAATTGTGTCTTTTTACACTGTTTTTAACTCGTGAATACCCAAAGGATTGAACGGCATATAGAATATAGATAGAAAGTTCACTCTATTTGCTGGATCGTTCGATCGGTTGTAAACAGTGAGCCCGCGATAGTGATGGTCACCTGACTTACCCATGGGGACGGCGTTGGGCCGGAGGATGGCGAGTTGGCCGCAGGGGGTGGGGTTTCGGTGGAGCAAAAACCCCTAGGAGAGGAGAGGGAGCGAAGGCGTGCACAATCTCTTATCTCAGAGGAGCTTTGATTCGTATCTTCTTCCATCAGCGAAGTTGCCTCCTGCGGTATTTACAGAAATGGCCAATCTTGTCATCTGTATGCTTCTGTTGTTGACAAAGATGAGTCAATAGTAAAGTCAAATTAATTAAACCTCCGCTGGAGGACACCACCGTAAGCGGACGCTGTAACTGTAGCAGCATGAACAGGGGTTATTGGATTAAAATTTCACAGCTGGCTCTGGTCCCGACGTTGTCCGTCTTACATAGTTAACTGTAAAGTCGATTCTCTCATAGGGACATCCCAGTAAGGCGGACAACATTCGTTGCCTGGTCCCAGCCGAATTTCACCAGATTGTCCGCACGTTAGTTTTTAAGGCAGACAGTAAGAGCTGGTTCTGAGGGTGTCCGGCTTAGAGAGAGTTTACTTCATGTGGAAGAAGAGCCAGGAATAATTCAAAAACGTTTTAGAAAGTTTCCTCCTCTAAACACTAGTAGTGATATCACCAACTGGTCAAGAGCAAAGGCATGACTCGAGAGTTTAATGAAGTTCTATGAAGCAGACTCAACATGGTAGCCCTTAATATTATGCATACTTTAATTGTAATACAGGTGGAACAGACAGTTTTTTTTCCGTTGCTTTCTACAGGTTGGCAGATAAGTGCCTGAGGGGCTTGTTCACAAGTGGGGTCCAGGGCTATTCTTCCCCAGAAAAATTTAAAGTTCTAGACTTGCGTAGATGCCATTTCCAGCATTTTTGATATGGCATCAAGGTAACAACATCATGATTTTGACACATTGACAACTCAAATCGCCCGTGACGGAACCACAATCCTTTTACTATTTGTGGTCATCGCTTTTATTGAAGATGTCTTTCGCAACTAATTCACGCAGAAGGAATAAATCGGTTCTTTCTGTGTGTACCGGAGCACAGATGACGTAGAACAAAAAGAACAAACAACGACAATAATACAAATGCAAAACAAGACCAAAAATACAATACCTTACAAACAATAGAAAACAATGAGTACCGGTACACGCAGAAAGACCCAATAAATCTTTCTGTGTCCAAATGAGACCTCATGAATAGGCCATTTCCGAGTTGCCTTTAGCCTCTCTATCAAAGCGAGGCTAGGTGCGAACCCTTTCATATGAAAATGAGTTTTCAGTTTTATTTGCATGTGAATGAAAACTCATTTTCATATGAAAGGTTTCACACCTAGCCTCGCTTTGATAGAGAGGCTAAAGGCAAAACGGAAATGCCTATTGGGCCAGAGTTACACGCGAAAAACCCGTCAGAATCGAAGGAAAATCTGCTCTTCCTACGATTTACCAATTCTTGTTAAAAAAAAAATTCATTGTTTTCTAGGAAACGTTTACTACATAAATTGTCTAGTGAAAGGCCAATGAGGGATAAAAATGAAATGCCGAAAACCAAAAGTCGATTTATTTAACCCAGAAAGGAAAGGAAGCTTAGTTTTCATGTTGCAAACAACCTTTTGGACACTTTGCTTGCAATTTGCCTCCACGGCAGTCAGAAAACAGCATCAGTGGCTTCAAATTACCATTTCCTGCAAAATTTCTAGGAGTCAATGGGTTAAACATGGAATAAAGAAATAGGAAAAAGAGGATGTTTTGGTAACACCCTGATGTTTAACAATTTCCACTAAATAGGCACTGGGTGAGAAAGTTGATCAACAGTGGACATCACTGGTGATGTCAGTGGAACAAGATCCACTAAGATCATGAATCAGACTGGCACAAGTTTAAATCAACACTGACTTTTATTATTTACAGAGGCAATGTCAGCAGCAAGAACATACTTGTATGTCTAAGTAACGAAGCCGCTGTTCTTACCAGTAAATATTAACCTTTCTTTGCTTTGATTGTTGCATAAAAACATTACTACAACACAAGACTATTCCTTTGGTCTTGACACCTACATTACATCTGATAATAGGAAGCTCCAACAATAGTGTTTCACTTGTTTAAGTAATAAAAAATAACACAGTAATCAGTGTTGATTTAAATGAATTTTTTCTTTAATTGATGTGACATTCTTTGACGAGGAATTCAATTCTGTTTCCTCCTGAAGGAGCAACCTACAAACAAGAGAAAACAGTATAAAACAAATCAGGAGTTTGACAACAGCAAGTGTGGTCTAACATATAGCCCATAGTTTCCTTAAAGGCTTCTGAGAGAATATGGTGAATAGTGTTGCAACGATACCATTTCTCACAATACATACAGGTATCTCTATACAGCTGTCACGACACGACGCATGATACAATACACTAACAAAGCCCAATAGTCATGAAATCAAACATGTTTCTCTTTTATTCCTCTGTATTTGGAAAGATAACATTACAAGGGATGTACCTTCTTGAATTTGAATGGAACAGTGTTTTATGATGCCACATGTTGTTAGTTTTTCACTTAAGATGTTCGTACTGTAAATGAAAAATAAGTGAAATGTGCACTTTATTGAAGCAAAATTATGCAAATATAAATGTATCATGTTTGTATCAATATTCTGTGTCAATATCGATATTTGCATGGTGAGAAATAATACTGCGATGTATGAGTATCATGGAATATCGTTGCAGAACTAATGGTGAGGGAGAGGGGGGGGGGGGGGGGGGAAGATGGGGTGGAACAGGGAGGATTTGGCTCCTCTCTAAACCAATGTACATGTAGAGAGAGAACTTTGCACAGACATCTATAACACATCGACCTGGAAAAAAACTGGGAGATCACTGACTTTGTTTTGGAGATACAGTGTAAGGCCCATGAAAAAAACACCTTGATGATGAAAAATGGACCCATGTACAATATAGCCTCACTCGATAAATTTTTCATTAATTGAGTCTCCTTTCAAGTAAAAAGTGGATGTATGCAAACCAGTCACAATGTGAGCAAAATTTGATATTGTACAGGTAAACTTCCAACACCCAGATTTGTTTTTTAAAAAATTGTAGAAAATTGGCAAAGAAACTGATCTCCCCAAAAAATATGGTTAATTGAACACGCAAGAGTAAACTCCGGGAAAAGTCACCAATGTTCTTTCTAAGTTTGCATGCCTCATACACACATTACGTGACGTGACACTGTGACATGAACTGCATGTACAGTTCACTCTAGCGACAAAATGACATAACATAAAAAGATCTGCTTTTTCCTCATTCCATCCCATGTAAATGTTATCTCATTATGTTCCTACTACAGACTTGAAATTGAAAAGTTGTAATGGCATTGCAGAAAAAATGGCAGATAGAACCAGGTATTTGGAGCTAACAGGATGAGTAAAGTTACATGAAAGACTGCTTGTCACATGTACCTTTTCCCAATCCATTTCCCCCAAAAAGTTCAGATCAGGAATCTCAAATATCCAGATTTAGATTTGATCTGACAAATCTCACCAGAGTTTGAATTCAGTTGATCCAGGATTCATTGTTGGATTTCAGGGCTCGAAATTGCGACCAATACGGTCGCATTTGCGACTTAATTTTTGTGTTTGCGACTAAAACTTCCAGAGGAGTCGCAAATTTGCGAGTAGTTTTCGCCTTGGCCAATAACGAGATAAAAAGCCTAGCAGTCGCTACTTTGCCATTATTTTTGCCGAAATAAAAAAAAGAAATGAAAAAATATATTGTTGTGTGCCTTCATTATTGTAGAAATTTGAAGATATGGGGTAAAATTGTACGTAATTTACCCGCAATGTTATGACGCAACGCTATTCCCTCGATTGCGGCCGCCATTGCAGCGGTTTCTTATTCATATGCAGGCTCATATTTTTGTTTGTTAAACCGCTGGATTAGAGCTGTCATCGCGGACGATCGCGGCCAGGTAGAATCAGCGAAAGTATCATCAATTTCGCAATAGTGACAGACGTTTAAGTGGATATGTTCCAAGATTGTATCCTTTCTGTAAGCTAATTTCACCAAAAAATATAATTTTGAGTTGTACACTAGTTTTAAGATCGAGAAAAATGTCTTGATCGTTACGATTGTGGGGGCCAAGTTTATAGTGTTGCATGTTTCGTTGTACAGTCATCATTAGAGATAACGTGAAAGCTGTTGAAGTAATAAAATCAGTCTTGTTAATCATTTGTTAGTCAAAGTTATTTTTTAACTAATTGTTGCTACTTAGTTTTGCGACTAAAATTTGTGAACTTGCGACTTGATTTTCGTATCTAGTCGCAAAATGGCGACTGAACTTTTTTTTTAATTTCGAGCCCTGGATTTTAGTAGAAAATGCAAATTAACAGGTTAATTTTGGAACCAATCACTCAAATTTAACAATAGATTGTTATGTACCTGTAGTCAGACTGAACTGATGTTGACCTTCCAAAACATATCCAAGAGTAGGGTTTCTAATAAAAATTGGCAATGTTTTGGGCATGACTAAATTGTGCACCTTAGTCTTGCTATCTCACTTGGAGTCAGGAAAGCACATTTTTGTATATACATGTTTCACAAACATTACAAGTAAGGATAGCCAACAAGAACCTAACTTAAAGTGCACCTAACCCCCAATTTTTTTTTTTCGCTTAATCAACTCTATGTAGGTTGAAAAGTAGAATAGTGAAATATTTCTTGTTTTTAACGTAGTGTAAGTGAGTTATAGAGATTTGAAGTTACAAAATGCTAATTTGATGACGTCATTTTAGGATTTTATTTCTACGTCAATTTACAATACGCAGTAAGGAAAATCAATTTGAGAAATACTAAATATAAACTGTGGACAGTCAATTGATTTGTAAAAAAATATTCCTTGGAGGTAAAAACAAGCAGTTGTATAATAAATGAATCCTAAAATGACATCAAATTAGCATTTTGTAAATTCAAATCTCTATAACTCACTAACACAACGTTAAAAACAAGAAATACTTAACTATTCAACTTTTGAAAGTACACAGAGTTGATTAAGCAAAAAAACAATTTTGGGGTTAGGTGCACTTTACTATATTTATGATGCCACAAGCAAGGACAGTGATATTTACCTTCTGTAAGTCTTGCTCGCCCTCCTGTGGGTTGACAGAGCACCATGGAACACGACACACACAGCACAACTGTCTGAGCATGACTAAAAACAGTTGTAATCTTGTAACAACCTGAGAGGGAAATAAGAAACTTCCTGTAAGCACCCACATACAAATAAAGATCTGAAAACTTTCCAAAACCCCGTCTGCCATTACTGGGTTCACAAAACTGGAGTCTGCAATTATTCTAGAAGCGGTCTTGTGTGAGTATCTTCTTGCATATTTACAAAAACATCTTTGTTGTAAAGCAAGCCCTAACCACCAAAATAAAAAAGGCTTTGTCAATGCTGTGCTTTTGGAAGGGTGACATTTTGTGCTGAAACTTTAGGAGTCAACGGGTTAAACAATGATGCCCTTGAGAACATGGCATTTATGAAAGAATTTATGATGCCATACTAGGACACTTAATGAAAAGCTATTACTTTTATTTTATTGACTTATTTTTTTATTTACATTTACTTCTACTTCAACACAGTGTCCAAAGCTTAGAAATTTTACCTGGACATTTAACATCCATGAAGTAGCTGTTAGGACTTTGTACAAGCCTCTTGAGTTTGTGTTTTCCTTTTTCTTCTTCCACTGAGGGATGCAAAAGATCTTTGAACAACTGAAAATAAAATAAATCAAAATTAGATTGATACAAATTCAACTTACATTGACAAAAAATACAACTGTTAATGACATACCTATATAAGAACAGCTTTAACTTTATAACAAAGAAGAATATTGATAATCAAGGCCTACATTCTTATGATTGACCTCACCACACTTTAAATACAAAATGCAGGGGAAAAATACAATATTGACATATCTTTGTTCCAAGATCTTCTTGGTACTGTTGGTATCCCCCCCCCCCCCCTCCCCCGAAACTAACGTTAACTTTCAAACCTTCTTGGTAATTCCTGAAAGTAACAGTTGAATGGCTTAGTGTCTTACTAGCTATCAACAAATCCTGCAAGTGATCCTTTTGATGGGATCACCGAATCAGATGTTGAAGATGCTACACCAGAAAGCTATCTTATCAACCAAAGTGACATAGAAGACATTGAGGTACAGGGCTGGAAATAATTTTGGGACGTCCACCGGTCAAGATGACCGGCCAAATAAATTTTAGCTCGGTCATACTTCATGTCTGGCCGGTCAAGTATAACGAATTTAATTTTCCTACCCCCCCCCCCCCCCAACCAATGGCTAACTCCAGGCGGTGTGCGTCACGAGATTTGACCAATAGCAAGCCTTTGTTTAAACAATAGTCCTCGCGGCAAACAAGAAGCTATTTCAGCGCGTGGAGTTGAAAAAATTGTTCCTTTTCAAGGATTTCAGCGATGTTAATTGAAAATGTTTTCAGGCAGAATTAAAGAGAAATATCCCTTCTTCGTTATGGCTACAATTAAATCTTACATTCGAGCACAATGACTGCCTTAGCTGACCTCAAAGTAAACCTACTCGGCTCAATTGCCACATTATCGTAAACTGAACTTTCACACCTTTTCTTAGACTTCTCATTCCTTTACACGTTTGTTTTTCGTAAATAATTTGGGACATACAGTTAATTCAGCCTTTCTTCTTTGAGAATCTCGAGGTCTACCCGGGTCTACCCCTTTTAGTTTTCTTGGTTCAAGCCGTTCAAAATTGATAAGTTCACCAACTCGCCTAGGTCTCCTGGCGAGTAACAATAATTTTCTGCGCCCACGCGGCGGTCACGCGCGTCCTTTATCATCTTCTTGTTTGGTCTTTTTTCGGCCTATTTTCCCTCAATTATAGTTGAAGGAAGAAAACATTCAAACCTTCATAGGTTTTGATGTTCAAAGTGACTTCTTTTGTCGGAGTTTGCAGTGCTTGTTCTGTATAATACGTGGAGCGGTCTTTGCGTGATTTAGGTCTCGTGGCGTTGACCCGTGCATAAATTTGATCTTTCCGGTTGTCTTGTTTATTAACGGATTGTATGTTTCGATTCAAATCAGAATAGTGTGTCAGAGAAAAAGAAAAACCGGCCTTTACGAAATAGTTTTGTGTTTGTAAACTTGTATATTTGATTACTTTACCAAAGAAAAGGCGTTAGATTTAAATTCAGGCTAAATAACGCAAACGTAGGAGATGCTCACTCCGTCGAGATGAAGGAAAAATGAGCCGCTACACAAATTAACCCATGGGGCATTGCAAGTCGTGACGCACACCGCCTGGGCTAACTCAGTGGTAAACGTTTGTGGTAGCTTTGCTATAGCCATTTACCGTAGCTTTACGGTAGTTTTACCAGCACTTTACGATAACGTTACGATGGCTTTGCGATAACTTTACAGTAGATTACGGCAACTTTACGATACACCTGATTGAAGAAACGTTGTCATTTAAAAAAGCATAAACCATGAACGATGAGACCGAATGGGATTCTGGGTAGGCAGCATTGGCAAGCTAGTTATATTCTATTTCTTGATAATCAAGATGTTTTCTTTGTTTGAGACATTTAAGAGCATGATTTATGTATTCTGTGTTAATATAATGTATATTCTGTCACAGACGAAGATTAAATTTTCCAACTTCCCAGTAAGCCTTTGGGTCGCATCGTTCATGGTTAATGCTTTTTACCCGACAACGTTTCTTCAATTTGGTGTATAACGTATATAACATTACGGAAACTTTACGATAACGGCTTAGTAGCTTTGTGATAACTATACGGTAGCTTTTCATAACTATAACGTTACAGTAACCGTAACCGTTTACGATAACTTTACAGTAGCTTTCATAACTATACGGTAGTTTTATGGGAACTTTACAATAACGTTACGGTACCTTTGCTATAACTTTACGGTAGTTTCATGGGGACGTTACGGTAAATCTAACGTTACGGTAGGCGCTTTGCGATAATTTTACAGTAGCTTTCGTAACTATGCGGTAGTTTTACGGGAACTTTACAGGTAACTTTAAGATAACTCTAGGATAACTTTGCGTTATTTATTCAAGTCATTGTGCATAGTAAACAACAGCTATTTTATTGCATTTCTTAAGTTTTGAAAGGATCACTATGGATGTGACCGGTCAACATGACCGGCAAGACGAACGTTTGACCGGTCAAAGCTCCAATCAGGCCGGACATTGTCCGTTGACCGGCCGTTATTTCCACCCCTGGTATATACAAGGATCTAGCTAAGATATCCAACAGGTGGAATTTTGTTCATCACAGGTGGAATGTTTTTTTTTTTCATGGAAAAAAAAAGAGAAAGAGTAAAGCAGACAGTTTTCCAGGCGGATAAAATCAAGAAACCTCAGTCTTCTGGTGGTTTTTTTTTCTGCCTTCCGCCTATTATTTACATCCATGTTATAAATAATGTATATCCTGACCAAGCAAACCATTGTTCTGATTACACGAAATGCACATTTTCTGTTATTGTTTGCATGTTTTAGTCAAAACAAAAATATACGCCCCCTGCCTAATAAGCACCCTCCTATGGACTACCAAAAGAATACAAATGCTCCACGCACCCTCCTATGGGCTACCAAAAGTATACAAGTGCTCCAGGCACTTAATTGAATCACTAAGGAACCTTACTACACAAACTATATTAGTTTTCTGGAAAAAAAGATGACTTTTAAAGAACACCAGGACCATAACTTCTCAGCTACACAGTGAACATGACCACCCCCCTCCCACTATGAAACTCCAAGAGTTACTGTTAGTGACTACGCCACTACCAGTGCCCCATTCTTGGTTTTTACATGACATCATAAAAATTCAAAAATCTAAAGTATACATACTACAAAGCTGTTTCTAACATGGTATGTGGATACCAATGTTATAATCTTTCACAAAAAGTTTCAAGTTTTAACGATGTTTTGTTTCCGATTTATAAAGGTTTTAAATGTGTCACGCAATTCGTCACGCTATTTCAGATAAGCCATGAAAATAAACAAAATTGAACCAGTTGAAAGTTATTTTTGAATTATAGATGCTTGTAAGCTGATTTTATGGAACTTATAGTGAATACAATATTTTGTGATTGTGTGGTTCCAGAAAATATCCATACCCCCCCGACGGAAGGCACTTTGGTTTTCACCCCCCACCCCCCAGGAATTTCCCTTCCAGGGGGTGTTTGGTGATCCCCCCACCCCCCAGGAAATTCCAGTATTTTAAAACATGGACCCACTCCTCCCCTCGGAAATTCCAAAAGGTTTTGTACTTAAAAAATGAAGACTCGGTTACGTGAATGAAGCTTAAGTTATTAATAAACTTAACAGTATAAACTCTATCTTCATTTTAAAGATCGTACGCTACAATTTTCACATCTTTACCATCACTAGTTGTGGTTCAAAGTTCACGTTTTCTGAAAAAATGTATCATATTTCATGTTCCGCCTGTGATAAAGCTTTATAAAAGCCTAAAAGGTATCTTTCTTTCCCGAACCGATAAATGACTTTCAATCGTTTGTTATCTTTTCGGTCTCATCTTTTGAGTTATCCGTTTAATATAAACGAAGCTAAACGAAAGTAAAAGCTTTCACCTTATATCTGCTATTACAGAATGAAAAGTCACGATCGACTGTTTCCTGCTTGCAACTTACCCGGACTTCTTAAGCGCCGCCGTTGAATTTTGTGCGCTTCTAGCCGCTAGAAAATATATTTTGTAGCTTAATAAAAGTAAACACGCGAATGTTTGTGAACAAGCGCCGTTTAATGATGTTCGCTTCGCAGTTATCCGCTAGAAATAAATAATAGTAAACATTTTGACACAAATGTTTGTGAACAAGCGCCACTGAATGATGTTTGCTTCGCAATTATCCGCTAGAAATAATAAAATTGTTGCGTTCTGCGGTTCAGTCTGATGATGTTTACGACGAACGTGAAATTTGATCGGGGGAAGAAATTTATCACGTGCTAGGCAACCGCAAGAAAAGCCGAAATTCACTCCTTTGCTTCAAAGCGCTGATAATTTTATATATTTATTAGGAGATAGTCTTTGCATTTTCATAAGTAATAAAGATTGGAAGAGATTTTGATTCACAAGTATTCACAAAGAAAAATAATATTCGGTGACCGGAAGTGAAGGGACTTTCATACGTCGCAACGCAAACAAGATACCGCTGGGAGTCCGGAGACGAATTTCCTGTCACGTCCGCCATTTTGACGATGCTTCGTTCAAAAACACTTCGTTCTTCGCCGGGATAACTTGCAGCGCTAGCAAACTCAAAGCAAAAACAGAAACATTAAAGCTTATAATGTTAACTTCATCTCAATGGACAGGAGCTCTGATTTTTTTTTTAAACAGCGTACGTAAGTATTGCGCCGTGCTTTTCGCGATTCATCACCCTCTGGAAAAGAAGCTTCTCGTGAACCCCCCCAACCCCTCGGAAATTTCTGCCTTTCAACCCCCCCTCCCCCTCGGAATTTCCAACTGTCTTCCGTGGGGGGGTTATGGATATTTTCTGGAACCACACATTTGATTTTTGGTTTTATTAAGACTTTGAATTTTTGGCCGCCATGTTGGTGTCCCTGAGTGGGACACCAACATGGCCGCTCCAGACATTTCTTACTAAAAATGTCTAATACTTGTTTGCCTATAACTCTTGAACGAAATGCTTTTGCACTTCAAAATTTGGCCCAGATGTGTAGTTTTAAACTCTCTATAATTCCATAAACATTTTGGAATCAAAATCTGTTGTTTAGTGCTTCTGAATTTTGATATGACGTAAGTGAAAACCAAGAATGTATGTATCCGTGTAGTTGCGTAGCCACTGTTTTACTGTTTTGGAGATACCAGGTCTCCTGCTTAAGCCACCACAAATGTGACTAGCACTTTGTCACAAAATAAGATTTTTCTAAGATGAACGTAACAGCTACACACCAATACCAGTAAGTAGCTATATTAGCTCCTTTGTGTTATTATTCATAATCCACCAAGGCCATCTGAGGTTCATACTGAATACAACTGCTGAAGTCAGCTATTTAGTGAGTTTCCTTTACAAATTTCAACCTTGACTTTAGACCTGCTACATGAATTGAGCTCTCAACAAAACATTCGACGCTGTGCATATGAGCTTATATAGAGTTTAATCCACGAGGGAATACACTCTTCCCATGCACAGCTTTCGCGACAGACTTCCAAGTTTTCACCGAGCTTAACTTTTAAACTACTGTGTAGTCAATTTCATTGAATAGTTAACTTATCACTAAAATTACAGAAATCAGCATACGGAAAATACCAAGTTTAGAATGTTCTAGAAAAGACATTTCCTGTCAAGGTTTTATAGAATGGTTCAAAGTGAAACCACATAAACTTCTGAAAGGCAAAAGTTCAACACGATCAACTCGCGTCTAGACATGTACATTTCACCATTTAAAACGAGAAACAGGAAGATCAAACAATATGCCAGATTCATAGCGATTTCGGGCCTTCACCGTCCTTAAGGAAACATATAATAAAGAAAAACGTATTGGGTACTAACCGACATGGTTCTGCCTTCGAATCTGAAGACCAAAAGAGAAAGAAACGTGCGCAGCGCGAAAAGATATAAGGGGCGGCCGCCAATAAACAGCAGGGTCTCCCTTGCACAACGTGGTGCAATAAGAGACTGGGAACTATAAACAGTCGAAAGCTGAGCCCACGGTTTTCGGAGTCCGCGGTTATGGTCAATGTTGTTGCTTAGCAACATGACTTGTGACGGAAATGACGTTAAGTGTACTTGGTAACGCAATCTTCAAAAAACAACAATTATCAGTGGCCCTCAATTGTTGTTGTAATTTGTTGTAACTTTCGCAAATGTTGCAGGGTTTAAAAAGAACTCATCGTTTGTCACCCAGTTTTCTTTTTGTCGTTTTGAATAATAAAATCAGGTCAAAATAAAACGGCACGCGTTGCTATTTTTAGCTCTATGTCTACGGTACTTCCGGCACGTGAACTATTGTTGATGACAGAATCCGCTCGGTGACGCGAGCCAATCAGAATTCTTGTATCCACTGAAATCGGTTGTTTGGCTCCATAATATTCGAGCGCAAAACAGAAATTTTTTTGCCCAGCGATTTATCTGTTCCCTCAAGCTGGTACAGATCTGAAACCTTTTCCCAACACTGTTTCTGTTGGCCAGTGGAACAAAATGACGACATCTCTTAACTAGATACCTTTGCAAGACAATGAAGCCAGGCGGTGAAGGTAAGCGAGTAGAGGCATTCCTATTTTATGGGTACACGTACTGCTGACGTGTTTTCACATAAAATTTGCCTCTTTCAGTTCTTTGTGAACCGCTTATAATATCATCAATATGAACTTCATTTACAACTCAATTTCTCCCTATCTTAGGTTCATTATATGTTCGAACGTTTGCCAGTTCTACTTGAGTTTTGTGTTTTATGAATGTGCTGTTTCCTCGATTCCGTTCGAAACTACATGTAGGCTTATGTACATGTACTGAGCGCCATACCGCCCATTGAATTACATGCACTGTTATTTGGTTCTTGTATGAATGAAATCTGCCTTTGAAATAAAAGGAAATAGTTCTTTAAGGAAATACAAGCTAAGTATTTCTTTTCGTGTACCAAGTTATGTAAATTTGTCCATGTTTGCAAGCATGTTTTCGTGTAATATCTTTTATTCTATAAGCTTAAGCTTAAGCTTAAATTCTTGTTTTTGTTCACCGCACAGATTTGCATGTAAAGTCGTCGTAAATTATACATTAATAAGTCACAAGGAGTGTTATGGTTTTGAGGCTTTTACATTTTAATATTTTGTAAGATGAAAAAGCTGGCGGTGAATGAACTTAAGTCAGGATTAATCTCTAATTTTCCCCAAATATATATATATATATCATACCGATTTCTTGCAAAGAAGACATAAGCTCAATAATGCCACATTCTTGGGCAAAATGTTCTTCTTTATATAACATACAAGAAATAAAATACAAGCTTACAGTAATCAGTCATTTCGTTCACCATTCACCCTAAGAGTAAAGTTCACTTGTACGTGTAATTAAAGCAACTGCCCGTGACCTTTGTGCAAATAAGAGTCTCATGCTAATGATATAAATATCATTTAATATTGTAAATTAACTGCACAAGACCCACAAACAGTCTTTTTTTCTCCCTCAAACCAAAATGTTCCTAAATAAATTTATGCAGACTTGGGAGATTGACATGATTGATTGTAGTGCACAATTTACAAGGTGGCATGATGTTGGTGTTCAGGAACAGTAAAAAATGTTTCCATGAAAATACAATGTAGAGTTTAATTTCCAAAGGATGGCAAATTCATTGTTGTGAATACCAATATGGCCACCATAACAGCATTTGCCCTCTGGTCTTATGCTGTACGTGTTCACGGATTATTAGACGAGACATGTTTAGTCTGATTACGACTGAAACAATTCACTGTAAAAATTGTTCACATCAGGTGTTACATTTGCCAAAGGACATGTACTGTACTTCGCTAACACTGACACCTACTTCAAAAGACAGCTACGTGTACATGTAAGAAGGTGGCAAAGGGGGGGGGGGGTACCGATTACGCATCACGCCAAATTTTTAAGTGAAATCACTCGCCACGGGGAAAATTTTTAACCAATGACGCATCACGTAAATAAGGAGTAATCCGGCATTAAAATGGTAACAAATCAACGCAGGCCTACCCGATTGGATGCATTGATATTGTATTTTTTTTTAAAGTCCTGATTGCAATCCATGTTAATCAATGAATCTTAATTTTCATATTACTTATTAAATATGACTTACTCGTTGGAGAGAGAAGATCGAGTGTATATATAATATGGAATATCACGCGGTCGAAACAAAATAGCACTGAAGAGTCCTGTTACATATTAATATTATTACATTAACTAGTATCGAATGTCTATGAGGCTATTGTTTCAGGATTTCAGTTTTGGACCAACCACGAAGATGAAAGGTCAAGAAAAGACAGAAAAGACAAGGCAGATGTTGAATTAGACGGTTTACGTTGAGTCCTTTGAATGACAGCTTTCTTGTTTTTCAAAAATTTAATATCGAAAGCATTCACATATTACAAAAATCTAATAGAAAAATCACATGTCACGCGCTTCTAAAATAGCAAATCACGAAATACTCTATGCCATCTGGTCATGTATAACGCCGTTAATTTGGGTACAATCATGCATCGTTGCAAATTTTGGGGCAATCACACGTCACGTAAAACCCCTTTGCCACCCTCATGTAATAACATGCTTGTGCGATATTCAGTGGAAAATATGTTTATTTGTTTGTTTTATTTTCTTCCTTTGACTTAAAGTACTAACAGAGTCAGAAAGTGATGTTGCTGGTGAGATGGAGTGCGAGATGCAGGCGAGAGACTTCTTTTTTCATATAGGAATGCTTATAGTGGAGGGTCGGATACCACAGCAATCAGTGAAAGGAAGAGTTGAAGGTCCCCATTGTCGGTCCTTATTTAGTGTGCTCCCTCATGTCTGTGACCCACATGGGGACTATCTTGTAAGTGTAGTACAGCTGTACATGCATTCGTATAATTATTATGAAGCAGTATTTGAACATACAGTCATGTACTTAATATCCCCAAGGGGTGACATGGAGGTGCAAATTCATGAAGCCGTAATGCAATACACCCCAAAATGGGCCAAAAGGAAACAGCTAAAAAAATTCTTCTTGAGTGAAAACAAAACCCAAGAAAAATCCCATATTTCTTATTATAATTACGTGGAATCATAAATGTTATTAATCTTAATCTTTAACCACAAACAATCCTTGGCAAAATCTCTCCACCTAAAAAATATTGGGCCAAAAAAAAAAAAAATCAAAAAATCACAAGTTTCAAACCCCAAAATATCCCTCCCACTTTCCTGTCGCCTTAAATGCAAGTAACCCCCTGGGACTTTACCTTCAGTATAAGTGCAACTGCAAGTACCTCCTGAATCTTTTTAAGTGCAACTGCAAGTTCCCCTGAAACTTTTTAAGTGCAACTGCAAGTACTCCCTGGGACTTACCATCAGTTTAAATGTATCCATAAGTATCATGGGACATTGCATTACATGTACATGTAAGTCAACTGACTGAGTTGAAGTACTGACTTAAAAAATGATGGTAGATGTACATCAAATGTACTTGCAATAACCGGATCTGAATGAGAGGAAGCTTACGGTAATATGTTAAATACTTAAACTCTCCTTTCTTATCCTTCTTCCATGCCATAAAGCTGGGAATGATGCTAATGTTGAGTCAAATGTACTATAACTCAATCAGTTGAACATTATATAGTATTTACAGAATGTACCCAATGTAGATACAGTCAAACCTCTATTAAGCGGTAATTCTCGGGAAAAGCTAACTGACTGCTTTAAAGTAGTTTACAATAAATATGGGGAGCGGTTTAATTCTGGGGAATCGTTAAGTGACCGCTAATAGAGGTTTGACTGTATTAAATTTTTCTGATTTGATAGAATAATAAAAGAAAACACAGCACAACTTCTAGCGAGCAATTTAAATATTTGAATTAATTGAAATCCTTCATTAATTATTGCCTCCCTAGAAAGTTCCATTCCTTTTTGGAGGAATAAAAAAGAATAATATATTATTGCTTTCCATGTTTCCCATGATAGTACATGTGTTTTTGCAGTGTCAAAAAGTATGTGAAAGAAGAGAAAAGATAACAATGTTGTGGCAGAACAGTTCTCCTATGGTGATAACAGTCATGACACGGATTTCCGATGATGAAAGTTGGATTCTGCTAGAAAGATGGACGGTTGAAGCAGTTGATGGGTACGTTAGGCTAATTTGCTAAAACAGTATGAGCTTCATCCTTTCTCCAAGCTTATCCGTTATTTTTTTTTTTTACAAATTCCAGTCATTGACTTCATTTTTTGACTGCTGACTAGACAAATTGCAACCCAACTGGCTGTTGAAAACATGAAAACTAAAAATCCTTTCCTTTCAAGGGGTACATTGTACTTTATAGATAATTGCTGTTTTTTTTTAAATTGGGCATGCACACAAGCTAAGCAAAATTTGGACAAAATGAGAAAAAGATAATTAAAACCAGCTTGACTTTTCTTTTTTCTTTCCCTTTTTCTATTTTTCCTGTTTGTTTTCTTGTAGTTGGTCTTTCACTAGACCTTTTGCAGGAAAGGTTTTTACATAAATGCTGGAGATGGTGAAAATATTTCACAACCATGCCCCCCTTCCCTTATAGTTTACTTTATGCCTTTGCCGAATGAAGATAGACTGAAGTGAACACACAGGCTTCACCTCATCAGGCATACAAAAATGGTAAAATTTACGGTCTGTAACATCTGTTCAGTGATGTCATTTGGAGAATTTTGTCACAACAGTTGCCATTACCTCTTCAGAATCATTTTTTATGAACCTGCCACACTAGCTGAAAGATAGGGAGAAATCAAACACTTGTACACAAAATTACATTGTCAGTGCCCATGTGGACAGGAAAGAAGATGCAACCTGCTAGCAAGTTGCAGGAAAATCCATTTCAGTTCAGTTTACAGGGCTCGAAATTAAAAAAAACATCCAGTCGCCATTTTGCGACTAGATACGAAAATCAAGTCGCAAGTTCACAAATTTTAGTCGCAAAACTAAGTAGCAGCAATTAGTTAAAAAATAACATTGACTAACAAATGATTACATGTAACAAGACTGATTTTATTACTTCAACAGCTTTCACGTTATCTCTAATGATGACTGTACATATACAGAACGAAACATGCAATACTATAAACTTGGCCGCCACAATCGTAGCGATCAAGACATTTTTCTCGATCTTAAAACTAGTGTACAACTCAAAATTATATTTTTTGGCGAAATTAGCTTCCAGAAAGGATACAATCTTGGAACATATCTACTTAAACGTCCGTCACCGTTGCGAAATTGACGATACTTTGGCGGATTCCACTGGCCGCGATCGGCCGCGATCGGCCGCAATGACAGCTCTAATCCAGCGGTTTAACAAACAAAAATATGAGCCTGCAATACATATGAATAAGAAACCGCTGCAATGGCGGCCGCGATCGAGGGAACAGCGTTGCGTCATAACATTGCGGGTAAATTACGTACAATTTTACCCCATATCTTCAAATGTCTACGATAATCAAGGCACACAACAATATATTTTTTCAGTTCTTTGTTTATTTCGGCAAAAATAGTGGCAAAGTAGCGACTGCTAGGCTTTTCATTTCGTTATTGGCCAAGGCAAAGACTACTCGCAAATTTGCGACTCCTCTGGAAGTTTTAGTCGCAAACACAAAAATTAAGTCGCAAATGCGACCGTATTGGTCGCAATTTCGAGCCCTGGTTTAGTGTGTTTTAACCCTTGCTCATTAAAGTAAACATTGCGCTAAACTTTATGATGCATTAAAGGGTTTGAGGGAATTGTGATTATGAATTTTACCTAAAAGTAGTTGATCAAAGTCAGCATCAACAGTCAGATTGAAAATCCAGCTCACTCTGTTATGGACCATCTTGTTGCACCATGGGTGTAGTTAACATTTCCACTAACTGTTATTCACAGGGCAAATGACGTACAGGACTGTAGCGGAAACATGCTGTTTCAAGCCATCCGATCTCACATTCACTTTTCTCAACTGAGTGCCTGGCTGAGCAGAAGTAAAGGTTCTGTTCCATCTCAGGTCATTTACAGGTTTGTGCATCAATTCATTATCAACTTTCATTATTAAGTTACCCCTATAGTAAGCAGACGAGCCCTAGGTGGCCCACTTGGCATAGCATGAAGCAGTGGAGTATTGCTACTCTCTCCCCCCCCCCCCCCCCCCCCCCCCCCCCCGGTGGGATGCTAGTCCATCGCAGGGGTTACTACCAGCATTTTGTTATCAGTACCACAGACCCAGGTGGAGAGAGACAATGATTGTTTTCCACCACCTCCAGTGTTTACAGACTGAAACACATCTGACCACAAAGCCCTGATCACAAAACCCTGAGTGCTCAGTTTTAATTCTGGCACAATCTGAGTGAAAAACATAAAATGTGCCATGACACTAACATACTCCTTTAATTTCATGATCACAACATTTATTAATAAATATGTTTAGGAAAATAATACACGTAATTAAAGCAATATCAGCAGGCTTAATTGCTGTCTTTTTTTCCTTTATTGTCTTCAGAATATGTGACATAGGAGAAGATTCAGCATCTGGTAACTTCCTAAAAGAACCTGATTTTCACATGTTTCCACTGGCAAATCTCCACAGCAACAGAGTTCTGCGCGTTAGTGTCCATTCCTTACCAAGATGTGACATCTTTAACTTCACAGATGAAATTCTGGCATCTAAGATAAATCAACTCAATGCTTGGTGCAATTGCAAACACAATGAGAACGAAAATGATGTTGATGAATCAATTAGGTCTCCCTTTAAAAAGAAATCATGCATAAAACAGCTTGATGCTAAGCATGATGTGTCTGTGAAGACTTATGGCAATAACTGTGCATCGAATATGAACAAACATAGTATTATGGACTTTTCAAAGCCTTCATCAAGCAAGACTTTGGTTGATGAAGTAGTAGCAAGAAACTGTGATCGAAATTTGTTAAACAGTCCCAAGACTGCTCAGGAGTGCTGTAAAGGAGGATTTTTAAAAATTAGAAGTGTTAATGAGGGGACACTTGGAGATGTATTACATGGAAATATAAATCAGCATTATGACAAAAATGATCAAACTGCATGCAACTTAGAAACACTTAAGCAGGTGAGAATCTCATTACTTACAAATCAGTGTAAGCGCTTTTAATTTATTGTTAGTCTTGATATATGTTGTGGTTTAATTTTTGGGAGTTTGAAAATTTTCAAACCAGTTCAATTTTCGTGAATTTTCTTTGTCTCACTACATTAGCATAGTCTGAGACAAACAGAATTAAAAATAAAACTACATTACATACATGTACTAGCAGATTGAAAATTTTCAAACCAAAAACAAGCTTTAAACCACAACATATTAATACATTATGGTCAACCCTGTTTAATGACAAATGTAATATTATAAATATAAATAAATATCATAGTTTACCCTACTTTGAATTTGCTTTCATGAAATAATATTATTTAGTAATGTTCAATTTTATTAACACTCAACCAAAAATGCTTTGAAAAGATAGCATAAACCTATAAACCGTTAATCCCTGTTTCAAAAGTGTTTTTCAACTTCCATGTAAATAATTTTTTATATATACAGGGCCATGCGACTGAGGTATATCTTAATTGACATACGTGTAAACAATGTACATGAATCAGTGATAACGAAATGCATATAATATATTGTTTGTTAAAATTTTTCCTTAAGAAGTATTTAATTAATAAGCAGCTGGCTATAACTAAGCCAATCAATTTTGAATTTATTTTTCCAACAATGATAATTAATGTCATGACAATTTCCTTCAATGCATATAGTATGCGTCTTAGGCCTATGTTTTTTTTGTTTTTAATTCGTCCACTCGAACTATTTATTCTCAGAAATCCAACTCTGAATGCAAGAAAATTGCTGAAGAGCAGTCTCAGTCGTCATCAAAGATCTGCACTCCTCACCGCAGTGTTCTGCAGGCTCTTCATGGCCGTCATGTGGGGTCTGGTACTATCCCTATCTTCAATTCAAAAACAGGACTTCCTGTCTCTTCAAGCCCGGTCAGTATAAACTCTACACTGCATGAGGGCTCAGTATGTAGTCTATATGGCCGTTATTACATGTAAGATCATGCTTTGTTTTTCCTTGCGTAACCTCCTTTTCAACTTTTTTACTTTGAGGCTTAAGTGGGCTAAATCTTTTGTTTTTATGCAAAATGACAGCATGTGATTAAGGGCCATTCCTTCAATAGACTTTTCATAGTCTCTTATTTTCCCATGTTTTTGTTGAGTTTGATCGTTCAGTTTATTTAGCCAGGTGAGCATATTTAATGTCACCGTGCCATAAAAACTGTGGAGAGTGCAAAAACTGCTCTGGTGGTGGATGAAAGTGCATGAAGATAGCATGGCCGCCTCCTTCCTCCTCTGTCACTGGCCCCAGAGAAGTTTAGTACCATCCCCAGTTTTTATTGTACCGCGACATTCAAGATGGCAGCTCAATGAACTCAATGATCAAACTTGACGGACCACAGAAAAATTAATAGAAGACTGTGAAAAGTCTATATTCCCTCAACAATTAGGCAACCCCAATGCAAAACTTGCTTACATTTGTAGAATTATTCTTCTGGCTCTGGTTCCTGGAAAGCCAATTAAGCTATCCCTCAATTAGCAGTTAATCAACGGTTGAATTTCTTATTCCTAGGATAACAAATCAAGGAATAAAAGGGTGTTCCAACCCTGAAAATGAATTTAATCCTTGATTAACTATCCCTTGATTAAACTCAAAATAAAACGGTTTGCCCTGTTATTCACATGCAGGTGAACATGAAAATGACACTGCATGGGTAAAAGGCATGTTAGGCAAAGCTTGCAAGCTCTTGTTTCCCATTGTGACTCAAAGAGTAGACCTCATCACAAATTCGGAATCCACAAATCAAACCTTGATATTGATTGTTTTAGTCAAAGAAATGAAATGTAATCTCTAAGCTTCATATATTCTACTTTGTGAAAGCCCTGCTAGATACAAAAACTACATCTTTTAAATCTTACCGTTGAAAAAGTTTAGTAAGATTGCTGTAAGCTGAGCAAGAGCTTTATTATTTTGAGTAATTGCCGAGACTGCAAGATTTCAAACGGTCTGAGTAACAGGAACTTAATAATAAGTCTTAAACAGGGCATCTGACAGGATGCAGTGATGCGGATCCGCATAATTCTCTAATTTCTACATCCTCCGCATCTTTGGAGCATTTTCCGCATAAAACTGAAAACTTTGCCCAATATTAACAATAAAGCATCTGCGAACCTTCCTCATAAACATAAAAGCTGAAGAGAATGATTATTTTTGAAGCACTTTTTCTCCTAAACATGCTGCTTGGTTCACGAGCGATTTTTAACCTCCAGGCGTTCCACATGGGTGTTTGTCCGTCGTTTACTACTGCAAATTACATTTTTCTGCCAAAACTTGGTTTATTCTCTCTGGAATCTGTAAGGACAAAATGTTCATCTATCGTTAAAGTCACCAAGAGGAACTATTTCTATTTCCTGGACCAACTTAACAAACAGTTTATTCTGCCGTTTTGTTTGTTTTCAGTTGACAAAATTTATTCGCAGATTAGTGAGTTAATCGACCTCACGAAGTGGATTAAATTTATCCCTTATTTTATCCCTTGATTAGTGCTAATCATGCTTTCAGGAACAGAATCTAATCAAAGCGTAAATTTTATCCCTCGATTAGGCTGATTTAATTGTAAGAGCGCTTTAATTGGTTTTCCAGGAATTTCTTAAATTTAACTTCTGTCCATATTTTGAGTAACAATGTAACAAGAATAAATATCAATTATGTTTTGCAGTCATTTTTTAATCAGCTTCTTAAAATTTATTGTTTGCATCTTTTAGCAATCAAAAAGTAGCTGCTATGCAATAAGAGTTCATGCATCAACCTTAGTTTATTATTTTATGCATCTGTCATAAACTTTGTGGCATGGTGGTCTAGTGGTTAGCGCGTCGGACTTTCAACCTGAAGGTCGGTGGTTCGAGCCTGGTCTCTGCCGTTGTGTTTTTTCTTAAGACAAGAAACTGGGTACCAGCGACATAATGCTGGGGGGGGGGGGGGGGGGGATGGTAACCTTGCCATGGACTAGCATCCCATCCAAGGGGGAGTAGTAATACCCTCAGTTGCTTCATGCTACAGAAACTGGGTTAAGCTTTGGCAGTTGTGAGCCATTGTGAAGACTTACCATAAACTTTAGACGGACTGCGTTCATTCTTTGAAAGTGGGGAGTGGTAAAATTGGGGTAGGGTACACTTTAAATGTCAACCCATAAAAAAAGTTCCTGCCAAAATCTTTCTTCCCCAAAAAATCTGCCACAACATTTCTAACCCCCCAAAAGTCCCTAAATCACTTATTTCAAACCCCAAAAAGGCCTTCCATTGGCACTTCCCGTCACTAATAATTTGAGTAAGTACTCCATTTTGCCAGGTGGTGATTTTCAAGCGTTTCTGTCAGCTTTATACTCTTTCTCGACTTGTTAATGGGTTAAAAATTACACACGATTTTGTGCTGCAGTTCTTAACCCCTTTTACTCCCAGAGTCAATTATGGAAATATGTAGTCAGTGTAGTTCTAACTTTTGAGTCTGTGGACAAAATCCTATGGTGTGACTGTTCAAATTTGGGATTTTTCTAGAATTTTGTTTTTAAAAATGCTTCTTTGTGTGCTTTGTTATTACAATAGGCTCCTCTCCGTCGCTCTGCTACAGATTTAGACATCGAGGATGATTGCAGAGAAGCAACAAAGTAAGGACCTACTTGAAAATTGAAGGGATACATATATATAGACATACTTAAAGGGATAGAATTTTGTTGGTAAAGCTTATTAGTAAGAGCTTGGCCTTTTGATCATCATCAAGGTCTTACATTACAATAACATTTTATGATGATCATAAAGCGGGGGGGGGGGGGGGGGGTGGGGGGTTGGGGGGCTAAATTAATTTATTGCTTTAAAAGGGGGAGAGAACCTTATTAGAGAGGGGGGACTTTTAACACTTGAGGTTGAATGTAATTCTGACTAATAATGTTTTTTTTTTTATCCATGAATAAAGTGGAGTTCAAGAAAAATCCAGCAACAGAGACTTAAATGCAATACTGAGTAAAAGTGCCCCTGCCTCCACCACACAGAGTCTGTTAGGAAACTTTGAGGTAACTTGGATTAATTTTGTTTTAAATGTTTGGGATTATAATCCAGTGAACTCTCTCTATAAGCTGGACAGCCTCGGGACCCTCTCTAGCTGTCTGCCTTATATAGAGTCAAGTTTTACGACAAATATTTTTAAAGTGAAATTTGGCTGAAATCATTCAAGCACTGATGTCCGTCTTATGTTACATGGAAGTTCTCTCTTTAAATAGAGAAAAGAGCAATCAACTGTCTGTTTCCATAATTTTAAAACTCTCTCGGTTTTTTTTCTTCAGGAGTCTGTGTTAAATGGAAGAATGGAACCAGTTGGGACTGTTGAGGTAATCATTCATTTTATCTTGTAAACACTATGATTCTTTTGATCGCCGTATTTGCACAGTGCATGTAGTTGAAAATTAACATAGCTTAAAGCACTTATACAAATGGTCTGAGTAACAGAAACTTAACAATAAGTCTTAAAGCGAAACATGTCTGTATTACAAGTTGTAGTATTTGCTTACAAATGCTTGCGATTTTAACAACACTGTCCTGCCGAAATATAAGAAAATTTTGTTTACTTTATTCTCATGTTATATCGCTAAATGCCACCAAATATACAACTTAATTGGATAAAAAGATTCTTTAGAGCAAAACAGAAGCAGTAGTTTGGAGATAAAGTGCAGGATTGCAAGGATGGAAGTGGATTACAGTTCATCAAATTTGATTTAGTAACAGGCGGTCAAGAAATCAAAATTGTCATTCATGAAGAATTTTGACGTTTTTAGCCGCCATGATTTTCTCTTTAGTTAATATTTCTTTGCTCTCGTTTCTTTTGGCGATTTTTTCTTCCCATTTTCAAGATAATAAAACAAGCTTTAAGCAATCTCCTGACCATAATCATGAAAACATGATATATCACCTGGAAAGTGTCCCTTTTATTATAAAAGTGCATGATAAACTCATAAGGCGTTACTGTGAATACAAAGCGTTTGTGCGAGGGTGGTGATTGAGGACCAAGTTGATTGTTAAAAAGAGTGATCGCAAGATCGAAGAGCTTCATCTGTCATAATTTATACTAACAGTAATCAGATATTATGGAGACGCGTTCGAAGGAATTTCCGGCGGAAATGAGCCCCTGAAAAAAGTAATGGGGCGTCCATTTGGAAGACTGGAAACCAAAAAATCTCAATTTTTTCTGCATGTAAAGCACAGGGAAACCAACCAACACAAAATTAGAATTGCGTTCTTCGAACGCGATGAGCTGATAGCGTGGTAGTAACGAACTAATCAGAGTATTGCTTGTGTCCAGACGTTGTTCAAAAAAGAATGAGCATGGCCCCATAAAGCTCTCAAAACTACAATTGAAGTTCCACTAATAATCATCTCCCTACGACGGCCATGTTTCATTGTTTGCACCTTTTTAATTCATGTTATAGAGGCGCATTGACCACTGCCATTATAATAATAATTTCTAAAATGATCAGTCTGAATGTTGTGCACTGAAGCGTGGCCATTGTAGAGTGGCCGAGACGGAAAACCGTCTTGGACGGGAAAATCGTCTACAGACGGAAAACTCGTCTGATATGAATCCGGTGACGGACGAGTTTCCCGTCTCAAATTTATCCGTCTATTTTTCCGTCTAAACCGACGGAAAAATAAGACGGGAAACTCGTCTTAGACGGAAAACTGTCTTAAATTCATATTAGACGCGAAAATCACGACGACTTTTTTTGCGCTATGCGCTTGCATGCCCTAGGAAAAGACTGAAACAAGAAAGACAGCAACTGTTTTTGGGTAAAAAAAAAATGGCGCCCAAGAAGAAGGTCACTGAGCAACAGTCTCATGAAGACGATTTACCGTCCTTAAATTCATATCAGACGGTATTCTGTCTGATAGAATTCCGTCTGTGACGAGTTTTCCGTCTTCTAATATGAATTCGGCCAGTGTTTAAAGAGAAACTTACTGTCAGTACGTGGCTGTCATAGCAGTCAATAAGGGCAGCAAACATCTTATGAAAATGACTTTGCAGGGTTTTACAGCCGAGTTAGGCGCCAGTGGATCTTTCTGTCCTGCACACGTCACATTACCTGTCAAGTCCTATTTTTTCAGTCTCTCTGATGACAATGCCCCATCGCCATACTTGGTGAGTGGTTCAGTCTTATGTCACTGGCAATTTTTATTTAATATGCCAAGTTAATATTTACTGTTGGCTCGAACATTAAGTTACAAATCGGTGGTTTTTTTTTTAGCAAAACCTTTCCCGGTTTCACCTGAATTAGGCTACAAACTCAATCTCTTAAAAGTTTTTTTTTACTTGTCAGGCTTTGATATAGGGATAATTTATATGAAATAAATCTCTTAGCGGGTAAAACACTTGAGTGCTTGGTGTGATCCTCGCAGGGATGTTATCAACTTAAATGCAAATTAAAATAGAAACCTAAAAAAATTCAGGCTTGACCTAGCCTCCTACGCAGACGTTCTTATGGCTCGTCACGCAATCTTTCCTCCCCCACGTGGGGGAGGAAAGATTACGTGACGAGCCCTAAGGACGTCTGCGTAGGAGGCTAGGCTTGACCAGGATTCAAACCTTGACTTTTGCAATTAACTGGATGCAACACGCTATCCAAACGAGCTAATCAAGCCAACGAGAGAGCAGGCTTATTGTGAGTTCGTAAGTTTGCGATGATGGTGGACAGATGATAAATATGAAATAAATATAATATATATTTATCAAACATGTATAAGAAAGAGTGTTTCTTTAGAATTTCCAAACACCGAGAAGTGGGTTGAACTCAAGGTGTTTGGATACCTAATAACACACTCTTCACATCAGCAGATATAATGAACAGAAGTTGATTAAAAAAGTACCGTTAAGACTAAACAAATTCGAAATGTCACATCTTCTTCTGACCATGGTTGTAACTTATTACTTTAACTAATAACAACGTAATCCAGTCCTTGATTTATGAACGTTTTTCTTCGGGGAATGCATAAAGGAATATACCACAATTTTCACTGCCCTCTTAATTGCGTGCTGTTATGTTATGTATTCTGCAGGGGTACATTAGTTTAGATGACGCCTCTATCAGTAGGAAAGGCTACCATGTACCGACCAAAGGAACTGTGCAACTGGTGAGAGTGCCAATATAGCACATCTTAATTATTACACACGTAATATGCTGCTTTATACCCAATGGTCTATCTCATTATTATATAAATAAGAGCGCAGAGGGCGGCTGATAGTTAAAAGAAAAAGATACGTTTGGCAGGCCCTTCATCTACTGTTTTCTCCTTCTCGTATTTAGTAACCGCTGTAACGTCAGTTGCGCCAGTTTGTTTGATGACGGGGAATTTTACACTGTGTGGGAGAGGTGGGGGGAAGATGAAGAAGTTGCCTCAATTTTAATTTTTGTGTTGCGTTGTTTCTTTGGAGGAAATCATTGCAGAACTCGACTTAGAAATGTGTAGAAATCAACATGAAGTATTTGTTTTGTTTGTTAACACTTAGCATTTTGGTGTGTTTTTAGACTTTATTTAACCCCAACAAAACTGTGGTCAAGATGTTTGTTGTACTGTATGACTTCAGTGATATGCCTCCCAAAGCACAAACATTTCTACGGCAAAGAACTTTTTCAGTTTGGAGACGAGCTTGTCACTCAGATGAGGTGAGCACTCACTCTCAAATGTTAATTTGTTTACCTATTATCTTTCTCTCTCCGTTGGTGTTATCCGCCTCAGCCTTCGGCTTCGGCAGATAACACAAACTTTAGCCTTGATAATTATCGCTATCATGCTCAACCTCATCCAATAATTGTTTTATTATGCATATTCCTGAGCTGCACTTGTAAAGAGAAGAGCGCGTACAAAAAAGTGATCAATGCACAGCAGACAAACTTTTGTCTGTAGGTATGACGTCACTTCTACATATATAAAATTCATTGTCTGTAGGTATGACGTAACAAACAGCAAGCAATAATTAGCTGCGTGCTTATAGCCAATCAAAATCGAGCTAGTGACACCAATGTATAATAATTTGTTTTAACAGACACAGTGACACCCTTTTGCTTGTAGATTTACTAAAAATACCAGATTTCCAATACCAAAACAAATTCAAAATAACATGTCATCCACGATTGAACCAAACAGCTCTTCGACACGGATGGAGGCGCGGTGATGTAGAGGTTACTGTTATACTTACGATCTGAAGGTCGTTAATTTTAGCCCTGGTCTGTATTGTTTCCCTGACAAGGAACTTTACTCCACATTGTCTCGTGGCTCGGATGACCTCGTAGAAATGTATATACATTCGTAAATTAATGGGAATCGCCAAGAGCTGGAGAACACATAAACGGAAAATTACTTATATATCTGGGATACATGTTCATTGAATTGACGCTTTATACATGCAGTTACCATTGTTTGTTTTTGATTGACTGTTTGTTTGTTTATTTTTTAAGTAATTGTGTTTAATAATAGTGAATATTTACTTTTTATAGGGTCAGAATTCCCTACATTATTTAATTCATTTGAGGTAAGCCAAAATATATACATATGAATGCGAGTATTGTATTCACACAGTTGTAAATTAGTTTATAAGTTCTAAGATACAACCGACGGTGCAAGTAACATACCTAAACTTAGAAAGCCGACATCTAACTTTAACGTCACGTTTTCATTTGTATTTCAGATTCGTTAGTTCCAAATCTGGAAGACTGTATCTTCACACTGATATCAGAGTGATATTTGCACGTCAGCCGCCTGACCTCCCCAGTGGAGTCACATTTTGCACTGTTACTGATGGTCCTACAGAACCTCGATACACGCTTTCACAGACGTGAATTATGCAGTAGGACAGTTATTTAAATTAATGATAATTTATTAAAGTTATGACAATTGAATGCATTAAAATATAGTAAATTAAATAAATGATACGGAGCTGCTATCGTCTATACCGTAACTAACATTAAATTTTTTATTTATGGTAAATCTAATGCTTTTATATCTAGGGTTTTTTTTATTTTCTTTTTATTTATGTTCTTTGCAGATAGGAAAGCTATAATTGAAATTTTGGGACCTAATTTTTGCAAACAGAGGAAGAGTTATAATCAGAATTGTTTTCTTTTATAACGCGTCGTTTGTTTCAGATATTTAGGATAACTTATTTTAACTTGTCTTTCAGTTCTGCAAGCGCTTGAATCAAATTTTTCAGTTTGCGAGTAAACGGTTTATTTTGTACATAGCGAAGAAATGCCAGCACAAAGCGCATGTAAAAGGAGTATTTATTTACGGCAGAGACTGAAGTATGATTGGTATGTTAAATCAAGGATAAATTTAAGGTGCTCAGACATGTTATTAAATTGTTACTCAATTAATGCTTATAGTGAGACATGTACGAAAAACAGAAAATTTAGGCTGCGTTTTTTTGGGGGGAAAATCTGAATCCGGATTCGTGAATCCAAAAAGGGATTTTGTGTGTGTGTGTGTGTGTGTTTTTTTACTAAAATCCAAAAAACGGATCATGATTCCGTTGAATCCATACTTCGGTGAGATATTTCAGATCAAATCTAAATCCGGACTGTTGAGATTCATGATCTCAGCGTTTTTGTGAATGGATTCGAAAAAAGTACATCTGACATGCAAATTTACTCGTTCTGTTCGCTGGTTTTTTTTTTTTTTCACGATTTCATATCATGGGTAATTCAGGTTTTATTACATGTATTTTGAAAATTATTTGTTGAAGCAGAAAGATAAACACAAGCGAGTCAAAACAGGTTCATTTGCATATCAACAGTTTTTTTTTACGTTAAATGATCCGATTTACATGGTTCGTACAATCTTCAAAAGGTCTTGAATTTTAGCAGTCGTCTTGAAAAGTCCTTAATTTGGTTAAGGTCCTTGAAAAGTACTTGATTTCTTTATTAGGAATTGCAAAGTCCTTGAAATTTAGGACTTTGTGTACGCCCTATCAGTTTTCTGATAAATTAAATGATTTTGCTCCGAAAAAATTGGCCACCAGCGACTTTTAAAATCCGAAAATAACTAGCGAAAATGTCGGAATAATACGTGAATGCGTACATGAAGCAAAATTGTAATCTTTGCATCAATTTCATGCACCAGGGGACAAAGAGTTTCGATTTCGTAAATAAAACGTAGTCCTTGAAAACTATTTTTGTCCTTGAAAAGTCCTTGAATTTTATTTGTCTGAAGTTGTACGAACCATGGATTTTAGGATTTTTCGTTTTTTTTCTTTTTGGTCATGAAGAATCCATATGATCTGAGATCACAAATCCAATTTCGGATTCTCCCCCCAAAAAACGCAGCCTTAATTTGGTTCAATGGGAACGACAGTTGACGGGAGTTCAATAAAACCCTTTGAGAGCGCATGCGAGTCAATGAGACTGCCTGAGAGTTGACGGCAAACGAGAGCAAGCGTTCAGTTGCTAGACTCTCCAATGAAACTGCTAGAGTTTCAAGCCAAACGAAAGCGAGAGTTTGAACTTTCGTCAACTCTTATTCTCGTTCAGCCTGGGTTTTATGCTATGTAGAATACAATTATAGTAATGGACTGTAATTTTAACAGTTGACTAAACAAACAGTCGTGCAACGCCTGCAAATGATAAAGTTGCACATCCTTCATGAAGAAATCCTCACTGAAAATCAAATTTTGTTTTCAATCACTGAATTATTTTGTTGTTTTTATATAATTGCAATTTTAATATAAAAGTGAAAAGAAATGCCAATTACATGAAATATCTTATAACGCAGTGAAGGCACAGCAGAAGTTAATTCAGGGGGCAAAACGTTCGTTACTTGACTACCAATTGAAAATTACGTCGCTCAATATTTTTTCTACTGAAGATCTCTAATTTTAGTTAATTATAGGTCTTCGGAGATCTTAGGGCGGTTTTTAATCGAGTGCCGTAAACACCAAACCCAAAGTAATCACTTTGTTCAATCACAACATACTTGGATAATCTCATGACCCAATCAGAGAACTCAAAGCAAATACATGTAGCCAGCGCCAAGCGCGGGAAAACACTCGAGAGAGCTACTAGACTGCTAGCTGTCCCTTTTCATTCAATCGAGCGGATGAGCTGATCACGAAAACAAGCTCGGAGAGACTGGAGCGAGCGAACGAGCCGAGGGGAAACTGGGAGCCCCAATAGCCCTCTCGGGTCGCATTACTTTCGCTCGCTCGCCGTTCGGATCGCCGATCGCTTATTTGCGCGCCCACTCGACTATCCAGAGAGGGACTGCTAGAGAGACTGGTCACGATTGGTCTTGGTATCGCTTCTGATTGGCGTAACATTTTCAACAAAGCGTAGTACTACAAGACTCGAGCAAATGCGAATTACTTTGGACGCTCGAAAACCGTGCTAACAAGAGAGGATCGAGATATCTTCTCGTCTTTTATCGCTGTGTTGATCTATTGAGTTTATTGGCTAACCCGTGAGCTTGCTTCTTACTGAGTCTGTCAGACAGCCAGTTGTAATGTCAGAAGATCTAGGGCCGGTTGTTTAAACGAAGTCTAACTTAGAGCACGCTTTAAGAAAATTAATCGCTCTCCGTATCTGTTTATAAGTTATAAGTTGAAACTTGACATTGTTTACAATAAATAGCGTTTAAATATTAGGGTTATCCTTATTGAAATTGGGTTAGACCTCGGTTTTGAAACACCGTCTAAACTTCGTTTAAAAAACTGTCCCACAGAGATTTACCAGCATGTGAAATTTGTTACTGTGCTATGAAAATAAAAATGACGCGAGTAAAAATGTTTTACATTCTCAGGTTGGTTGTGATTTTCTTTAATCAACACATGAAGTGTACAATTACCCATCGTAGCAAGCGTAACCCGTTCACATCATGCCTGTCATAACACGAGTCATCCACCCACTCGGTTGGTCTAACAGCAGGATTGCGGTTAGTTTACCTTACCTTTGGGTTATTCAAAGTTAATAGGTTTAAGACTTGTAGAAAAACATGTAAATAATTAACGCTACTGGTGTTTTAACTCGTGAATACGCGAAGGCTTGAACGAGTCATAGCAGACGGGAACAAATATGCAAATTTTCACTGCTTCCTTCCTTCCATCAATCGGCGCTGCTGTAAACGTTTCTTGGTAATTCCGCTGTCCAGTGCATAAGGCTTAGGCATATATTTTGCCCGTTCACAGTCCCCCATCTTCCCGTGTGTTCGAGTTCGATCCTTCATTTAGCCGCCATCTTGAATGTCACGGCGCGATAAAAACTGGGGAGAGTACAAAATGTGTTCAGGGGGCGGAGAGGGAGGAAGTGGGAAAAATCCTCAACGCACTCTCCCCAGCTTTCACTCGCCATGAAAAACAAAAAAGGAGGCTGACTCGAACTTGCGATCAATCTCGACTGATCAAACGGAAAAATAGAGCGTTTTCATCTGACGTCACGGCAGCCATATTGGTGTTCCAAAACAAAGAAACGGCGGCCATATTGGTGTACCAAACCAATCCTCCGGGAATTGAACTCTATTTTTATATGGCCGCTGGTTACGTGAGTGAAAACGCTCTAGCTTTACCCATGGAGATGGCGGAGGGGGGGGGGGGGGGGGGGGGGGGTGAGCTCAGGTCGGTGGAGCAAAACGCTTACGAGTGGGGAGGGTCCAAAGGTTAGATTGCAGGAGTCTTTGATTCAGTCCAGGGTCCAAATCCCTTGCGACACCGTAAAATATTAGAGACACTTTATCTAAGGGGCAAGGTTGCACTATGGGACGCGCGCCGAGTTCTTTTAATTTGCAATTTTTGTGCCAAAATCGAATTCTTCGCAGATTAACTTATGAGAAAGAAAACGCGCAAGCGCAGTTGAGCCATCTCTACCAGGTTTTCATCTCTTACTCTTCCAAGAGCCGAATGGAAGAAAATAACGGAAAGAAGTCGAAAATATGGAAGGAGAATGTTCCTTTAATGCACATTTCATATTTTGAACAATTTATGATAGTTACCGTATAACAAAGTGCTTGATAAGAAAAATAAATTACACTCCACAATATCTCACCTTTTATACAAAATAAGTTAGAATTTAAGTCCCACTGCCCAAGTTGACATTACTAAATGCGTAGACCGACTTGCACTGGAAAATTTGTATGTGTTAATTTGTTCTACAGCCTGATCCCTGCCCCCCATGTGAAAGGGGAATAATATCTATAAGATCGGGGTATACTTAGGCTCAATTGCTTCGTTATGTGTCGCTTTTGCAGATAAGAACAAGGGTGCAATTCGACTTGAATGGTCTGAAGGTCTCGCCACATCCTCCGTACACATCCCCTGAGTACCAAGAGGACCAAGAGGGACGGAGCCGAACCTCCATGTTATAAATATGTCCGTCTTACAGAGGTCATGTGTGTATTATGAATATTAGTCTCTCAGGGATCAAGTGAACTGTCCGTTATATGTACTGCGCTCCTGTTACTGTTTTGTCACAAAAGGAATAGCATAACTACACTGTTATTAAAGCACAACAAAAGCTGTTATGTTAGCCTTTTCAGTAACCACAAAAAAGAACCAAGAACTCTGTGAATTTTCTTGGACACATTTAATCCACGTGCAATGATAATAATACCCCCCCCCCCCCTCCCCACACACACACGCACAACACACAACAGCAGAGACTGCTGTAAAGGTTTAATCCATAATTTGCAGTGCCTGTGAGCTTGGCCATGTATGAACGTCATTTGTGGGCCACACTCCTGATGTGTTGTTACAAATGTTCCTCAGCACAGCTTCAGTTGTAGCATCATCAAGCGTGTTGAGATCGGATAATGTTTCATCGTTTTCACTACTCAGATCTGCAAAAGTCAAGTTATTTTCCAGAATTGTCATTTCATGGTCCTCCCCAGCTCTGTTTGTCCGAACCTGCGACACGCCCCAGTTCGAGGCAGCATTCATATTTGAATGTTCAGCATTCAGCATGGGAGTAAGGTTTCTTCGTGCGGAGAAAGCACTGTCTGGTGGTGGTCCTTGAGCCATTGTTATTGACATCGCCATGGAGAACTCTGTTGCGTAGCTCCTTTAAACTATTCAGGTGTTGGTTTGATGTGTCCATGGGTGACGGTGTGAGGTGTTGAGGACGGGTATTGGTCTGTGGTGTCAGTGGATGGAAACCTTTGATCTGCCAGTGCATGTTGCGTTAATGGAGGGACTGACTGGCTACGCTGGTAAGATGGCGGGGGCATTTGACCTGCAGAGCTTGTAGCCTGGTTACAGATGGACTCCAGTTCTTGTGAATAGTCCATCGTCTGATGTTGGATCATTGAGGCCTGTGTCATGTGTCCATTATCTGAACTGCTACTGTATCTGCATGATTTAGGTAAAGGTCCAGGAGCCCTAGAAAATGATGCAAACAAAACAAAATTACCTGTTATAAAATTAATAGGAGTAAAGAGGAATCAGTCAGTGCAGAGTCTGGGTGAACAAAACTAAAATCTGTGGAAACAACAAACATGCAAAAGAAAGAGAAAAACATTCTTTCAGGTGTATGGATTTGTTTTCTAAAATAACATAATTCTGGTGATATGATGTCTTCCAGTGATGAAGTTATCTGAATTTTAGTGGGTCTGTTTTAAGTCAAACCATTATATTAATTGAAGGGCTGAGAGCACAACCGACCTATGTCGAATTTTAGGCCTTTTTACTTTTTCTCGCTCAGATTTGCTTCATTTTTTCGTACAACGAATTGTATCACAAACCCTTGTCGAATTTGTACTAATCCCTAAAGAATTTGACTAATTTCACCTGATAAAAGCAGAGTTCTGGCCCTCTAGTGCTTTGACTGTACATTCAGAGCGTAATTTCGACGCCATTATATTGCAAAGCAGATTGGCCGTGAGAATATGCGACCGCAATACTCCTGGCTTATTGATCGCGAACTCGTTACGGCAACACATCGCCTGTAGCGTGCGTATAAGCCAATATGTCTAAGGCCCGTCCGATGATTGAAGGACATCATTGAGTCCCGAAATCTCTGGCACCTCTGAAAGAAACGAGTCGTTTTCTTGTCGTACCTTGTGTCCTAAGCGTTATTCAGCGCTCGAGGTGAAAATGGGCCGTGGTGGACAAGACGAGCCAGTGGGAAAGTCTGGAATCACTTCGGATCAGAAAAGGGGCAGCGTTGTGAGTTGTGGACCATTTCCCATCCCGTGCCGTGGTTGAAATGCCCGATATCCGAAGTGCTTCCAGACTTATAATATTTTCTGTATTTTGTTTGACTTATTTGGGAGGAATATCCCTGTTCGTTTTCCCGACATGCTTTGCGACAGTGGCAGATCGGTTGGCTATGCGTGGTCGCGCGGGAGCTGGAAATACAGCTTTGGGCAGCTCGAAATGAGTTCTTGCGGCCGGGTGAAATTCAGCAAGGCGGGCAAAGACTATGAGCCGGCAACGGAGGACAGGGAGTGCTTCCTTGCGGAAGTCCGTAAGGATAAGGGAGATGGCGCGAATCTAAGTGGCTGAATGTTGGTGATAAAAATGAAGCGATTTTAAGGTAATGAACTTCGGGGTATATTTTTCTTGAGCGAGATTTAGCGGTACGAGCTCAAACTTGGCCATCTGAAGTAAAAAATCAGCATAAAACCGAGAAATTCGGGTAAACTTTGGGATTATGTTTTTCGAGCGGGATTCAGCGAGAGACATACATACGTTATTTCTCGAAAACGATGAAAAACAAACCAACATAAAAGAATTCTGAACAATGATTTAAAACTAATTTGTAGTTCACATGCCAAAAAAGGGCAAATCTGAGCGAGAAAAATAAAAAAGGCCTAAACTTCGACATAGGTCGGTTATGCTCTCAGCCCTTCAATTCAATATACTGCGATTATTAGTTAATTAATAACAAATATTTATACATGGTTAAAAATAAAATCACTTCAGTTATACAACTGTTATCAAAATAGGCTCTAGCTGTTATATTAAAAAAACGGACTTGAGTAAAAATCTAGCTAAAAATAAAGTAAACCTACATAGTTACAATTAAAGAGTAAAATCCTAATGATATCTGATTTTCAACTTACCCTTGCTTAGACTGCTGTTGTTGTGACATATGTACATCACCTCCTGATGCAGTGCTGCTCATGTTAACACCCTGTGAGAATCCAGTGGGAGCCATGCTCTCCACATTTGAAATCATTGTTGGAAGCATGAATTCCTGGCCCCTTTGTGCCACATTTGGAGATATGGGATTCAACTGGCGTCCAATCCCGGGGGAAGCCATCGTCGGTGAGGTAACATACTGCTGTGGCGCTATGCGCTGGGGAGTCCTGGGTGATAGCAATGGGTAGGCAAAGGAGCCAGGTCTCCGATTAGATGTTGGTGTAGATGGAGCGTTTTGGTTTATCAGTCTTGGTTGTTTACTCGGTGACATGGGCATTTCATTGACACCGATCTGGTGTGCTCCTTGCTGCGACCATTCACTGCTCATCAGCTGGCTAGGGTGGGTTGCAGTTGGTCGTAGCGTGGGTGGACTTGTTTCCCCTCTAGTAGCTCTCTGTTCTTGGGAGCCACTTGTGATTGGAGTAAACAAAAAGCGGATGGGTTCTGCTGAGTTTGGTGTGTGCCTTGGGGTTGCATTTGCTGAGCTTGGAGTAACAGGCCTATTCTGGGGTGTCCCTGGAGTGTTAAACTTTGGTGACGACTGGAAAGGTGATGGTGTCTGAGGCACTGCTGACTGTAAAGGTGTTGTTGGGGACATCATGGATGAAGCAACTGGTCTTATCTTGGGTGGATACCCACTGGGGGAAGTGCTAGGATTACTGGGTTGTTGCTGCTGCTGTTGATAAAACTGTCCTATTTGCGCAGGGGGGCTCTGAAGGGACGGCTGTATTGGCTTTGGCTGGATGTGCAGCGGTTGCTTATGGGCTGACTTTTGTGGACTTGATATGCTTACCTAAAACAACAACAACAAAAGAAAAACTTTGTGAAGGCTGTATTACACTAGGAAACAATTTTTACAACCTGTCACTCCAAAAAAAAGACAGCACAAGTTGTTGTTACAAGTTGCATAAAAAATTTCCGCATGTAACATTTCTCACAATTTTATAATTGCCACATCATTGCAAGAAGTAAAACTATTAGAACTCACCTAGTGTAACAACCCTTTTATAATAAAAGTCATTTTAAAGCTGTTAAAAATCAATGTACAGTCTTAATAAGTTTATTTCCCTTTTACATAATGGGTGATAATTTATCACTGTAATTTCCAACTTACAAATGTCTTATGGCCCAGTAACTGTGGTGCTGTGTTGCACAATGATGCTCCCTGCTGGATCAAGGGATTAGAAGGTATCTGTTTCTGCTGTTGTCGTTGTGGCACCTTTTTTGGCAACTGCTGTGACGGCCGCCGTTTTTGCGTTAGTAACATTTGCTCCTCAACTTGCTTTAATGGGGTTATTAAAGACACTAAAGAGTGGCCGATCTGAGTTGTATTTAGATCATTGCTGGACATCACGACAAACGCTGCCATGGATTTGCTAGAAACATAACTCCCACCAACAAGGAATCTGGCCAGTTCAATTAGAGTGCTGAATACTCTTCCAAGAAGTTTGTTAGCCCACTCACACACAAGTAAACACGCAGCAGAGAGAGTTTGGTCTTCTTCTATTTTGTCACCCCCACTCAGACTGTTTGCTGCATTTGTTGAACTCTGAAAAGGGAATGAAATCCAGGTTAGAAAGGGAGAAGTTAAAGAACATTATTTTTTGATATTTTAAATGAAGTTAGAATGGGTGACATTATGTGTATGTGTTGGTCAAGCCCAAATCATACCGTCCAGAAGTACGTCGGACACCTTATACGGGGGGTGACAACTCTAAGAAGGCCTGTTTCGGGAGAAAAACAAAATTCTTCCGGGAATCTGAAGATTTTGCCGGGAATCGGGAGACTCGAAAAATTTCCGGGGAAACATGAGATAATGTAGTTAAAATTTCGGGAATTTGAAATTATTGCATGAATGTCTCCGAAAAAATCGGGAAGATATTCCAAATTTTCGGGACAACTTTCAGTTCCACACAGTATTGCTCAAACAGCGTTTATTAGAGTTGTCACCCCCGTACCTTATTGAGACTTATATAACGGATTAACTGGTTAGCTTTCAGTTGAGGTTGGGGGTAGCAGTTTACATAGTTAAATTTAGGACTAAGCATATAGGGAAATGACATCAATTTCAAATAACAGTCAGTCAGCAATATTCTTCCTTGACACATATATTAATTTAAAATGCTTGACTATGCAGATTTTAAAGCCCAGCTCTCCTTCATTGTGTTTTACCATGATGTAGTCTTTATGAGGAACTGCATTTGGATACAGATATGATAAGAAATTCAAAGAGAAGTTCAAGATCACATCAAGCAGTTGTTAAATCCTTTCCCACCTTTTCTTTCTCACTTGCTGATGGCACCTGTAAAGATGGGAGGGTGGGAGGTTTCACATTCTTTTTCCTCTGGATTCCGCTGTAACAGTATTTAGAGTTTCCTCGTGTCCCAAGCCTCCTCGCCTTCACTCTTGGAAATACACACTTGATAATCTTTCCAAAGTCTGGTGCACTCAGTGTACGTGCAGCATTCATGCTCTCACAATGAGCTCTGTGTAAAGAGATGTTTAAAATAACCAAATCACTCTAACAATGCAAAATAATAGTGCCAACTGTTGATTTTTAAGCCATGATAGTTACGTTATGAGGAAACACAGAGACGCTTGGATAATAAAAAAATTTAAAATATGTCCAAAAAAATTTTAAACACAGGAATTATACAGTACAGGCCAGAGATATCCGACCACTCAAGGAGTCAGTCTTGTGTAGTCATAATAATTTTAACTGTATCTACAAAAAAATAAAGACACTCTGAATTTTACTTATCTGAGAATGCAGACAGCATAAATAGTCCCGCCAATTCAGGGCTCAAATGACGGCCGGTTGCAATCGTAGTAGGTTTACCATAAATCCTCTATTAGCCCCACCCTCCCCCCCCCCCCCCCCACCCCATAAGCTCCCTTTTCTGAGCAAGAAATTTATTAAAAATGAGACGAAATTTAAAACAATAACTTGAAGATAGGTTTTTTATTAATCAAAAGCATTAAAATGCAAGACTGGCATGGGAATGAAACAAGCAGAGAATTAAAATGATGGCCATTATATGATAGTGATTGTATGGTGATGGGATTGGTTCATTTAGTTGGTTGATTGGCTCATCAAACTGTCCGATTACATTATTTGTTCGATTTACAACTTTGCAAAATCTGGAGGAAAATACAGAGGTTTATGAACCAATCACATCTGAGGAAATTGTAACAGCTATGCATATACGATTAATAAACAAAGCTGTAGACCAGTTAATGAATATTAACTTTTGACAATGCCTTACTTGTATTCATCATAGACCTCATGTTTAGGCAAAGTGGAATTGTTGTCGCACTCCTCTAAATGACAGCGAATCCTAAAAACCAAACCAAATCAAACAACACATAAAATTAATATATAACATACACTGGAAAGAGTCACAATCAGTCGACATCAGCAGGGAAACCAACAGGAAGAATTTTTAATTTTGTTGGATAAAAACAAATTTGATCCATAGAGAAGAAAGGGTCAGTCCAGGTAGTGGTTTGCTGCCGAGACTCTGAAACCCTTATCTTATATCAGAACATGTTCAGCTTCATTTTACAACCATATTGTAGACTGCACACCAAAAATCCCTACCCTATCCCAAACTCGCTATTTCCAGAATCTCAATCATCATACCGCTGATCAGTTTCTCAGTAAATGATAGCCTTTTCTAGACCAAAACTCTCTTATTTCTATACCCTATCCCACATTAAACTGCTTGAAAACCATACCCTTTAAAGCAGCACATATGGGTCCATATAGCTTATATATGAGAGCATTTCAGTCCAGAGAACAATGTAATTGATTGCTCCTAGTTGCTTGTCAGCCTTTCTCTTATTCTAAAATACTGGAGACTGCTCAGACATTGACTTTCAGTTTTAATTCAATTTTTAAACAAACAGGAAGTTGTCACTGAGATTAAAAATATTTTTTATAAATAAGCTGTGAATTGGGAGAATTGAATTGGCTGTGGGGAGCAGGGATGGCGCAGTGGTGAGAGCACTCGCCTCCCACCAATGTGGCCCGGGTTCAAATCCCGGCCCCGGCGTCATATGTGGGTTGAGTTTGTTGTTGGTTCTCTCCTTGCTCCGAGAGGTTTTCTCTGGGTACTCCGGTTTTCCCCTCTCCTCAAAAACCAACATTCTAAATTCCAATTCGATCTGGATAGAGGACCTGCAGAAAACCAGCTACGGCTGATGTGGCTTTCCTCCCTAAATATAGTTACATGTATTTTTAATTAACTTACCAATGAAATGCTTGTGTTTGCTCAGCTCTTGTTGTGGAAATAGGAAGACTTTGATTTCTGCAGAAAGCAAAATACCAGTATATTAATGTTCTTTCACTTTATTGGTCTTCGAAGACAGATTAGTAGCAGGTTTTGTAAAAAAAATTACACCTTATTGCAGAATTGTCACAGAAAATACAAAATACCAAATAGGAATTAATGACCTTAATTAATTTCTCAGAGGATGATAAAAGAAGACAAATTGATAAGAAGTAAAACACTTTCATTCCCAGAGATGCCAACCTCTGGAGATTGAAGGGAGTTTTTTTCTGAGGGTGAAATTTTTTCACGCCAAAGGCGTGAATCGAGGGACGTAGTGGCAAGCATCTAGGGGGGTCCGTAAAATTATTTTGGCTTTACCCTTTAAAATTGCCATTTTCTGCATTCCTGAGACCCGAAAAGTGTTTGATATGATGTCAAGGACCAAATCTGTTTTGGATTTTGGAAAAATTTGGGTTAAAATCTTAGCCTAATGTAGAGAAAAGATCTAAAGTCACTTTTATCTGGGAGATTTGGTGACCCATACGGGAGCCCGGGAGATTTGTTCCATATCCGGGAGACTCCCGGAGAGATGGCATAAGTGCATTCCGGAGTTAAAAATTGGTTCATTCTTTTGATAGCAAATTGTTTTGAAGAAATATCTGTTTAAAGATCATGTACATGTATGTGAAAGATTACAATCATCTGCAAATATCATTAAGGTATAAATTTCTATTTAGTATTTGGTATTTTCTACGACATTACATTTCTGCAATTATATTTAGGTGTATAAAAAATTAACTAAATGCACTAGCTTACTGATCAAAATCATCTTTGGAATCTGAAGCTGTCTCGCCAGGAAGTCTGAGGTATAGTAGCAATTTTTCTGTGTCTGACAACTGCTGTACCTCTTCCTGAAAAATATGAGTTTTAAACTGTTTAAAGGGGCTGCAACATCCTTCCAGAATAACTTAATTATGCTTCCCTTATTTCCATGTTATGTTGCTAAATGCAATGAACTATTTGACTTAATTGGATAAAAAGATTCTTTTGAGCATATAAACAGCAGTAGTAGTTTGGAGATAAAGTGCAGGATTGCAACAGACCTTCCAACATCTAAAACCCTGAAATCTTGAGGTCTCCAAAATTTACCCCAAAAAATCTTGAGATTTGGGTCCCAAATGGTGAGATTTACAAATTAAAATGTTTTAAAACAAAGGAATCTCAATGCTAACAATACCTAGCAGTGTTCAAACTGCCATTATATAATCAGTACTCTTTTAGCATTAATTTGCACAAATTAGACAAACATTACCTTAATAATCGTAGTTACTAAAAGAAGGAATGACCTACAATGACCTACAATGAGCTACAATGACCTACAATGAGCTACAATGACCTACAATGAGCTACAATAAGCTACAATGAGATACAATGATCAGCCACAATGACCTACAATGAGCTTCAGCGATCCTCAATGAGCTACAACGAGCCACAACGACCTACAATGAGCTTCAACGACCCACAATGAGCTACAGTGACTTAGAAAAAGCTACAATTAACTAAACTTAGCTACAAGGGGTTTATAATATCACCATCCTTACCGTTATATACCATAGAAAGGTAGATAGATAGATAGATAGATAACTTTATTTATACACGGTATTTCCATCAGCTTAAATTATCACAATCAGCTAACTACCTAACTTCCTAACTACAAATAAGAGGTACAATATAAAAAATAAAAACTGCTTTTCATGGAGGCCGTGTTCAAAAATATTATTTAAAACTTTACTTAAAAACTATGGCGACTTAGTTTTGTCTTAAATTCGCTTAAGGAAGACGCTAGTCTTAATTCTGTGGGTAAGTTGTTCCACAACTGAGCTCCACTGTATGAAAAACTTCTTTTCAGATAATCAGTGCGAGGTTGTGGAAGAACTAGTTTGTCTTCGGTATTCCTTCCTTAAACGATAAGCATTCGCGTTATCGCGATAAACAAATCTTGATAGTAGATAATCTGGTGTCATCCCATGTAAGGTCTTATACATCATGATAAATTTCATTTCTAATCTTTGATGACATAGTTTACGCCACCCTAATGCCCGGAACACATCATCCAAATTACTATCGTAGCTCGCAGACATTAAAATGCGGGCTGTGCGATTTTGAAGCCTTTGAAGCTTTTCAGAAAGGCCCTTGTTACAGTTTCCCCACACCACACTGCAATAATCAAAGTGAGGCTGAACAAGGCTATTATAAACTTTGATTAAAATGTCGGTCCCGCGAGAGGAGAATAATTAGCGACCACCCGTTCACTTCTGAAAATCACCGGAAGTAACAAAAGGCCGTACCTGTACTACGTTATCTTTACGTTATCTTTCCGGACCGGCTCACGTCAACCCGTCCGGCCCCGCTCACGTCACCATGCGATTCTATTTTCTGTAGGATTGCGTCAGCGGGGCCGTATGGTCATATTATAAATAAGTTTATTCCCAGTTCAAAAATATTATCTTTCAAACATTTCACTTTAACTTGTTTTATCACAAATGTTTATACAAGGATATTGGTAACTATCTTTTGGGAATCATCGGCTAGCATCGGCAATCTGCAAAAGGCCCTGTGATTCCTTCTTCAAATCTTGGAAGGATTTTTTTTTCTTTATTTTAATAGCTTTGAAATGAGGTATAATTATTTATACACTTTATGTCATGTATAGTACTGCGTTTATACACGTAGTTACATGGATTGTCACGCAACGCTCACCTGCCACGAAAGCTAGAATCATGGAAAATCTGCAAAAATTTTAGAACATGCTGGGTTATTCTTGGACAGCTTAGGATAATGTTTGGTATTCTTGGAAAGTGTTCCTAACAAAACGAGCACCTTGCCCCTTTGTAAGTTACGTCCCTGAGCGGTGATCGACAAGAACCAAGACCACTTCCGGTTCAAAGATAATGTCATTAATGGATTAATGAATTAATGGAAGAGATCGGGGAACTTTCTATGGTATATAAAGGTAAGGTTGGTGATATTATAAACCCCTTGTAGCTAATTTTAGTTAATTGTAGCTTTTTGCAAGTCATTGTAGCTCATTGTGGGTCGATGAAGCTCATTGTAGGTCATTGTGGCTCATTGTAGCTTATTGTAGATCGTTAAAGCTCATTGTAGCTCATTGAAGCTTATTGTAGCTCATTGTAGGTCATTGTGGCTGATCGTTGTATCTCATTGTGGCTCACTGTAGCTCATTGTGGCTCATTGTAGCTCATTGTAGATCATTGTAGGTCATTGTAGGTCATTCCTTCTTTTAGTAATTACGCCTTAATAATACGTGGCGCTCATTTGTGTTCATCATAGTAGACCTTCTTGGGAAAGCTATTCTAAAGGCTTCTTTATACAATTTGCAACTAAGGAGCTGTGTCTGGCCTGTCACCTTTATAATACTGTATCTGATTGAGGTTGCAATTCATTGTGGAAAACCATGAGATTTCAAGGTTAAATCATGAGACCGTGAGATGACTCCTGAAATCGTGAGTCTCATGACCAAATTGTGAGAGTTGGATGGTCTGAAATTTATTTTCATGACAGGCAGTCAAGAAATCAAAATTGCCATTCTTGTGGAATTTTTGTTTTTTTACAGATGGGAACACCTAATTAAACTATATAACACCTATACGGTACATCATTAGTTCTCATGTACAGCATGTATTAATTTTTTTTGGGGCAGGAGATTAAGTCTTCTTATTTCTTATTATCAAGTTTACCCAGACAAGACCACAGAGGCTCTTCTGTTGCAGTTGTAAAGAAGAGTTTGTAATCAACTTAATTGAAATTCATTGATCTTAATAAATGGAGTAAATGTTCCACCATTTTTTTGCTAGTTAATTAGAGCTTATTTTCACGGATTGTTGTAAAAAATGTCATGCCACATATTTTAAAACTCTTTAACTTAAATAACCTCCCCACGAAAACCTGACAAATCAATCAAAACTTTTACCTTTCTGTACCTCAATTAATACATGTTAACACACGAGTCAGTTAACAATGAATATAACAGTGTCACCAGTGAAAACAGAAACATTCAATGCAAGCAGCACAGTTTATTTACCAATATTTTTTGGATCCTCTCCTGAGTCTCCTTGCTGAAAAGAAAAAAAGATAATTTAATATCAAATTAAGGAACTCACATGCTCTTATATTATTAATATTATAATAAATTATTATTACTATTGATTGTCAAAGCAACAGGTTGGTCAATTAAATTCCAAACCAGTAGGCAGAGCAGTTCTGATCAAACAAAGAATCAGAGAATTAACTCTGTGTAAATTATAGTGCTAAGGTAAACCCATAAATTTCCCTGTACTGAGCGTTAGCCCTAGTAAGGAAATGAGGGACCACACGAGGTAAAGAAAAAAAATCTTTGACCTCCGTGGGATTCGAACCCACGACCTCCGGATTAGATCTTCCGTTGCTCTACCGCTTGAGCCACGAGGCCGTACGGGAGCAGATCGTGGGTAATAAGGTGGTAATTCGTGGCAAATGAGAATGTGAAGGGTACAAATAAATGTAGAGCCAAATAAATAAATAAATGTACAGTTCTGATCAAGTAAATCTTGGCCATTTTCTACAATGTCAACAATAAATGAACATGGAAGTCCTGAATGTACCCCAAGACACAGGGTCTGCATGCATTTCCAAAACTCATCAAAACCCTTGAATTTTGGGGCTTCTGTTTCAACATTCACATTCACAGATTTCTGATGTAGTCCAAAAATTCTTGCAATTCTTTTAACCAACACAGTTACGTTCTGGGTGAAAATAAGCAGCGCTATGAGTGGGAAATTTTAGCAGTTCAAGCCACCCGATAGATGACTATAATAAGCCATGCTTATTATTGACACACCAAGCCATGCATAAAAAATGTGCTGAATGCTGAAGCTTCTGCTGCACATGATTTGTTTAATTGTAGGTTATATAGCAAATATTTTTAAGGTGTGAATGTGTCTACTGTGCCATCCACAAGAACTCAAGACTTTCAAATTCTATTTTTCAAACAACAGTAAAAGATGCTTAATGTGAATTTACATATATAAGAATAAAAAGTTTAAAATGAACCTGTTTATTCTGACGTATATGTCTACTAATGTAATTTATTAAGAAAGCAAACTAAGGAATCAAATTCCTGTCACATATACATATATAAAGATGGATTTAATTTTCGTAAATAAAGATACAAGTTTATTTTTGGTCAGTACAAAACATACAATGCTATAAAAGTCTAATCTATTTCTCAAACAGTTTTGTTTTCAAAAACTCAAAACTTTATGCAGTGATAGAAATTTGATTGCATTGAACACTGCAGCCTGGCTGATAAAAGCTGTCTGCAAAATGAAAAAGAAAGTTTGACAACATTTGCCACTTAAACAACAAAAGCACATTTTGTGTGGACAGGTGATCTTAAATGTCTAAAAAAAACCCCAGAATATTCACCACCTGGCTTTGTTGTTTATTTAATGCAACAAATGAATAAAAGTATTAATGGCTACAGATCATTAATTTATTCTTTAGATTCCCATTCGCACCTTCCTTTTCACTTATTCTTTAAAAGATTTAAAGATAACATTGCAATTCAAGTTCCAATTAATTATTCACAAATATATATAAAATATAAAATATGAGAAGAGGGCTTCATTTGACAGATTTTGCACACCTGTGGAATTATATGTAGGTGAGTTGCTTAATACTTTAAAAGTATTTTTTTTAAGCAAACATGTTGATAGTGATTCACAGCATGTAGCTAGGTATTATGAATACAAGTTCCATATTTAGAATAACTGGTTATACATTTTTATAAGGAACCATGCCTTGTTTTCTAAGTAGTAGCCAAAATAAATGCTGTAAAATTAAGTCACTGCCCTTTGATAAAACATGGAATTTAAAAATACAAAAATCCTATTTACATGCATTATGTAAAATATTCATTACACCCTATTAACACTTGCTAAGTATGATTAATGGTGACATTTTTGACTCAATAGCTTCGAAAACAACTCATCAGCTGTGACATTTTTCACCCGAAAGATTTTTAATTCTTCAAATAAACTTAAAATTATTCTATATTTTGTGGTGATCATTAAAGACAGGTTGTTTTAATTATTATGAATCCTTATGTGCAGACAATAATAAAGAATACAGAAGACTTGGAAGAGTAAATAAATCCCCATTTAAATCAGCAAAATGCAAGTCGCCAGTTGTGTCTAATAAGTTCAACTGAAATAAAAGTCTTGAAAATTGTACCTTCTACTAAGACTTCTTGCTAACAGAGAGCGGAGCAATATCTTGAATATTTTAATTTAAACAATGCATACTCGGTTCCCACGACCCGAATGGTTGATCAAACACAAGAACACATGGCCAAACAAAGCCAATATCCATGATGTAGTTTCATAACGCGGAGCCATGTTGTCACGTTCTAATGCATCTTTCATCGTAAAAGTAACAACCCAACGTTATCCGTTTCAAAATCTACAGTAGAAGCACTCCGTGCAAGTCAAAGTTTGTTTTAGCGCTGAAATATTCTTGATTTTTCATTTGCTGTAAGGACATTCATTTTTTTTAATTGAATATTAACGATTTTGCAACTCAACATGCTTCATAAATGCAAGACTTTTGTTCAAAGCGACAAATAACTGTATTATAAAACGTGAAGTGCGCTCTTTAATTTTTCCCGCGAAATTTCCCGAGAAACTAAATTTAATAAGAACATGCGAAACAACCATAAAATTATCAAATGAATGATCTTTCCACAAATGTCAAAAAACGGTGTTTAAAAGAAAACAGTTCTGATACTGTGTGTTAATTCGGTTCGCTTCTTCTTTTTTTTCTTCTTTTTATTGGTACGCACTTCGTCAAAATCCCATCCAGACGAAAAGATGAAAGACCTTACGAAATAATTGCTCGCATGAAAAGGAACTATGTCGTGATATTTGATCAAAAGCACCTGACTTTTGAAGTTGACTTGTAATCGTGATCTCAATTCTAATCTACACGTGTTTCATTGAATTGGATCGCATGTGAAATTACGGCGATGCCGACCTTTTTGACAGCATGTTTGTTTTAACACGATTTCATTTGCTGCCGCTCCCGTCACGAACATTCAACAATTACAAGGTTATAGTGGTTTTAATTTTTTTTCCTCCTCTCTCCAATATTGCCATGGCAAAGAATCGTGGAGTTCTAGGGGTTTGGTACACAGAAATTACTACCGCTACTACTACAAGCTATCCAATGGATTGAACTCCGCAGGGTTTCTTCAAGAGTGAGACCCGCTGCGGATATAAAAAGGAAGTAACGCCATGCCATGTGAAGTTCAGAAATTAAAACCCGCGCAAAGAAAAAATTCCTTATATTCGGAAGTGTATACAGTACTGGCACAATCAAAATAGTTAGCATACAAGGTCGGTCGGTGATCAAATGTTCCTGACAATTTTACCCGCAGAAGACAAATAAAAATTTAAAGTTAATAAAAAGAATTTGTTTAACCACCGGTAACTTATCACGCTTCAGTGAGCTAAAGGCAAACAATCATGTAAAAAATAAAGAGGAAAAATAATTTGCATCCCATTCATTCAAGGAGATAGCGCTTTGAGCGAAAAAAAAGGTTGGCTAAATCTTAAATTTCGCTTCAATTTTGCTGTAAGTTTGATTCAAATTAATCTCTCGCGAAATGAATCAAGTTTTATCAAGGCAACAAATTTCTGAATAAACGCTTTCTGTGTTTACAAAACAGAAAGCAAATGTTCGAACTGTCCATTTTACATTGCTGCTAATTACAACAAGCTTGTAAACAAGTCCAGATACTCCTCACATTAGCCATATCTCAGCTTTGCTTGCTCATCTTGGAGATCGGCTGCAACTAAGTATTTGCTCAGAAATTCCTTGATCGTGGAAAGTTTGCGAATGAATGAAAAATTTTCCATACGCCACGTGTAGAGCGGAAAAAACAACCGGACGACTTCCCGCATAAAGCGAATCACATCTGCCCTGATCAGAAACACACATGGCTTTGATCCAACGACAATTCCTCGACAAAAACAAACTCGAATAAAACACTTTTCCACCAGTGAATTTAGTTTACAGTGAACAATCATAAATCAAATTATGCGCAAGTCACAGAGTGGAAATGCGGTAGGATTAAGGCCTGTCTTTGTCGATCACAATATACGAAGCACTCCAAATAAAACGCGAAATAAATTTAAAAGCGCTCAGTCACTCTCGAAAAAAAAGAACAACAAATCACTGGCGTCATTTTCAAATTAACCAGCTGCACGCGTTCTGGGAATAACTGCGTGCAGAGAGGCTGTGCCTCAAATATTCAATCATGCTAATAATAATAATAAATCAAATTTTATTGCGTACCTCACAAACGACTGTAGAGCTTGCTCAAGGCCAGCGTTCGGATTATCAGCTTCCTCCAACTCGCAGTCGACAGGACTCGGAGATGCAGCCGTCTTCAAAGACATCGAGATCGCCGTGGATTGAAGAAGCTCTGAATGCCCGGGGGTCATGTCAACAGAAGAGGATGAAACACTCACGACCAATTCACTGCCTACAGGCTTCGATCGCTCCATTATAACTTCGTTTGAGCCCTGCATGGCTGAAACCGGAAAATCTCAGCTTTCTCTTGGTTGCGCTGAGTTCCAGAGCTTGCCCTTGTTCTTCGCTCGATCACACTAATGCACACTTCATCATCATAAACTCCGGTTATAATTAGACCAGCACATGGGTCACGAGCCAGGACGCATGCGTACACGAAGGACGCAAATGAGGGTTGACAAAACAAGGTGTTAGCAGCCAATAGATTATCAGTGTGCCTCATCCAATAGCGCTTTGTCATTGAAATTATACGGCACGGACAACTTCTGATTTAATTTTTGGTAAATGTGCGCTATTAGAGAAGGCATGAAGCGCAGACACTGCGCTGTTTGAGCAAGCATGTCGCTATTTTGCGCCATCACAGGAATAAAGTGATTCTTACTATAACAGCGCGGGCAAGATAGGGCTACTTACACAGAAGCGAGGACGCTGAATGACAGCATGGTTGATTGAAGGATCATGGGCGGACTGTCCCACAGCAATCCTCGTGGAGGGTTTGATTTAATATCATTTTTACAAACAGCTTGACCGAGATTTCAAACCTTTTAGCTGCCAATGTCAAACTTCGTCGACAGGAACCAACTCATGCTCGACATTGAAACTTTAAATTTGACCCCCCCCCCCCCCCCCCCCAAAAAAAAAAAAAAAAAAAGTCCGAAAAGAACGTGAAGTACCACAGTCAAGTGCTTATTGACAACTAACCCTTGAATTGTTACACTATATGGCTTCATTCACGGAATCACACAAAGGTATCAGAGTGATTTACACTATTCAAGATTTTCGGTAGATTCTGCATGTACCGGTCACATATTACGTAAAACAAAAGGAACAAAGATCGACAATAATACAAATGCAAAACAAGACCAAAAATACAATACCTCACAAACAATAGAAGACAATGAGTGGTTCATGGGTACCGGTACATGCAGGAAGACCCAGATTTTCACTATGTAGGTGACTCAAAATAACAAAAGTAACATCACGAGATTATAATTGTCCAATTATTTTCTCTTGGTAACATTGAATAGCTTGGATGCCATCGCAGGATACAGTAAACACAAGCGCGACAAAACATTCTCAATAAGGGCCTGGTCGCACTACAGTCAAAAACAAAAACTAGCCCGTGCAAAAATCGAGGAAAACAAAAGAAACCACTCCGGTGGGACACGCTTTTTGTGGAATGTTTTTGTTTTACGTCATTTTGCATTGGCAAATTTTTTTTTTTGACTGTAGTGCGACCAGGCCCTAATATGGAACTTAGCAATATAAAATTAAAAAAAAATAACGGGTGCTTGAAGGTTTACATGTTAAACAGAAAAACCCGGTTACAACTCGAAATCCTAAACATCAGCCTTGACTGCAGCATGGACGGAGAGGTTGGCATTGGGTTTTTTTTGCTCTGCGGCTCTAAAGTAGTGTATCACAAGACAAAACGCCGCTCCCAAAGGGTGTATTAGCGCCGCCTATTGTTGGTGAGCTTGTTGGACGCTAATTTCCGCATACATTGCGCAAACATAACTAAGCTCAGTTGTATCTAAACTGTCCTGGTCGCGAAATATTTTGTAAGAAAAAATGGTTTGATCTGTAGTATAGGATCCAACGTTACACGCCGGAAAGTTGAGTTTCAGCCTTTTAGTGGGTAAAATCACAGGGGGTTGTCTTGAGGGCACACAAGCTGGCATAAAGGGATAAGGGAATATTTTATTTCACTGTCAAGTAATGGTATTTCTGACAGTGTAGCATCGCGAACAGGCAGAAATAGCTATTTTGTCGGCACGGACCAGAAGACTGGGTCCGCGTAAGGGGAATTATGGGTATGTTCCTGAGATATACCAAATTCAATAAAGGTTGCTTTGGCAATTGGTCATTGATAATTAGGCATTGGCATTTGGGCATACGGAACACAATACAATGCTTTGCTTGAGTGACCCGCCAAACAATAGCTCCCCAATGCCCAATTACCAATGACCAAAGCAACCTTTATTGAATAGTTGTTCGCTAGGAATTTGAATAATTCCAGGTCAGCACTTGCTCGTACACCAAAATTTTTATGATACAAATTTTGAGATATTTACTTGTAGTTATTATTAGTTTCCGTGCAACTCTGCCACCACAGTTGGCGGCACTGCAGCTGATTTCAGCATGTGGGGGGTACACGTTCCCTTTTGTCCACAAAGTGGTTTGGGGTTTTCGTATCTTACGGCGTCGTACTTAGGTACTTTTACGAATATCGATCTTTTGTGATAACGAGTATTGAAATTAAGTGTACGCTGATAAGTTGATGGGAGTCTTGCAATAAACTGGCTATGAGGTCCTTGCTGACCTACAGGCCCCTGTATCTACACAGTTGTGTGTGTCTTTCTGGGTAGTGTAGGCAAAATTATATCACGGTCTCGTACTTGCAATTACTACCTACATTTAACTATTATAGCGCGAAAGCGCGCGTGATATCGCCTAATTACGGCCGAGTCGGCTAAAATTAGGCGATATCACGCAAGCTTGAGCGCTATAATAGTTTTATAATTCAACACATTGATAACAAAGCACTAGTTTGAAGAAAAAAATATCGAGTCCGGTCCGTAATTTTTGCATTCTCTTGTCAAAATGTGAAATTTACCTCCATCGTTGGATATACGTCATGTAGACATAGCGTATATCGATAACTTTTTGACCATATTTGGGCAGTGTATCAATGTGTTGAATTATAAAGAAGATTAGCCTGCGTGGCAGTCATGAACGGGGAGGGGAGAGGGGCGCATAAAAGGAGAGGGGGAGAAGGGAAGGAATGCCTGCAATAAGAACAGGGCTATTAGCATTATGCCCACCGATTTCCTTGTAATCGAATTACGTCAACTGTCAATACGTTCACCAATCAAAAACTGGCACGCGCTTTTACGCATGGATAACTTCACGTGGGAATTTACAATGTTTAGCGCCCAGCGCGAATTCGCCAATCAGAATTTTGCGGCCGGCAGCGTCCGCAGAAATGAACAAATGGGGGTCTTTATTGCAGTCGTCCTTTCCCTCTCTCCCCGGTTCCCCGGTTCCCTGCTTCCCGACGCCTGCAAAAAGAAGATAGGCTCCATGTCCGCCGCAAAGCAAGATAAGGTTATCCAGTAATTAAAGAAAAACCTCTTATGCCTATTACCCTGCCTCAACATGAGAATTCATGTAGACTTTACCGGGAAACAATATCTCACAAAACGAAGAAAAGAAATCTTTAAGTTATGATGGCAAATCAAAGCAAATGTCGCACCCGAATCGCACAGGAAATCACCGCTAGCGACAAAAGTTGCATTATACAGCGCGACAAAAATCGCAAGTGTAAACGGGCCTTCAAACTGATGCTAAAACTAGGTGACAATGCCCCTTTAACTTTATTTTGAAATTGCAGAAACAACTTTCAAAAATTTGAAAATTCCATCATTTTACAAGTTTTCGCACCACCCCAATAGGTGGTTGTCACGTTACGTCACGGCGGCCATGTTGGTGCACGCCATGGCCTTTGTTATTTGAGTCCCACAGGACTGAAGGTCACGTGAGTGAAAACCATCTATATGGAGCGGGGTCGTAGCTGCCCAAACGATGTCTGTGATTGGCGAACGATACAATTGATATATCACTTGAACAATGCCCCTATCCCAGCGGGACAAATCTATTGTTTTCTTAGCGAATCACAGTCATCGTTTGGACAAGTGCTGGACCACCCTCCATATGAAGACATTTACACGCATTCCCAAACAATTTCAATTTGCGCTAGTAGAAGAAATATACAAATAGAAAATTATGTAATACACATTAAAATAAAACTATATTATTGGTAAAAGTAAGTACAAAGGGTACCTTTTTTATCTATACAATTTCTTGAAATAAATTAACTCCCTATTCTAGAATTTTAACGGACTAAAAATTTTAAAATTGTCAAATAATTCAATTAATTCATTCACTTTTACGCACTCATTCCAAATAGCGAAGCAAACATATTAATTTAACATATATTATTTAATATATTACTTTTAATTTCGTTGTTATTGGTATACTTGTAACAGACGCGAAAGGTGCTTGCAGTGTTGAAAACATCAAGATCTGCCTTAAGTCCTAAACCTCTAGTCTTGTGTTGCGTGTTTGACAGTTTCGCGCTCGAAGCCATCAGTTTGCCACGCAGTTTGATATATGCGCTACACTTTATATAAGAATGTTAATGGTAATGTTATAGTCGATCGCGCGAAAATCTCCTCATCTCCAAAGATTGATGAACAACGAATCTTAAAAGAACGCTGATGGCCAGTCCAACAAGCAGCAGGTAGATTTCCGCTGGATAATGAATATCGCATAAGATCAAATGAATGTAAAGTATCGCTGCTCTTTTTATAACTTGGCGTGCGAATATCAGTGATATTACAAAACAGGCCGAGTCATAAGTTATATTTACTTAATCGTCTCTATTAAAACATAGTATTTTTAAAAAGAGCATAGGGAAAACGTAAATTAACGATGACTCAAATGTTAGCTGTCTCCTCGCCCTACCCCCCCCCCCCCCCCCCCCCCCAACGTGTACCTTTAGGGGTAGGGTTAGGAAACGACTGACGGTTCAGACAAAAGTAAAATTGAAATGCTGTTTTCCTTGACCCTCCCATACTTTAATACATACCTCCAACAACGAACCCGCCTAACGTCCTTTTCTCCTCTCTTACCTAACTACCATTCCTACCTATCTGTCCGTGGCATCAGGAGCGCTTGGTGTGTTGTCTCGGGGGTACTGGGGGTGCGTCAGGTTCACTTTCAAAGGGGGAGGAGTGAGGCTGTTCAACACTTCCATACATCTCATTAAAAGTGATATCAGCTCCTCTATTGGTGACACCAAGCCCGTCACCATCATCATCGTTACCAGCCCATGCTTCATCAATTATCGGCAATTCATCTTCCCTTTTGGTTCGCGAATCAACGCGCCGCCGCAGTTTACCCATGTTTGACTCTTCAGCTGTTGTTGTTGATTCGTACAGCAGGTTGACGTGTGATGTGCCCTCATACAAAGGGTTGATATCGCTTTGACTGTCAAAGGACGTGGCCGACTGGTACAGAGGGTTGGTATCAGCCATACCTCCAGAACCTCCGTGGGTGTTTTTAACTGGCCCCGGTTCATACAACGGGTTCACATCAGCATTAGAGCTTCCCCTCTCGGGTGCACTACCCCCTGTCTCGTATAAAGGGTTTTGCTCTTCGTATTCCGCTGTTGTTTGATATATCGGATTAGAGGCCACTCCCTCGCGCTGTGCTCCTACCTCCATCGTGCTTTCGTAGTTCGGGTTGGTGACAGATTTCATCGTCATGGACGTGGGTCTATCCACGGGGGACTGGATCCAATCCATAGGCATATCTCCCATGTCATATATGGGATTGGCAGACACGTGATCTCCGTCCTCGTCACCACCATCACAGTCTATAAATAAACCAGTTAAATATGGATTATTGTTTTGCAGATGTTTCAGATACCACGCAGCTCTATTGTTTTCAGGGCTAGGGTCCTTTGTTGTGTTGTTTGTTCTGTTGTTTTCTCAGCAAATAAGAGAAAGCCTTGTAAGAGCTGCGTACTGCCTTAGATGTTTTCAAGGTTGCACCGTTTACACTCAGCCGAAACAAGTTTAATCAGTTGACGAATGAAAAATGTATCACTATGAAAAGTGTTCACATCAGGCAGTGGATTGCGCAAATTGTTGCGCATTATTGTATCTTTATGTTGTGTCCCCAATTGGCGCTAGCTAAATACATTGACACATGAATAAAGTTCATCATCATCATCATCATCATCATCATCATCATCATCATCATCATCATCATAAGAACATGTGAACACAGCATTAAACTAGCTCACGATGTAGTTTCGATCAAAGCAAGACGAAACAAATACAAACACCGTCTCCTTGCCAAACACCTCAAGGTCTTCGCCTAAAGGTTTAAGAAGCAAGAATAAACGTGCACAGAACGAGTACAACAGCAAGTGTAAGCTCCATTTTTATGAGGGTTGAAGTGATCAGTAAAACGCATAAATTAAAGTGCCCATAACGTTTAATTTTTTATTTTCTCCTCTGAATGTAAACATCACACAAGGAACCTCTGCGAAACAATTTCGCGCTTTGCACAAAACGCGAATTTTTTATGAATATTTCAAATCTTCAAAATCCTATTTTTTTGCCGAAAACCCGTCCCGCTGTTAAGAAGGCCAACGGGCTCGTATGTTCCTGAATCTACGTCACAATTCCTTTGTTTGAAGTTACTTGTTCCTTTGTTTGAAGTCACGTGTTCCTTAATCTACGTCACGGATCCTTTGTTAACCAAGAGGGACCGAGAGGAGACTAATGCGAATGGTGTGCCAAAATGGCGGCAAATTTGAACGTTTAAAAAAAAAATCTTAAAAAATCGCATTTTAATTTAATCGCAAAATTTTTTCACGGAAGTTCTTGTAGTAATGTCTAGTTTCAGATAAAAATAATTAGGTTATGGGCACTTTAAAGAAACAGGAAGGAAAACGTGTTTGAAAAGAACACCTAATGTGACAATGTAATTACAATCATGTTTAGGAGATGTGTTCTCGTGCCCGCTATTTTTCAGAAACTACTATCTTCATACCACTGATCAGTTTCCCGGTAAATGATATCCTATTCTAGGTCAAAAACTCTCTTATTTCTACACCCTATCCCAGACAATACTGCTTGAAAACCATATCCTTCACTGCGGCACATACACCTTATTCGATGGTTTAACAGATAATACGCGCGGATATTTTACGAGTTGCGTAGTATTTTTTCGAGCCCCGCAGGGGCGAGAAAAAATGCGAGCAATGAGTAAAATGTCCGCACGTATTATCTGTTAAACCATCGAATAAGGAATTTATTATTCGACTGAAATTATTTTATTTATAATATCTTGTGTCTTGAAACCGGGATGCTAAGGTGTAATACGGCAATCTACTGTGTAATACGCTCGGATATTTTGCGTGTTCTCTTTCCCTTATAAGGAAAAATGACGTCACAGTCGAATAATAAATACCCATATTGCCCCGAACAACAATCATAAAATAAATTAAAAGCCACTCCTGTTCATCCTTTTTCGTTGACGATGTAGATTGCAAGCAGTATTTTTGTTTATTTTCTTTGGCGCGAGAAATCCTCAAGGAGACGAAGGAATCGAGCCGCGAGAACCTTGTTTTTTTATTTGCATAACTTAACATCAGCTCGAACTCTCGGATCTAAAGAAAGCAAGGTTGACTGCTCGCAGTCTACTGGCAATGCCCCGAGCTTAGCCTTACGCAAGAAACCTGACATCACAATAGCGAATGAACCTCTTTGACCATTAAGTCAACAGACTAAAAAACTTACCTGGACTTTTTCGGGATTTCAGAAGTCTTCTTACTGACAAGCTAAATACAAAAAAGAACACGAAAAAAATACATATATATTCAACATAACGTAAAATTTCCCTTAAGTGACCGCCCATAGAAATGGAAAGGTGGAAACTTACGGAAGATTCTAACGACAGTCAGTAGTCGGTGTTTAGCTAGGAACTGAATCAAACGGAATGATCGCTTACAAAGGCGGTCGCTCACAGACACCCACAAGGTCTCCAATTCTATTCTCTATCCTGCGCTCAGCAGAATAGAAACACTTCCCATGTAAACACAGAGACAATTGGTGGGAGCCGACAAGCCATCGAGACCAGCCACTTTATTCACAGTCAAAATATAACTCTTACAATGTATGTCTGCGTGAGCACGTCGCAAACAATAGCCCGCATAAGGAAAGCCTGTTCAAAACCGCACTATACTTAACGTTTACATCACGGTTTAGCGGTGATTAAGCCGGATGCGCAAAACCAGTGAAAAAAACTGCTAACTGGGAGAAAAAACTGGAAACATAATCTCCAACCCGACGCAGAACCACCTTAACCTCTGGAGTTTAAAGGTTGAAAACAACAACTATTAAATGGTGTTAGCAATACACAATATGCAAAAAGTTGGGTGTCAGTAAAACGCGGGGTCGGGGCCGCGGTCGGGGTGGGATTAGGTCTAGGATTAAGTATGGGATTAAATATAATCCTATACCTAATCCTAACCCTAACCCTTAATCCCAAACTTAATCCTAGACCTAATCCCACCCCGACCCCGCGTTTTACTGACACCCCAAAAAGTTACCCCGAGCAAAGTTCTATAGTCGCTGGTTGGCGTCAAGTGAATAGGCCATTTCCGAGTTGCCTTTAGCCTCTCTATCAAAGCGAGGCTAGGTGCAAAACCTTTCATATGAAAATGAGTTTTCATTCACATGCAAATAAGTTTTATTTGCATATGAAAGGTTTTCGCACCTAGCCTCGCTTTGATAAAGAGGCTAAAGGCAACTCGGAAATGGCCTATTGCGCAAATCAAGGAGTGGAATAAATAGACAAAAGCTGCGAATGCCAAGCATCACAATCTGCGTACGGGGCTCGTACACTATCAGTTTTTTAAACCCCAGTGCTTTTTAACGTTTTCCCACAGGCTTACCATCCTATGTTTGTGTGGTGTACTGCGCATTTGTAATTAACGTAACGGTTTACGAAGTTTACAATGGCCAATGTTCGACTCGCTCAACAGTAAAGATTCCTTTGTTTGATTGGTTTTTTTTTAACAATTTTTATTCAGGGACAACCAATTTAGCTGGGCTAGTTTGTATAATGAATGCCATTTTCCATGACATTCCACGATCCAAACTGACTTCAAATTCCATGAGTTTTCAGGTACGGAAAATGTTTTGTTTTTAAAAACTCAATAAATAAAAATAAACCATCATTTTCCAGGTCTTCCTTGACCCATTCAAACCCCTGATTTAACTGTTGTCACTTGTGTGGAGACACGGTGGTCTAGTGGTTAGCGCGTCGGACTTTCAACCTGAAAGTCGGTGGTTCGAGCCTGGTCTCTGTCGTCGTGTTGTTTCCTTAGACAAGAAACTTTACTCCACACTGTCTCTCTCCACCCAGGTGTATAAATGGGTACCGGCGACAAAATGCTGGGGGTAACCCTGCGATGGACTAGCATCCCATCCAGGAGGGAGTAACAATATTCCTAGTCGCTTCATGCTTCAGAAACCGGGTTAAGCTCCGGCCGTGTGGGCCATCTGGCTCGTGTGCGACTTTACTTACTTACTTTTTACTTTTGTGGTTGTACAAATGTTTACTGCACAACAAAAAAACTAGTTCTCACCCTTTTCCTTTTCTGCCTGTCAACAGATGCTTTCTTCTCAAGTAAACCAACAGAAGAATACAAATAATGGCTACCATAGCAACCGCGACAGCAATAACCACTGGCGTCACCACTGAGCTAGAACCAGTCCCCTCTGAGCGGCCTGATTTGGGCGAGTTTCTATCGTCAGAACTGGGACCAACAGTACTTAAAATAACTGTCGGTTTAACTAAAAATGAAAATACAACACAGGCTAAATGGTTTTCATGGCAATGATTAAACGCCTCGTTGCAAGAAATTTTTGTCATTTAATTTCAAAGACGTGTAAAGAAAGACGCTTATGTAAATAAGCGAAGAATGCACGAAGCGCCAAAAAGGAAAGGGGGGATTTGAATTTTTGCAAAACATTTTCGCAGTCAAGTAATGTTCCTAGCTTTTAAGTCTGTTAACGAAATGCTCAAGTGATAATATTCAAATTTAAGTTACCGAGCAACATTTTCCAGTAGAACTGGGTTTTTTTAACACCACAAAAGATGGTTTCAACTTTTGAGTTTGTACTTTTATTTATAAAATTCGTTTAACAATTCATAAGGAAAATTCAAAAGAAAATGATAAGAGGCTTGTAATCCTAATACAAAACAGCTAAGAAATGGTAATTAGTCACAACCGGTAGTGGATGTAAACTGCCGTTGTAACTAATTAGCATTTCATTTTCATTTCAGAACACTCGCGTCCGTGTTGGATCAGATTTACAATCACTCACCTTCGGCTCGCAGCATTAGATTCCATCCACCAAAACCACCTAGGACACCTTATTGAGACTTATATAACGGATTAACTGTTTTGCTTTCAGTTAAAGTTAGGGATAGCAGTTCATATAGTTAAATTTAGGCTTGAACAATCTAAGCAGCTAGGTGGTACTCTGGTAGCGTAGCCTCTGTAAGTCTAAACTAAACCGTAGCTGAGGTCATAGGTTCAATCCTGAGTTGGGATTTTAGATTTTCTTTTTTACACTTAATATTTACTGAAAATAAAATTCTAAGGGTCTCAGGTGGTTTAGGTGGATGGGATCGAATGCTGACCATGATTGTTAATCTGATACCACACAGCTGCTCATGTTGTAGCATGTTGGTGTTTGTGGAAAGAGCAAAAACCGGAGTACCCGGAGAAAAACCCTTGGAGCAAACGGGAAATGGGTGCTGGAATTTCATTCCTTTGGTATGTGGGGCTTCACATATGGATTTACCCCAGGGGGCCTCAATCCGCCCCTGATAAGGAGCAGATCAATATCGGTTAGTTGGTACACGAAGACCCTGTTAACAATACATGCTTTTAAATATACAGCCAACTTAACGATGTGTGAGTTAAAATAACAAACCTTCCTCGCAATACTTTCCATGGAATCCTGGCAGACAATCGCAGTAACCCAATGCCGGATCACAAGTGGAATTATTTTGACAGAGACATTTATCCATGCATTTGAATCCATACGCACCCTTGGGGCAGGCTGAAAAAGGGAAGAAAATAAAGTCAGAAATCATTGTTAATTATGATTCACTATACCATCCAAACAACTTCACTAAATCTAATACAATTAGATAAGTAATATATCAAACACGAGGAACAGTGTTTCATCAGATTTCCAAACACCGAGAAGTGGATTGGAAAAACGAGGCGCAGCCGAGTTTTTTTAAACCACTTCAAGGTGTTTGGAAATCTGATGAAACACTGTATCGAGTGTTTGATATAGCTTCTCAAACTGATCGTTAAATGCGGAGAAAACGAAGGAATAAAATCGCCAAAATCTATGCAAATTAAGAAACGATTTCAAAACCTCCTTCACGGTAGTGATTTCCTTTGTGTTCTCGTCATGAATTATTAATGAGTTTGAGAAAGTCGGATAAAAATCGGCTGCCGCTATCGGTAATGATTCCATTTAGCGCCCTTCTTCCAATAACCGCCACCTTTCCAATAGGGCCCCCTTTGGGTGCCGTTTTGTTAATGAGCGCCCCCTTTCTAATAAGCGTTTTATGTTCTAAGTAAAACAACTGTTAAAATGTTACCTTCAACAGAAATAGAGCAAAAAAGTAGTAAGACTGTGGCATTTTCACGGAACAAGTCACTTAAACGTCTTAAGATCTTACAAAACCACACTTAACTGTTAACACTTACTTTAGTTAATATTCTAGAAGTTATTTTCTTGCACGGCATTTTATCCTAGCGAGTTAACGTGAAGCTTATGCAGCAATGATGTGAACGTACTTTGATTGCAGTATATAGTGATATATCCAGGTTCACAGTAACACTGTCCATTCCTGATGTCACATTCCTTATCCATATGATGAAGATCGCACTGACATTTTTTCTTACACTTGTAACCATAGTAACCGCCAACGCAAGCTGCAAGACAAACGCACATGGTCTTAGTGCACTGGAGTCCCGTTATCTCGAACCTGTATAGCTCTACTAACACCCGTAAATTCAGCTTTATAACAAGATCACTTAAGGAGTGGAACCTGCTCCCTAACAATATTCTTGAGGCCCCCACCCTTGCTAAGTTCAAGGAGATGGTCACCATGGAACTTGTGAAGTAGTTTAATTAATATATGAACACGCAACACCTGTCAGTTTATTTTCTTTTATTTTATTTTACATTGTATTTAATATATCCGCTTTCATGCCAACAGCTTTGCGGATTATAATATATAAATAAATAAACCTCCTGTGGACCAGCGTAAAGGTTCGAGATAACAAAGTTGGTGTCAAGTTTCATTCTCTTTCTTCTGTTGAAAGGACTACTGTACTGTACAGTCCCGGGTGTCAGCACAGTACTGAGTACGCGCTACTAAAAGCAGCACGAAGTAAGATAAATATTTTATGTCCACAATGTACAGTACTGTATAGGTGTAACATAGACTGCAAAACAGTCGGGTTTTTTTTGCTGCTCGCTCGCAAAAGCGAGAAGCCAAAAGCGTGATTACTTGCGCGAGTATTCACACTCGCTCCAACGGACCTTTCGTTCAAAGACCGCGCGCTCGTATGACCAACGCAAAAAATACGACTGTTTTCCAGCAACAGAACAATCGATGCTTGCAATTTACAAGCCTCGTGATAAAAATTCAGATGCTTTCCTTTCGTTGGTGTTGTTCGAGAGGACACAAACAAGTTAACGGGATTTTCGAGATATCAGGCGTTCGAGATATCCGGGGTAAAATTACAGTAATACACTGACAAAAGTCCATGGAACACGGCCTCAAGTTCGAGATAACGGGAAGCTCGAGATATCCGGGCTTCGAAATAACGGGACTCCACTGCACCTACTCTCCTGGGATACAATACAATAATTCGGATAATTACTGCTAAGGTATTCCTTTCTTCATTTTCGATTTAGTAACATACCGTAAATGCTCGAATTAGCGGCGCTTAGCTTCAAATAACCGCCGCCTGTCGAATTAACCCTCCCCCACCCCCAAGGCTAAAAATATTAAATAAACGCCCCCGCCACTCTTGTGTTTCTACTGAAAGAAACGTTCCAGTTTTGTTATTTAATGTTGGAGTTCGTGTTCACTTGAAATAAAGACAATGTCATATTGAGGCTAAAATTTGGAAAACGAAATAAGCGCCTTCCTTCGAATAAGCGCCCCACTTCGAATTAGCGACCCCCTCTCGACTCGCCCCGGGCGTTAATTCATTAACTGTTATTTTAGCAATTTTTATAATTTTGTAACTGAAAAAACCCTTGCAGGGAGTTACAATAAAGTATGTATGTATGTAATTCGAGAATTTACGGGATACATGTAACATGAAGCAAATAAAGCAACACTCGTCTTCAAAATGATCGTGTCTCTCGTGCACGAGACACGCCTGGCGTGCGTGCCGTCGCGCACAATTCCCTGACATTATGCACTCACCTTTGTTACACTGGTCACCAATCCACCCCTCCAAACAGGTGCATGCGCCAGTCACGTGATCACAGTTCTCTGTTGAAGCCTCTCTGCATTTACACTTTCCTGAGCAACCTGGACCAAACATTCCTTTTGGGCAAACTAGGAGATAAGCCCAGAGCATCATGACACATAGTATCACAGATTTGAAGCACATAACACGGCCGTTTATACGAGAGAAAATATAAGTACCATCCGCTAACTTCACTCTCACGGAGCTTACGCGGATTGTCTGATCACGACAGTGAATGGAAAGAAAGAATAATTCATTCTGTACGATGAATCTGCAATTGGTAACCAGGCCACAGAAACGCGGCGGTTCAATGGCCGTCGAAAATGATAATGAATTCGAGCGCATATGAAAGTACACTTTGGATATCTAGTACTTTGGGAAGTTAACTACAGATTTGCCCAAAATAAAAGGTATTCGATAAAATGATTGCAGTAAGTCTTGAAATTACGACAATTTGGTTTCATCAACTGATATTCATTTGAATCTATTTACGGTGGCCAATTTATTTACCTTCTCAACTCCGTTGATATTTAAACCAAAATGTCCATGTTTCACTTCCTCTTCGACACAGCGACAGTCTCTCCAGAAAAACTAACCCCTTTAACACATGAATTAAATTCAGTATTAACAATCCATTGTACTTACATAATGTGCACTCTTGTCCAGTCCATCCCGGTTCACAGAAGCAGTGTCCATCAACGTGGTCACATGACAATGTATTATCTTCATAGCACTGACAAGCAGACTGGCAACCATATCCATAGAATCCAGCATCACATGCTGAAAATATCACATAATAAGCTTAGGAGATCAGAGTTATCGAGCGATTTTCAACATAAGCAGGCAATCCAATAAACTAATCAGAACTCTCGAAGCAAACAGAGGTAGCCGGTGCCAAGCGCGGGAAAACGAGTGCAAGCAAGTCACGATTGGTTTTAGTTTTATTTCTCGTTGGTTGATAAAGTGGCACGAAATTTTTTAGCCAATCACGTGGGCTGTTTCAATGGTTCTTACATGAACAAATTTGGCAGTTTATATGGCGGACGACTGAAGAGACTCGAAGAGCGAAATATATATCAAACTACCATGTTTCAACAGTGTTATGGATTGTTTTTAAGTTATTTTAAGTGCGTTGAATGTGTAGAAAAGACGTGATGTCTTGTTCTTCTCGTCATTCTAACACGTTCCTAGCGTCAAACCGCGCAGATACCACGCAGCTCTTTACAACCTCTAATTTCATTGGACCTGTATATCATGCAGCTCTATTGTTTTTAGGTCTAGGGTCTATTGTTAGCCATTGTTGTGTTGTTTGTTCTATTGTTTTCTCAGCAAATCAGAGAAGACCTTGTAAGAGCTGCGTACTGCCCCAAACCGCGAGGATGTTAACTGTTGGTTTCACACTACAAGCTAAGTATGTCTCAAACAAAAGCTTGACTCAAGCGCACTTGAGATCGTCAAGTAACACGTCTGAAAATCGGGGTTCACACCAGATGAGAAAGTGTATTAATTCGAACATAACCTGTCAATCACTATCAATTGTTTTGCGTCAGTTGGCTTCTGTTTTCCTATTGGTCAAGTGTCTTCTCAAGTGCGGTGTACATCATACTTGACGCGTTCTTCGGCTCATTTGAAATTGATACGTTTTAGAGTTCGAGTATGTGCATATTACCTGTTAACATCCCGAGTGCACTTACGATCTACTTAGAAGCCCTTGTGTGAAACCACCAAATGCTGTACACTGTTATTAAGTTTAAACTCCCTGAGAAGTGAATTGAAAATGAATTCTGAGCCTGGGAACGAGGTTGAGCATTAACTTACATTTGTTGCATCTGAGTCCTTCCCATCCTGCACTGCAAGTACACTTTCCCGTCACGTGATGACACGAGGACCGTTGCAAACAATCACAGGTGTTATTGCAGCCTGGGCCATACCAACCATTAGCACAACCTGCCGAGACACAAATCATTAAATTACACACAGAATTACTACAGTTATCTGGAGACTTTAGGTGTTGGTATTTATTTAAGAGCAATTTTCATTCTAGTGTAGAAAGCAATTCGCAGTTGCTTTGGTTCTGCATTGCTACCTGTGATTGGCTAAAAAATTTCGCGCCACTTTTCAACCAATCAGAAGTAAAACCAAAACCAATTGAGAGTTTTTTAGAGCGTTTTCTCGCGCCTTGTTTGGCGCCGGCTGCATGTATTCGCTTTGCGCTCTGATTGGTTCATTGGATTTTCTGCGTCTTTTGTGATTGGCCAGAGTGATTACTTTGGTTTTGTCTTACGACACTCAATGCATACTACTTCACTTTGTGATTGGTTAAAAATCTCGCAAGGTAGGTTCTAACGTTTGAAATTGTAGATGAAATCCTGAAGTGTGGCCATTCTAATGAAAGCTATTGAGCAGTACTTCCTTTGGTACTGTTTATTATATGCTGTACAACACACATTTCTAATTTTTGAGACTGTGTGACCTTTCAAATGCAAGCTATTCAGAAGTAGCTTTCCTTGACGATCGACGTTTTGACCTTCCTGGGCGTAGGTGTGAAAGGATCGAAGGTACAGTGTCTCGGCTGATGTATCGTATTTCCACTATTATGGCCAAGAGCTTGCCTTAAGCTTGCTTTATTATGTTGAAATAGGAATAAAATAATCATGAAAGTAAAGAAATATTTTGAATTAAAGAGACAAAGTAACGACTAAAAAACTCAAAATTCAACAGAATGGTAATTTTGATTTGTTGACCGCCTGTCACGAAATCAAATTTGATGAACTGTAATCCACTTCCATCCTTGCAATCCTGCACTTTACCTCCAAACCACTTCTTCTGTTTTGCTTTATAAAGTGTTTTCACTTCCATCATATCAAAATTCAGAAGCATTAACAACAGTTTTCGATTGCAATATGTTTATGGAGTTGTAGAGTTAAAACTACACATCTGGGCCAATTTTTGAAGCGCAAGAGCATTTCGTTCAAGAGCTATAGGCGAACGAGTATTAGACATTTTTATTAAGAAATGTATGGAGCGGCCATCTTGGTGCCCCACTCGGGCACAAACATGGTCAATGGTGAATTCAAAGTCAATTAAATAATTAATAACACCAAAAATCAAATCACAAAATATTGTATTCGCTATAAGTTCCACTAAATCGGCTTATAAGCATTTGCAATGCAAAAATAACTTTCAACTGGTGGTTCAATTTTGTTTATTTTCACAGCTTATCTGAAATAGCGTGACGAATTGCGTGACACATTTTAAACCTTTATAAATCGGAAGGAAAACATCGTTGAAACCTGAAACTTTTTGTGAAAGATTATAACACTGGTATTCATATACCATGTTAGAAGCAGCTTTGTAGGACGTATACTTTAGATTTTTAAATTTTTATGACGTCATGTGCAAACCAAGAATATATTCTTTTTATCCAATTATGTCATTTGGGTGGTGGCATTTGGCAATATAACTTGGAAGAAATTTTGTTATTTCAGCAGGACAGGTGCCCCTTTAAGGATGTGTACCTTGCTCACAGAAGACACCTTGCCAACCTGCCGTGCAGCGACAGCCACCAGACACTGGATCACATAAAGCACCATTTTGACACTTGCACATCTCCTGGCACTTGTATCCGTAACTTCCTGATGGACACTCTGGCAATTACAAAATAACTTAAATACAGTTGAAGCTCCCGTAAGCGACACCCAAAATGCAAAGGCAAGGTGGTCGCTTTCAAGAGGTCAAACCACAGGGGGTCTAAACTTTTAATCATAAGAACCAGTCTCTGAATCATATCAACCTGTAACTACTTCAATGTACAAAACACCAAAACACCTATTAGGAGTAGTGATCGCTTAGAAGAGGCGGTCGCTGAGGAGAGGTGGTTGCTTAGAAGAGGTGGTCGTGGTCACTTAGAAGAGGTGGTCGCTTAGGAGAGGTGGTCGCTTAGAAGAGGTGGTCGCTTAGAGGACGTGGTCGCTTAGAAGAGGTGGTCGCTTAGAAGAGGTGGTCGCTTAGAAGAGGTGGTCGCTTAGAAGAGGTGGTCGCTTAGAAGAGGTGGTCACTTAGAAGAGGTGGTCGCTTAGGAGAGGTGGTCGCTTAGAAGAGGTGGTCGCTTAGAGGAGGTGGTCGCTTAGAAGAGGTGGTCGCTTAGAAGAGGTAGTCACTTAGAAGAGGTGGTCGCTTAGAAGAGGTGGTCGCTTAGAAGAGGTGGTCGCTTAGAAGAGGTGGCTGCTTAGGAGAGGTGGCTGCTTAGGAGAGGTAGTCGCTTAGAAGAGGTGGTCGCTTAGAAGAGGTGGCCACGTAGGAGAGGTGGTCGCTTAGAAGAGGTGGTCGCTTAGAAGAGGTGATCGCTTAGAAGAGGTGATCGCTTAGAAGAGGTGGTCGCTTAGAAGAGGTGGTCGCTTAGAAGAGGTGGTCGCTTAGAAGAGGTGGTCGCACATGGAGGTTCAACTGCAGGTCGCAGGTTTCATGAAACAACAAAGCTCGGAGTATAAGTGGGTACTGGGGAATTAGAGATGATTGGAATGAAATGCTTAGTCACAAGATACAACACAAATGTGTTAACAGGGCTTGACTGTAACTGACTGTGTGTCGTTCCTGGGATTCTGGGTGATTGGTTATGTGAGGCACATCTGGCAGGATATCTATCCTTAAAGAGGTAGTTTTATATACACCTTAAGTTGAAGAAATGTCATTGGAAAAAAATGCATAAACCATAAATGATACGACACAATATAATTCTTGGAACAAAACAAATGAAGGCTGTTAACATTTCATTTATCAGAAGTTAAGATCTGTTCTTTCCTATGAGATTCAGAGAATGATTTTGTGCATACTGTGTTATAATAGTGCGTAATAATTTATCTGAGATCTGACAAGAACATTTTTTCCGCTTCCCAGAAAACCTTTCGGTCATATCTTTCATGGTATACACTTTACCCCCAACAATGTTTTTTTTTTTTAATCAGGTGTGTGTACATTGTATGTTGCAGGTAAAATCCGTTGTCAGGTTGAATCTGAGTATTCAATCTAGGTTAAATGTGTACTCAGTATTCAATCTAGGTAAGTTAACCCTAACCCAAGCTGTTTATCACCCCTATCACAAAGATACATGTAGCCAGTGCTGTGATGGTTAGCTTTGTGTTAAAGTTAGCTAGGGTTAGCTTTGCATTAAATTTACCTAGGGTTACCTAGGGTTAGCTTTGTATTGGGGTTAGGGTTAGCTTACCTAGATTGAATACTGGGTACACATTTAATCTAGATTGAATAATGATTCAACCTGAGACTGGATTTTACCTGTGACATATACAAATATAAAAGTGAAAAGCATGCAAAGAGGTTCTTACTGTCAGCACAGGAAAGGTGGCATTAACCCTGCAGGGCAGTCACATACACCTGTAACAACATCACATGGTGCACCATTACAGTTGCACTTCTTGTCACAATTGTTGCCGTATAACCCAGCTGCACACTCTGATAAAAAAGAATTGAGCAAGAAAAAATAGCATATCAAGGGAACTGTCAATGCATATTCTTATTGGGGCATGAACTGTTTGGCAGGATGAAACTTGTAAGTACAATAATTAATAAACTAGCGGTAAGGTTTTAAAAAGCCTATGTTGGATGTTCATAAAAGTTGTTAAGTTGTGTTATTTGACTAGTAGAGGAGCTGCATATACATAATAATACACACTTATGCTGTGTCATAAATGTTACAGACACTGAATCAAGACAATACGGAAAGGACAGGAAGTGCTGTCTTTTCTGTCTTTAATCCACATCCAAAGTAAAGATTATAAAAAGGCAGCCTGAATACATAATTATACTCTAGTCAGAAAGCCACAATTACAAATATATCTGTAAGTCAATTACAATACTCTGTTAGTCCATTACACTATCTGCAAGATGTGAGGTTTGTGAGTATTCTCAAAGTCACCTTAAATATATAGAAGTACAGCAATGATGAAAAGAATTTCTGTGAAATGTCTTACTTATCTGCTGATTGCAGTAGATGCCGTTAAATCCATTCTTGCAAAAACACTTTCCAGTTATTGCATGACATCTGCAAAGCAATTTAAGCACTGACATTTGTACCAAAAAAAACATGACTGAATAGTGACATGCAACAAATGCCTGAAACTTCCAAAATTTGTCAGCGTGTGGGGGTTATTATGAGGCTGCGTAATATGATACCAACTAGTGCCAAGCTGCAGCTATTTAAAGCTGCAATTTTACCTTATATGTCATATTGTGATACTATTTGGCATTTCTGCAAGGCTAGTGATTCTAGGAAGTTGGAGAGAGTTCAGGAAAGAGGCTTAAGGGCTGTTTATTGTGATCGAAGTTCATCATATGAACAACTTTTGACATGGGCTGATTTGCCCACTCTAATCAATAGACGACTCCAAAATATATCTATCCTTATGTTTAAAGTTAAGAATGGTCTGTGCCCCAAGTATATCCAAGATATTTTCCAAATTAATAACATAAAGTATAACTTAAGGGTTAAAGAATTTGCGATCCCCAGGTTTAATACTATAAGTTATAGGAAACACTCCTTAAGATATTTGGGACCACTACTTTGGTCCAGGATAGATACTAAGATAAGGAACTCATCAACATTAGAAGCCTTTAAAAGAAAAGCTAGAAAGCTAGATCTAGAAAAAGTGATCAGTGATGATTGTAAGAACTGTATTTTATGTAACTATTAAGTATTTTAAATTGTAAGAACTGTATTTTATTTAAATTATTTTAAATTTTAAATAATTAGTAATATATATTATAATTTAGGATAGTGTCCTTATTTAGTGGGAGACTGCTACACTTCTTGACACTGAAATAAAGTTGTTATTATTATTATTATTATTATTATTATTATTATTATTATTATTATTATTATTATTATTGTACCAACTTATTATCCCGTAGATGAATATAACGGACAGTTTTCATAGGTCTGAATAAATCCATTCACCCCTGCACTTACCGCTCAGTTTGAGTTTGATTACAAACACAGTTGTTCCTGCAGTTGATGCCATAGGTCCAGTTGTCACACACTTCAACAGAATCATGGAGAACAAATAAGAGAAAAGCTCAACACTAGAATGAATCTTACTGTCTATGATACTATTAACTCATGGAGGGGAACATATGTAAATCATTACAGTTCCCGATGGAAACATGACAATGCAAATTATGCTGAATTCTCATAGACAAGTGTTTGGCAATGGGAAATGAATAAACATGTAGCCTGGCCATGCCAGTTATTTAAATGAAGTCTACATGTAACTTAGACTGCAGTTTAAGAAAATTAACAGACCTCCATATCTGTTTATAAGTTGGTCATTTTATTAGATAAATATGTTTTTCTTAAAGTCTATGCTATAGACATTATTGACATTGTTTACAGCAAACAACGTTTAAATATTGAGATTTGGCAGATTGAAATTGGTCTTTAGGCCGCAGTTTTGTTAAACACCGTTGAAACTTTGTTTAAATAACCGGCCCGTGCAGATTTTTTGTTACATTTATTCCAATGGTGCCACAGTGTTTATCTGGCTCGTGCACCTTTAAAATCACCCCAAGTCTTTGTTTTCTAGTGAAATTCCAGCCGGTGATAATGTTCTTTTTCAGCTGGTGAAATAAGCTGGTAGCCAGCTCTTTAAGCTACATCCCTGAACTAGAGAACTTAATGAATGTTGTTTTAAGTTGCACGCTGTGAATCTGAGTGTCAATTCTTGCAAATTAATATATAATTTGATAAAAACACATTTGACACACATATCAGTAATAATTATATAATAAACTATTATTATCCAACACAACAATTTAGGATATATTCTAACTCGACTCCAAAGCAATAAAAGAAAGTAAAATATTAATTCTGGAAGCTAAATGTGATTTCTTTAATTTGTTTTATTCCCCTAAGCCTTGGAGCCACATAAGAATTTTCATGTTAATAGCAAAATTGTCCTACTGCAACATAACATACAGCTAACTTACAGAGGTCACAAATCTGGCCTTGCCACTCATTCACACAAGTACAACTGCCGTTAACTCGGTCACATGATCCTCCATTCTGACACCTGCACTTTGATTGACAGTTCTTGCCATAATATCCAGCAGGACAGGGGTTGTCGCAACGCACACCTATCCACCCTGGCGGACAGTCACATGTACCATCCTTCTTGTCACATGTTGCATTGTTAACACACTGGCATGTTCCTTTGCACTGAGAACCAAAGAAGCCTTCTTTACATTCCATCTCACAGTGATCTCCATAGAAACCAGGTTGACACCTTCAAAAAAGATGGGTTTGGAGCTAATTAGCTTACAGGTATTCATGAGTCATGGATTTACATATTTAGTCATGGCAAATTAAATTAAGGCCAAATTGTGGAAAAATCAAACAACATCCATGTGAAATCACATACAAAATCAACTTCAACAGAAACTGTCATGAAAATTTTAACCCTAAGAATCAAAGAAATCTTTGAAAATGTTGAAGGAATTGATGAGTCAATAGAAAGAAAAAGCACAAAATAATTCTTTTTGTTCCCTCCAATATAGCCAAATGATCTCTAAAATCCAAATTTAATCCAGCATACATGTAACATCTCCAGAGAACACTAGTACTGTTACTACGATAAGAAATTAAAATGTAATGTTCATCATGTCAGACATGGGACAAAGAAAAAAATCTGAGTCCCCGACAGGACACATACCTATGACCTTAAGCTCACCACTGACAATTCTCTGATAGCGTCAGTGGTTAGAGCGTAATTATTATTCCGACAGGTGAGCAGAAGGTCACAGGTGTGGATGTAGGGAAAAATGTGACCAATTTACAACTTAATTTTATTCTTCTTCAATTCCTCTTCTACGGGTGTTCTGGCGCATGTCCTGCCGGATGCATGCAGGGGCGGATACAGAGGAGGGGGGAGTGGATTGGGTGGCTAGATACCCCACTTTAGATCATCAGTTTTAACAGTTTTCTTTTTAATTGCAACAATGAAAAATTTTTATAGACTTAGGCATATACCCACACCCATCCCCCATAAAAAATCCTGGATCTGCCCCTGTGCATGATTAACAGGTTATAACAGCAAGATATTTTAATTTGCATTTGAACCAAAATCAAGCTGTTACAAAACTTTAGTGACAGTCGCATTGTTTTATGAACTCTAAGGTTTTCCTTTACTATCAGAGAAATTTTTTTTTTATAAAAATCTGACTGTTTTCTGTAAATCGGTGGAAGCCAGTCTCAATCCGCGCCTGCCTCATATGTTCAATTTGGGGACGCAGAATTTTTCCTTTGCCCCACACTCATGACATGATGAACATGACAACTTTCTCATTTTCATTACCAAGCTTACCGGTAACATTAAGCAAATATATACCATCTTTCTTTATTGATCACTGTACTACTGTCAATCTTACTAATAAGAATCTTGCATAAGGTTTATTTAATTTACCAAGGAATGGTATTTTAATTGGAAGCTAATTTATCTTCATGGTTGCTTGAATACACAAATACCTACTGGCATTTTCCAGTGAACTGATTACAAGTCCCATACGCTGTGCAGTTACACTTCTTGGTGCAGTTCAGTCCCGCAGAGCCAACAGAGCAAGGCTTGTCACAGTATGCTCCAGTATAACCTATTGTGCAATTACATGATCCATCCACCGGTGAACATGTACCATTTTTACAGCGACATTCTTCAGCACAGAAATTCCCATAAGTTCCTGATGGACAGGTATCTCCACATCTGATGGGAAATATATGTAATTATCTAAGATATTAGAGTCAAACCCCTCACACCAAAAATGCCAGGCATAGTTAGGATATAGGTGGTTGTAAACACAAGACAGAAATTCAACATTATGGACATGCGCAGTGTGGCTATTTAATTAAGAGAAGAGGTCACTTACAAGAGGTGCTTGCACAGGGAGATTCCACTCTACATGTACATGTACATGTACGTGTAAAAAAGTAGATCTTTTAATGAATCATGCAGCAGTTAATTAGGATACTAACTGATGAGAGCACATGCTTAATAGATTTATCCATAATTTTGAATTTGGTTGCAGAGACTTTCTTTCTTCAAACGTCCAGAGTTAAAAAATTACGTAAAACAAAGCAACAAATTTATGCAATAAATGTTGCACAATTTCCATGGTTTATGTGAATGTATAATGTTCAATTTATTGTGCTTTACAATATTAGTGTAACTAAGGGGTGAGATCAAACATCAGCAGGGCTGTAAATTATATAGTAGACAGCAGGCAACTGCAGTCACTGTGATGATAACCAGCAACTCAATCAAAGCTTGAAAATGACTAAAGGACAACTGAACCACAGAAAGCTATCTTGAGTTGGTAAACACAGGCGGCCCATTTTCCTTGTGTGGCCAGCAACTTAAAGCTTAATGAGGGTAGCAGGGGTGGGGGGAGAGGGTCGTGATCCTGTTTCACGCACCTTATCTTACGCAATTCATGCGTCATGTATTGATTGGTTAATTCCTAACTCTTGTTCCTTACAGGATATTGGTTCAGGCTAAATTCACGAATCATGTTTCGGTTTTACTAACTTTCACATTTCACGAACTAGTTTTTGCCCTGATCACGCATCATGCATAAACCCCTTGCCATCCTCCTTAATGACAGCTGTATATCAGCATGCAAATTAAGGCACAAATGGCACCTGCCATCTGCAGTCCAAAAGATGACACCCCACCCACCCAAAACTATCACGTCACAATAAGATATTGTTAAATTTTACCTATGTCCTCGGTATCCAGGAGCACAATTGCAAGTTCCATTGACATGATTACAGACAGCACCATTTAAGCAGTTAATACACTTCAGAGAACAGTTGTACCCATATGTACCTTCTGGACATTTTGTGCTACAGAGATCTCCCTTGAGATGATTAAAATAACAACAGCCAGTTAATGACTATAAACACTTTACATGTATACTTGATTATCTTAAACGTGACCACCAAAAAATGACAGAGGAGTTGGTCAGTTACTGTAGGAGATGCAGACTTTGCTTATGAGAGAAAGAGATGTACAACAGCAACATACTTTAAGAAATAGAGGTGGTGGTCCTTACACATAGAGATCTGACAGCATTACACAAAGGGCTGAGTGCAAGAAGGGCCTGATCTGATGTCCATCCTATTGGCTGTCGTATTTTCTACTCTCCCCAATCTTCCTCTACTTTCATATTCCAAGATGGCGCCCAAAAATTTCATGAAGAAAGTATGCAGTGCTTGCACATGCTCACCACAAAATATGCCTGCACTGTAGGCTACCTTGCTTGGCAATAAACAATGTTGTGATAATTACATCAGTACCTGCCATCCTGCAGTACAGTTGCATGTGCCAGTGACATGATGACAATCAGCACCATTAAGGCATCCACACCTGTTTTGACAGTCCTGGCCAAACCTGCCTTGACTACATTCAAGCTCACAACTGATCAACAAAAAATAAACTTTACTTTGTATATAACTGAAGAACTTCAAACGAAATGGCCCCTCCCCTGCTACTTTTGGAGTGAGCTGCTCTTCAGAGGCCACAATTTTTGCATTTTGGGTGGCAGTTACTGTAAGATTGTTGTTACAAGTGCAAAATATAGAGGCCGGCTTCTCACTGATATTATGCAGTGGTGCAATTTTGCACAATTGGCCTGAAATTGTACCAAATTACATTAAATTTACTATTAATCAGAACATATATTTCTTCAAAAATTGTGGTTTGCACTTTCATCACTTAAAATTGCTCTCTTTTGTTTCAGGCTGGGCCAATGTGTATGCTTTATCTACAATTAAGTACCAATTAAATTAATAGTTTACATCTGGGGAAAGAACAATAATGAAGGAGTGAGTGGAATAAAGCCCTAAGTGAATTCTGATCAACTGCTAGCTTCTCCTTCCAGTTTGTCTTGTATATGCTCATATAACAAAAGGTGAATTTGGCTATAGATCAGGAGTCATTTAGGGCCTTATCCCAAACTGGAATAAGGCCTTCAGTGACTCCTGATCTGAAACCAATTTCTCCCTTTGTTACATGAGTATATACAAGACAAACTGGAAGGAGAATCTAGGAGTTGATCACAAGTCACTTAGGGCTTTATTCCACTCACCCCTTCAATTACTAACTGCAGTTTTATCTGAAAACTGTAAAAATCAGAGTGACTAAAATTAGTGTGCTATTTAGTACTTACTGCTTCCCTCTATATCCAGGTCCACAAGTACAGTTCCCCATAACAGGATCACAAGTGCCACCATTCGAGCAAAGGCAGTGCTGTTGACATTTGTCACCATAGCTACCTTGATCACATATTTTATTGCAGTACTGCCCCTGCCATCCAGGAGTGCACGCACATACCCCAGTACGTGAATCACACTTTGCTCCATTCTGACACTTGCAGTTGTGTCGGCAATGAGGACCCCACTTATGAGAAGGGCATTCTGGCAATAAGTGAACGGATTAGAGTAAAAAATACCTCAATATTAATAACTGTATGAGATAAAAATATCTGGAACACACTCAAGCTTTCAAATAACAATTTACATTAAATTTCTAAATCCTAGTTGGAATTCTGAATTACTGTCCAACTTCTAGTATAGTGTACTGTCATTTAAGATTTAAATAGTAAAATGCAGCTTAAAAGCCTCGGGCTTATAAACAAATTCATAAACTAAGGTTTTTTGGACTGACAAGATAAAGAACCATTGTAAGTTTTTTTTAATTAGTGAATTTGGAGCAAAACTGGAATAATGTTTTGGAATTAATAAGCAGCACCTTACGGTAATAATAATATAAAATAATTATTTCACACAGACTGCATATTTTTATATAGATTCTTATAATTTTCTTGTACCATTATAATTATAATGTTTGTCTAGTAATACTAACTATTTAAAGTATTGTACTTGTCTAGCCAAAGTGTAGATAGTTTGCCAACAACAACTTTTCTTTACGACCACTTCTCGTAGGCAACCATTAAATTGACCATGACAAAGAATTTTTTAGTCTTTTTTCTGTATATGAAAGCTCTGATATAATATAAGCCACACTTCTCCTATTTTAAGTGACTGCAGCTGTTCCTATTATCTTACAAATCTGACAACTCACCCCGGGAACATGTCTGTCCATAAAAGCCTGCATTACAAGAACAAGTATCTGGCTGACTACATGTTCCATTTACACAGGCATCTTTGCATATAGCTATAATAGAAAGAAAAGATAGATTATAAAATACAATAAATCATGGTTGCGGAAACTTAAGTTTGAGTGCACTCGTCATCTGCCAGAATGTACTCGCCAAGATTAATATTAACTCGCCCAAAACGAACATAATGGCTGATCAAGAGGAAATAACAAGAATACACAACAGAAAGTAAAATGCATTAACGAAAATACAGGAAATTTTTAAAAGTGAATAACATTCCCTGATGGTTAATTCTTTTTAAATACCATGAGCTTTCGACAACGATTCTGTTTGTCTTCAATGGATAGAATAAGTGAAGAAAGCATCAAAAGCTCATAGTTTTTTTTTAAATTATATGAAAGGGTAAGGATTTCTCAAAGAATAGGAAAGGGTCGCGATAACACGAGTTGAAGTATAAAAAAAGGTAGCCTAAGGGAAAACTGCCATTTAAGAATTATAAAAAGGGCCTTTCAAAATACATCAAACAGATGCACATAAAGGCTATATGAAAGGGGTACCATTTTCAAAGAAAGATAATGTGAAAGGGGTACCTTTTTGGTAAAAAACGGTATATGAAAGGGTAAGGGTTTGAACCTCTGGGCGAAGCCTCCCATACAAAACTTTGTTGAGTACCTCCCCCGGCGGTGGGGATGGTGAGTGATTCATTTGCAATTAAAATCAGGCTACAATCTCTTCCATCCTTTGAAGTCATTTTGTCTTTTGTTAAGAACATATATTACATTTGATGTGTTCACGACCCTATTTCAGAACCAGAATGTGTTAGTCTTTTTTTCAGCTAGGGCCTGTAAGTTTTCCTTGCAAACAAAACGATTTCCAAGGATGGAAGAGATTGTACCCTGTCCAGCCCACTGCTCTCCGTGTTGCGAGGCATCAAAGATGGGCATACTGGTCAGCGGCAAAACCAATATGGCGTCTCGGAACAAAATGGCGGGTAATATAAGATCGGTGAACTTGTATGGGCGGATTCTTGATGTTTTTGCAATTTTTCTCGTAAATATATCACGAAATTAACAAAGTAGTTGATTGCAAAGAAGGAGTTTCAGCTTCAACTGGGAATAACATGGTGGAATTTAGCCAGAAAATCAAACTCACCGATTGAAGAATTTCAGGTGAGTCAGGTGCCCTGTTCAATTATTTACCAAGTACTTTAATTTTTACTTTAATTTATTTTTGTTTACTGAAAAATTAAGGGGTCCAGATAGGGGTAAAGAAGGGGGTCCAGAAAGGGGGTCCAGAAAGGGTCAGGTCCACATTTTGTCTACACCCCATTGAAATCTTGTGGTCAGGATTTACTTAAGTATTATGAAAGACTGAACATGTAAAAATAAATCAGTAATGGTTTGAAAATTTTCACAAGGAAAAACAGAAATCAAACTGGTTTAAAAATTTTCAAACCAAAGAAAAATTTGAACCACAACATATATATATATATAATCACAGCTTATGGAGACGCATTCGAAGGAATTTCCGGCGAGAATGAGCCCCTGAAAACAAACCGATAGGAGCGGCCATTTGAAAGACCGTCTACCAAAAAAATCTCAAATTTTAATGCACATAAACCACAGGACAACCAACATGAAATTAGGATTGCGTTCTTTGAACGTGATAACAAAAAAGTTGAATGTTATTTGTGATATGGACATGGTTCTCCATCTGTCAGCAAATATGCAAGCAGCAAATCAAAGGAGAGCAGTTTTGCTCCAAGGGCAGAATAAAGAGGACAGTCAAGAAAATAAATGCTTAATGGTCTCAGTGTAGAAACGACAAAAACAAACCCTATTTTGAAACTTAGATAAAAGTTTAAAGGGGACATGCATCTAAATGTACATGTAAATGAGTATGACTATAGTCGCATTAACCCTATCAATAGCAAAATTGTATAAAAGAATATTATAACTAGGCACATTAAAAAAGAAAAATAAAGCTTGTTTAAAAGAACCAAGACTCGAGACAACGTATATCTAAACTAATATCATTCCACAACTTGGTAGTGGAGGGGAAAAAAGATATTTTGAAACGCTCAGTGTGACTTGAAAAAAGGGAATAATTGGAAGTGGTTCTTAAAGATTAATTTGTTCTTTCAGAAACATGTAGAGGCAATAATTCATTAAGATAACTTGGACAATGATTTTTCGCAATTTTGTAATTTATAACACTGTACAATAGTTTGTGAATATGCACCCGTTCTTTGAGTTTGCAGGGGATAATCGGTCAGCATGATTTGCACATTGTATCTCTTTCACAAGCAACATTGAAAGTATTTATTATTATATATCTTAATTAAAGCCAAGAAAATAAGTTCTTACCAATTGGACAACCTTGGCCTTGTTCCTTCCATCCAGAACAGCAAAAGTAAGCAGCTTTATAAGCCTGCCGTGTAGCTGACTTGTAAGCCTTCCCATACACTGTTCTGTATGTAGAATTGAAAAATGTATAGATTACATGTATATTCAACTCAATGGATGAAGCTTCCTTCTATTTGGTTCTGTAAGGTTGTTTAATAAAGTTTTGAGAAGAGAAAGATTTACACTGACAGTAGTTTTTTCTTTAATGTGTGTGAACATTTTTTCCCTAAACACGTGTACATGTAAGTTAATATCAGAAGGTTTGTTACTAAAATAAAGGTAGGGTAGCAATATAATAACTGTCTCAAAATTAGTGTTAACTTTGAATCGTCATTATCTTTGGGATCCATATCGTTAATTATTAAAAAATTGCATTTCTACGGTCAACCGTAACAATAACCATTACACTTATAAATTAAATTACTGTGGAAAACACATGATGAAGGTAATTTTTCATGGTATTTCCTATAGTACTCAGTTTATTGTTCAGGCCTTGATTGCTCCAAAGTTTGCAACCTTGTTCCCAGGGTCTCTCTTCTTCCCGCCCCATGGAGTGTGAGAGAGAGAGAGTCACCCTGGTCTGGTCTGGTCACATGTCTCCCAAAATGTGGGAGATTACAAAAAAACGATTTGAGGGAGGGGTAGAAATTAATAAAGTGTGAAATTTGTCCACTCTAGCAGAGCATTGCGAATTACCAAAAGGTGGGGGTGGGGGGGGGGGGGGGGTGCGACAAATGTGCAGCGGCAGTTATCTGGTTTTGAGAGTGCAAGTTGCTTTAGGATCAGTGTAATTATTAACGGCTGCGGAATTGTCACGACACCAATGAAGATTTGCCTCAGTGAAGATAATTTTGAACTTGCTACACAATGCAGTCCAATTTTATTACTGGATGCTGCTAAATTAGCTTGGGCTGGTTAATTTGATTTATGGCATTGTTTCAAACTGGGATGAATTATTGCTACATACTATTTAGTAGGTGACCTTCAAAATTCATTTGAGAGGCACATTAAATTGTCTCCATCTATTCTCAGACAATGGCAAAGCAAGAAAAAAGCGGCCGCCACAGACCAAATTTTTGACATGCAGATCAACTCTACACTTTTAACAGGAAATGACGTGGATAAGATAACAATAGCTTTTATTTTTCATGGGCGAGGCATAATGTTTTGTTCAATATTCACCAGAATGTCTAGTATACAAGATTTTTCCATTTCGTTATAATACACTTTACACTTTATAGATTTTTCCATTTCGTTATAATACACTTTACTGTCTTGTGAAATTATTGAACGACAACAATTTTATACTGGCAATTGCGCATTGTTTGTTTGTTTTGGTTTGAATCGTTTGATTGAACTGTTTCCGGACATCAAGCAGTTCACACACAGTACAAGCCATTGCAAAGAAAACAAGACAAAGTTACAAAAACTGTTGACCCCTTGATAAATTCTTAGGAATATAATTGTCCAAGAGTCGAGAAACGTGACCAGACCAGATCAGACCAAGGTCTCTCTTGTGCTTTCAAGAGTGCAGGAAGAAGAGATACACAGGGATGTAGATAATAGCCGGGAACCGGGGAAATTACCCGGCTGTGAACTTCATTTTTCCGGCTGTAAAAGCGAAGTGCAGCTTTAAAAGGACTATGTTTTTCTCTTTTTTACCCGTCTGTCAGTTCTAAATTCCCACCTATTAAAAACTGAATCTACATCCCTGGATACATGTACATGGCCTGGGGACGTCGTTGCAAAGTTTGATATCACATTCCACTGCACTGTCATCTTACGTTGTATTTATTCTCATTACAGTGTTTGTAAAATATGGCATATTTATCAGTAAAAAGTTGATTTTTTTCTATTTTGGAAAACATCTTAATCTTGTAAAGATATCTTAATTATATATGTGACTGGATGTTTTTCACCTGCTGATGGAATTAGCGAAGCTGTGGGATGAGCTGAGTCAGCGAACAAAAACAGTTTCCTTGTGAATGGTAATGGGTGAACCCACAGCTTATAATAATAATATGCATTTGTATAGCGCAAATTCTACATGTCAACTTACCAACAGATAGTCAACAGGTAACCGACAGGTAACCGACAGGTAACTGACAGGTGACCAACAGTCTGCCGACAAATGGCCAACTGTAGGGAGACACTTTTACCTCAGACCTGCCGAAAGTGTCGGCAAACAGTCAGCCGACTGTTGGCCATTTGTCGCCCGACTGTTGGTCGTCTGTCGGTCGACTGTTGGTCGTCTGTCGGCCGACTGTGGGCCGTATGTTGGCCGACTGTTGGTCGTCTGTCAGCCAACATGTTTTTAGGGGAGTTTGGTCAATTTTACCGAATTAAAAGCCTTTCATGGGCAATAATCTGTGGTCATAAATGTTATTTCACAAATTAAGACAGAATTATTTGTAAAGCTGTATATATTGACAACTGTTTTATTAGTGGTTTACCTGTACACAGTGCATCGCCCCCAACCCCAAAATCCACAACTGGTTTTGGACTTTCTTTTCCAGCTCATCTGATAGGATCGTTGGTATGTCTGTGAATAGCTACATGTATATCAATAAAAGAAACTCCAGACATAAGATATATTGTACTGTTCTTGTTGACAAAGTATGAGGTACTGATGTAGAAATAGAACATGGCAACACAAAAAAAAACACACATGAAAGAGAACATGGCAGGAGTTACTTATATTTAAAAGAGAAAAAAAACTATAATAAACAAGAAGCTGCACACAGCTTGAACTAATGTGGCGTCTTTATTAAGCCCAGTGTATTATTTAGTGCTTTAAGTGCTTTTACAGAGAAACAAAATTACGTCTTAAAAGTAAGACTACATTCAGTAGCTGACACTTGAAACCACGATCCCTTACTGAAATGGTATATATAAAACACAAAACGTGCCGAAAAAAAATCCCATATAAAGCAATAAGCAGCGAACACAATATCAAACGGTCCTGAATATGACAGATGTGATTAAAGGTTATGGACAATAAGAAAATAACTGAGACTTCACAGTAAGAAATGATGAAGACATGTAGAAATACATGTAAACTAATTGTATGTTTCCTATTCATAAAATACATTTATAACATAGCTAGAATTTTCAGGTAATCAAATTTAATAGTGCAAGCATGCTTCATATTCTTATTGAGCACGCTAATGACGTCAGCAAACTAACACGTCGAGAAACACTGCATTGTTTAAGTTATAAAACAATTAGTTCATGCTGCAGCTGTGCATATGTCGAGATATTGAGCACTTGGGAAGTTTGGAGAGCACTCAAGAGGCTAGAGTTGCACTCGGCGCAACTTTTACGCCTCTTTCGTGCTCTCCAAACTTCCCGCGTGCTCAATATTTTGACATACGCACGCTGACGCATGAACTAATTGTTAAATCTTATAATCATTTGCTTATAACTGAACAATATTGTAACAGTTTGAGCAGAGCAAAAGTTTAAAGACAACTGACTGAGAATACTGATGTACAATTTTGCAAAATAAAATTTCCTATTGAGAGCATAAGTTTAGATTAGTTTATCTTGTAATGATTTGTTATTGGATGTATTCGTGAATTCGTGATTAAGATCAGTTGAGAGCAGATGAATTTTGGGGTTGTAGCTATCATTTTTAATGTTGTTTGTCCTTATGGCATTAGTGTACCAGTGAGTGTTAAGATGTGATGACAAAATCCGCACCTTAGTAATAGATTTAATTAAATGAAAAGCTGTAACCTGTCATTATGTTGTGTCAACTTTTACTTTACTTGTCAAACTGATCATGCCAAGAATAAGTGTATGTAGTGGGGTGGTAATGGTAGTAGTAGAGGGGTAGTAGAGGTATCCATTTCCATTTCCATCCAGTGCTGAGAGTCGGATCCTTGACCACGTGGTTCTCGTTGAACCCAGTCTGTTTTGAGCCTTCTTGGTGCTTTCAGACTAGAAATGATCATGTTTAGCGTGCATACCTCTGCTACACTTTGGAAGTGTGTTTTTTTGGGATGTAGGGGCAAGCGACCCCTATATCCAACACATCTGACTACTTTCTACAAGTTCCTTTATTTAAGACCCAAATGGACAGATCAAAATGGAAACGACCCAGGACTACCCATTGATTACGAGATTTGGATTTGAGTATTTTAGAGGTGAACATTCGCGGACTATGGTCAAACATTGGAGACTTGGCTAACCTGTGCAGTTACGAGAAGCCAACTGTCATCATAACCATTGAGACCTTCCTCGACCCAACAGTCCGGGATGGAGCTGATTGTGCTGCCATAAAGATCAGTTTGGTAAATCTGGAGGTGGCATTGCTGTGTACTGCCTAGAGGGCATTGCCACACATCATGATCCCAGTGGAGACCCAAAAGACCTGGAGTTCTTGTGGTTTACTACACATACATGTAATACTACCGGTATAATATACCACATATAACTCTCCGATCCCAGAAACCTTTAATTGGCGCTATCTACAGACCACCCTGCGCAAGCAATGACATTCTTGATTGACTTACTTGACTTAATTCCTAAGTCTCCTCTGGGAGAATAGGGCCACTGACTTGTCTCCTCCAACCTGCTCTGTCTCTTGCAGCAATAACAGCTTCGTTCCAGGTGATGAAACCCATCTTCTTCCTCTCTCTTTCTACAGTTCTTCTCCACGTCTCTTTCGGCCGCCCTCTGTTCCTCTTTCCCTCTGGTGTCCAGGTTAGGGCATTGCGTGGATTCTGTTGGTTGTTCATACGTAACACATGCCCTATCCAGCGCCACCTCCGTCTCCTGATCTGTTCGCTGATGGCAACGGTTCTGGCTCATCGCCTGACTTCCTCATTTGACACCTTCATTGGCCAGTATATCTTTAACAACCTCCGTAGACACTTGTGTAGAAATGTGTCCAGTTTTGTTTCATTGCTCTTTGTCATTCTCCAGGTTTCGCATCCATAGAGTAACACTGCTATGACGTTGGACTTGAAGATCCTGATCTTGGTGTTTTTGCTCAGTTGGCCACTCCTCCAGATCTTGGCTAGTTTGTTAAATGCTCCTGTAGCTTTCCCTATTCGCTTTTTGATGTCGTCCTCGGCCCCTCCATGCGTTGTTATTCTTGCTCCCAGATAGTCAAAGCTGTCCACATCCTCTACTTCCTACCTATCTATTACAACTGCGTTGTTGTTTTTTGCGTTGATCCTCATCAATTTGGTTTTCTTGGTGCTAATTTTTAAGCCTGTTCCCTTCCCATTTCTATTCAGGCGGTCAATCTTCGTCTGAATCTGCGTGAATGTACTTGAGATGAGAGCCAAGTCGTCTGCAAAATCTAAGTCCTCCAGCATGGTTGTCATCTTCCACCTAATGACTGTCCTTGTGCCTTCGACTGACCTCCTCATCACCCAGTCAACCACCAAGAGAAACAGGAACCCTGACATATTGCATCCCTGCTTAACACCCGACTTCACCTCAAACCAATCAGATCTTCCATCACCATCCACCGCGGCACATGTGCAGTTAGTGTACATAACTTGCACCATTCTCACAATCTTTGTCGGTATTCCATAGCACCTCATGATCTTCCAAAGAGTGTCTCTGTGTATGCTGTCGAAGGCTTTCTCGTAGTCCACAAAACAAAGGTACAGGCTGGAGTTCCATTCGACTACTTGCTTGATAATATTCCTAAGTATGAAGATCTGCTCAGTCATGTTCCTTCCCTTTCTAAAGCCAGCTTGTTCACTTCTCAACTCTGCATCTGCTCCAGCAACAATCCTCTTAATCAGAACTCTCCCCAGCACCTTGGCTACAATGGACATGAGGGTGATACCTCTCCAGTTCCCACAACTCGTCAGATCCCCTTTCTTGGGGAGTTTAATGATAAGCCCCCTGGACCAGTCCTCTGGAACACTTTCCTCCTCCCATATTTTGTTGAATAACTCATGCAGGACGTTAACTGTGGTGTCAGTGTCAACCCTCAGAAGGCCTGCCATGATGCTATCAATACCTGGTGCTCTTCCAATTTTCATGTCCCTCAATGTGCTCCTGATCTCCTCCCTTGTTATCTCTCCTATGTCGATGCTGTTATTCACCACATCTGTCTCCTCCACCTCAGTAACGACTTCAGGGACTGGCCTGTTCAAGACTTCCATGAAATGTTCTTGCCATCTCGCTTTAACCTCGCCTTCTTTGGTCAATAGCTTTCCTTCCTTGTTCTTCACTATTCCTGCCTTTCTTGGCCCTTCGTTACATAACCTCCTAGTTGCTTCATATACTCCTTTCATTTGGTCCTGGCTTGCAGCGTCCTCTGCTTCTTGTGCGACACCATTTATCCAGTTTCTTTTGTCTTTCCTGAGGCTCCTCTTTACCTCCTTGTCCTTTTCTCTGTAGTCGTTTCGTGCTTTGGTCTTCAGCCTCTCTGATCGTGCATCTCCTATCTTCTTTTTCAGTTTCCTTCTCTCCTCAATCTTTCTCCAGCTTTCCGTGCTAATCCAGCTCTTACACTTCTTCTTCCTGCGCCCCAGTACTTTCAGTGCTGTTTCAGTATAGGCAGTTTTGATCTTCTGCCACGTGTGGTCTATGCTGCTGCTTTGGTCAGGCTGTTCACTATTCTGTTGGTCATCTGCACTCATGTCGTTCTGATCTTGTGTCTGGAGGATGTTGAATCTATTCCTCAGCTCGAGTTGGAACTGTTGTCTAATTACAGGCTCTCTCAACTTGCTCTCCTCAAACCTGGTGGTCCTCTCCTGTTTCTTGCCTGTACTACTTAGTCTGAGCTTGACCTTAGTTATGACAAGGTTGTGATCGCTTCCTACATCAGCTCCTCTGTGCACTCTTGTTTCTTGCACTGACCTCTTAAATTGGGACCTGATTGCCACATGATCGATCTGGTTCCGGTACTAACCATCTGGGGAGGTCCATGTATACTTATGCACATCCTTGTGAGGAAACATGGTTGATGTTATAGCGAGGTTGTTAAATGCACAGAAGGACACAAAGCGGTCACCATTGTCATTTCTCTCGCAAGTTAGACCATGCTTCCCAACGGTGCCGCTTTCACCCTCCTGTCTTGCTCCCACTTTGGCGTTCCAGTCCCCCATCACCAAAAGCATGTCATGCCTGGGAGCTGCATCCAATACTTTCTGTAGTTGATCGTAGAAGGTCTCCTTTGCCTCGTCTTCCGCTTCATTGGTTGGAGCGTACACTTGAACTATGGTTGTCTTTATGTATTTAGAGTGGAATCTGGCTGTTATGATCCGATCGCTTACAGGTATCCAACTCTCCAGACATCTGCTGGCATACCTGGTCATCACGATGGCTACTCCACTTTGGTGAACATCGTCATCTCTACCTGAGTACAGGATAGTCTCTCCAGTTTGAGTTCTCAGCCTGCCAAATCCAGACCATCTGCACTCGCTTATTCCCAGTATACTGATCCTATAGCGTTGCATCTCCGATGTTACTTGAGCTGTTTTGCCAATGCTATACATCGTCCGCACATTCCAACATCCGATCCTATGTATAACTTTGGGATTAGCCAATGACTCTTTCAGTCCACGAGCTTCCTTGCAGATTTTGCCCGTGTCCGTCATACTGCCACAATCCCATGTAATGTAGTTATCTGCTGGAGTTTGGCATGTCGTCGTGCTAGATCCATTGTAGGTTTTCGTTAACAAATCTCTCGTTTCCATAATAAATAAGTTTTTTACAGGGAAGGGTTATTGGCCCTTCGCCCAACCCCCAACCTGGAGGACCAGGTGCTGCAGTTCGTCTGACCTTTCGCCTGAAACCTGCCCAGCAAGGTTGAACCTACCAGGGACTTTAGTCCCAGCTGATATAGCTTCCAGGGTCACTAAGGTACGCAAACCTCCCCACCACGTTAAGGTGCAGCACTTAGGGAGGGACATTCTTGATTACCTGGATCCAAACAACTTCCCTATGATGAGTGTTTTTGATGCTCAGTCTGTGATGCTTACAGGTCACTTTTAATTAATGCCCATCATCAAGAGTGGCTGGACAGCCAAGCAACTGATAGTGCTGGCCGACAAACTTACCAAGTAGCAAATGGTCTTGGCCTTCAGTAGATTGTAACAGACCCAACATGGGGAGAAAACACCCTAGACCTTGTGCTAACAGATCTTCCTTCCACTGCTATAACGTAACCTTGGCACACATGGGAACATCAGACCACAACCCTGTACTTGTATATGTACAGCTGAATGTTCCAGTCTCCCGGGACAAGCCATACAGAAGGAAAGTCTAGTGCTATGACAAAGTGAACTTCTGGGACATGTGGAGTCATCTGTCCTCAACAGATTGGTCTAGTATATTTAAAGATCAATGCAACCCCGAATCAACATGTACCAAAGTAACAGAGGTCATCTGTGAAGCAATTAATGGATATATTTATTCCCAGTAAAACCATGATTAAAACTTGGACTGGAGACAAGTCGTGGTTTGACAACAAGCATACATATAGAAGGGCTGCCAGAAAGAAGCGCCACCTGTACCAAAAATTAAAGAAGTGTAACACAGGTCTCTGCAAATAAATCTGGCTTCAATCGAGCCAAGGTGGACATACAACCAAGCAGAAGGGCAAGCCAAGCGAAACTACAACACCAGGCTCAGAAGAGACCTTACTGACAACACCTTAAGTAGCAAAAAGTGGTGGTGTGTTATCAATTTTCTGTCTGGAAGAAAACGCCACTCCAATATAATTTCCTGTATTGAGTATTACAGGATTGCACATACCGGTATGACCGCATAAGACAAGGCCAACATCTTTTGCCAGACCTTTGCTGAGAAATGTCGACTTCACAATCTACCAAGCTGGAGAAAGTTACATTCAAACCCAAGGACATCATGAGGATACTACAAACACTAATTTGCATATTTTAGATTGTACACTTGATCATACCTTAAATTGGAAAATTATGAATCAGTGGAGTCGGGTCGAATTAAATTTCATTTCATAGGCACTTTAACAACTGCGATTTGTAATCATAATTAATAGAAATTCATTTAAAAAATTGTCATTCAAAATTCTACAGTGAAACTTCAGTTTTACATAAGCTTAAAACATGCATCATGCAGAGACCTCATGTGCAAATCACAGGACGTAACACATCGATAATTCCGATACTCGATCAAAATCGATCAAAATCGATAAACATCGATAATAATTAATCGATTAATATAGGAAATCGATCAAAATCGATGGCCAGGTTCTTTGTGATTATCGATTTCGATCGATTTCGTTAATTAAGATTCAATTAGTATCGATTTTGATCGATTATATCGGGGACTGAGGAAAAGCAACTTTCAATCAATCCTGACGTGTAACACTAATATTAACTTCCCAACTTTTTTGTCCATTCACGCCTGCAGCATAATCTGGCATAATACATCTCAGCCTGTGCAACAAAGCAGACAAAACACAAGCATAAAAAGAATACTAACAAGTTTTGAAGCAGCCCAATAGAATCAAGTGCCAGTATGAAGAAAAAAAAAATGAAATTTAAATGACGCGGGTAGACCATCTCCCCAGTATCCTCTCCTTTTCATATGGCGCCTCGCTCGCGCCCGATATGTGCAGTATTTTTCATTCGGATGCAAACTGTTTTGGCTGCCCCACGCCATAGTATAGCAGTATAAGTAACCTCGGCTATGAGGTGCACTAGCCTGGTGGACGAGCGACTACATTTTCGTAACGTAATGAATTGATCCGTTTTAATGAAAATTATATTTTTGCCGAGAATCGTGGCTTACGCCTGCTTACGAAATGTGTTTCCTAAGCTAGAGTTGTACGCTTGAGGTCACCAATGTAAGGTAAGAAGCGACGGTTAACAAGCTAAGCCTGTAAATAAGCCAGTGTCCCCTATTCGTGACTGGTATACAGTATTCCTGATGCCTTGATATCACTGACACTCTCAACGCTATTGTTTCAATCAAATTGGCTTCCTGAGTATATTATTAGCGGGTGTTTTGTCGCGGTATCCTGACAGTTTCTCAAAATCGATAGAAATCGATACCCGATGCTTAAACTACTGTGATTATCGATTTTGATCGATTAATGTGCTTAATCGATTGATTATAATCGATTAAAATCGAGTAATATCGATTTATCGATTAGGTTTCCGATGATCGATTTCGATCGATGCGTTACGTCCCGAAATCAGCGTGAGAAAGCACAAACATAAGCCGAGAAAAAAGAGGTTAAAGCTTGACTGAAGCAAGCTATGGACAAACGATAAGATGAACTGACCATTGTGAAATAAAACAAATTAATTAAGCTTATATGACTTCATGTATGTAACAAATATGGAAATGTACTTAACTTACCTTTGAGATTTTGAACACACGTTGACTCCATTTGCCGCTAGAGATCCATCACTATTGTTTACAAATGCGAGAACAATTATGCTTGCTGTACAAAAACAAGCCCATAAAGACGAAGTAGCCATTTTAAGTTCTGCAAATGGCTATATGAACGGAAACTAAAGTCAAACTGGGTATTGCCCAACACTGGTTCGAAAGCCAACACGACTTGATTTTCAAGTGCTATCCAATTACAACATACAACCTCTGTTGCGTGACGTTCGAGTGTAGAATTCATTTCCGTATCTATTTTTTCGGCTTAGGGTGGGCCGCTTAGGGTAAGATTCAAGACCTCAAATAACTACAAGTACAAGTTCCCTCAACTCCGGTCCAACACCATTCTCGTCCCCAGAGCCGCTTGGCCCTCTTAACCGCCGGAACCTGAGTACGAGAGCCAAGGGGCTCTGGGGACACAGGATTTGATTGGCTAGAATCTAGGACTTCCGGTTGGTTCTGCTCATGCTCAGAGTTTTTTTCAAGATGGCGGACGTGCTTTCAATATGAAGAACACGGTGCAAGAAAAGGCAGGATTCTGGCTGTCTCATTTCAGAAGTTGCACGTTTATCTTTCGCGAGGAGTAGTTAGATGTTATCGTTAAACTTTCGGCAGTTTCCGAGTCGTGAATATGGTAACAATCGTCGCGATCAGATAGTTGGAGGATTTTTGGCTCATGAATACCCGCTGAATAAGCTTTAATACATCAGCCGACTCTGGCTGACTTTCAAACTTATCATCAATTTATGGCTAGTCTCGCCGATTCCGAGATTTTTGCATCCAGAAGTCAAGGTATAGATAATAATTTAAGACTACATTTAGAAATTTCTGGGCTATTCTAGGAATCTGTTTGAAATGTGAAGGTGGATTTATATGCAGGTGCTGACAATGATATGTAAATTATTTCATGTTACTTACGGCCACATATCAATGGTGTTTTAATACTCAAATCTTTGACTTCACTAATGACATCTTTTGGACATTTCAAACTTGTACAATATTTCCCTTTTGTACAAGCTTAGCCAGACATTTTGAATTCATCTAAGACAGAACAGGGAAAAAATAAGGAGAATTAAAATTATCTCTTATGAAATGTTGAAAAATGTGTTGTGGCTTTCTGCGCAACTCGTCAAATAAAATCACTCTTAGCATCTACATATGACTTCTTTGCTCAGGCAGAGCATTTCCACTGGTATTGCAAAGATCAAGGGAGATCTACAAGTATCCCAAAAGTCAAAGAAGCTTGCAGGTGAATCAATCAGTGATATATTTTACTACTACTGAAATATGTCACTTCTAATCACTGTATTAAATTTGGCTGCTGAAGGCCACTGTTCTCTGTTTCTGTAAACATAATTTCTTTTTTGGCTTTGGATCATCTCATCAGCTCAGAGGGATTAGGGTGATTTAGATAAACAAGATGTGGGCAGATGCAAAAGACATGAAGACTGATTGAACTCCAGCATCTGTCTTCTTGGTTCCTTTGTGCATGCACTCGCTTCGCTCAACAGATTCTCCCTTTCCACAAACTCCATTTGAGCCTCTGCAGAGATAAAAGGCTTTCAAGACAGATAACAAGATCCATCATCATCATCTTCAGATATTTTTAAAGAAGCTTGTTAATATTTCATCCTCAAAAATCCAGTCAGTAAAAGTTTGTATGTGAACTAATGCCAATGTTTTACCCCAGGGGGGTGCTTGGATCAACTTCCACTGCCAGGGTATTTGCTGCTGGCCTCTCAGAGCCCCTACTCCATTTTAGTATAAATCTACTAGCATTCTATCATGAATGCTGTTCTCTTATTGGCTATTCTACTCACTATCTAACCTGTTGTACAAAGTGAGTATGTGCAGTTGTCAGTGGCAGTTGCTATTCAATAAAAACTTATCAACTATATCACGAGATAGAAATCTCAAGCTCATAATCCAATTATTAAATAGTCTATTCTGTGGCCAATTATTGACCCCATATTTGTCACTTTTGTGAAAATGTAAACTTTGTGATCCAAACTTAGTCACTTTGTTTTTAATCCCCCAAATCCATACTAGAACAAAAATACCCCCCACAAAAAAAAAGGAAATTGCCATAATTTTCTTACTCTAAAAATCCCAAAAATGTGCGACCCCATACTCTGTTGAAAATGTAACCCCATTATAGTCAATCCAGTTGTGAAAATACGACCCCATTCGGCAGAAGGGAAGTACTCCCCTCCCCCAGGCAACCTACCAGGAACTGGAAATCATCTATCTGTTCTTGTGCCACACGATGTAGCACTGTCATAATGATTTCAGAGGCGGATCCAGGATTTTTTTTATGGGGGCAGGCTACGGGTATTTGCCTAGGTCAATAAAATTTTTCATTGTTGCAATTAAAAAGAAAACTGTTGAAACTGAATGTCTAAAGGACCCCCCCACCCCCACTGTATCCACCCTGGATTTTAAAACAAAATTAAAGAGGCATATGTTTCAGAGTGAACTTGCATATTTAAATTCAGATGACATCCTAGTAAAGCATGTCTTTTATTGGTGCCAGTATGAGATTAGTAAGCCTCGTCACCTGAATTTGGGCCAGGCATGGAGGGTATCCATGTACTACCGTGTTACCCCCTTCCCCTACCAGACCTGTGTCTCCCATATGGTTCTTAAAAATAATAGAATAAAATTGTTTTATACCTAGTTGTTTCACTTCCACCGATTGACTGATTGTCAAGTTTTTGACTTAACAAACGCTTTTCAAGTCTCAGGAATGTTGGAAGTGGCATTTTAGAGGGTAAAATCAGAAACGTTTTCCGAGGGGCATGCACCCAGACCCCCCCTTTCAGAAATTCCTGGATCTGTCCCTGTTTTTAACTATTTCCCCCAAAACACATACATGTATGGCCCACATAGACAGTTTCTGTAGCAGAAACAGGGACCGCGCAGCAAGTTTTTGAGTGGGGGGGCTAAAGAAGAATACGTGAAGGAATTTTTTTTTTTTGTGGACGGAGGGGGGGGGGGGGGGCATGCTTGTGGATTTCGATTCAATTTCTCTAAAGTGACGGAGAATATTATAACAATAAAACTATTGATTTTTTTCCACATCTTCAGTGATGTTGCTATCGGGTTTGAAAATTCACCATCATTGAAATATGATAGATTGTTATGTTATACCAGTAACTGTTATCAACCTTTAATTACTATAAATAAGCCAGAAATCCAACGATTTTGCTTGAGCTGCCTTGAACTCAACGCTGTATAATTACTCAGCAATTATTGCACGAGGCTGAGTATGATATGAAGAGTTATGCAGATCGAGGGCGAAAAAATATTTTACAATTGTAACGACTAATGCTTCATTCTGTCTATTTATCTGCGCGTTTATCTTTGCCAGTAACTCTGGTCACTTTTGAATTAACGATTTTTTATAATTTTTCACTCCGTTACTTTTGTTAAATTATTTTTTGTTTAATTTATTTTTATTCTTGCAAAAAAGTGGGGGGGCTAAAGCCCCCCCAGCCACTCCCTCTGCGCGGTCCCTGAGAAAGCAAGTTGGCAGATAGCTGCACCACATGTCCTGATCAGCATTCTGTTAGCCTGTTACAAACAGTCAGTTACTGGAATAGATGTGCAGGGAAAGGCAAGGAAACTGAGAAAAGAGTACTTGCAATGGATTTTCTTTGCATACTACCAGACATAACCAAACACATTTCCATGATCACAAAGAAGGGTTCAAGTATGCGCAATTTACTCTTTCACATTCAAACTTGGTTTCAAGGGCACTTAGGATATACTTGGAAGCCCTAGTGTGAAGCCATTGAGTATGATAATTGCCCAAATTATATTTTCCATAAAAAATAAACAAAAAAATTGCAATATATGGATTACTGTTATAAAAACAACAAATTAATTAGAAAAGTGAAGTGAACCATCATAACGTTTATTTCACCTTCGTAATAATACAGTGGAATTAAAGGGTCACAAGACAGTCCATACCTGATCATGATGGTTAAAGGAATGTTATCTAAAAAATATTCAGTGGAGCCTCTATTAAGCGGTCACCCTAGCTCGGGGAATAGCCAACTGACAAATCTGATAAAATGCAGTGGAATGTAATGAAATCGTGAAGCCAGATATAATATCCATAAATGAACAGCTACACGTAATATACTGGAATTCAAAAAGGGTGACAAATTTTATCACGAAATGTGGATTTTGGTAGAAATAATCCAGTACCTTTGATATTTATAAATGCACATGCCACAGTTAGTAAACCAGACCTGCGATGCAGCTGCTTGTTACTCGTCGTGAACTGCTGCATGCTCAGGCGATTCACTGATATGTTCTGATCCACAAAATAGTTTCTCCGGATACTGGCCGTAATTGATAATCCCTGGTGGGACGGTGAAGTTTTGTTAACGTGACCAGGCCATGTTGGCTACGCTCAGCCAAAGGGAATCCTCGATCGAACTTGTTGCTCTAATTAACAAAATCTAGTATTTGAAACACGCAGTCTTTGTCGTTGAAAATCATCATAGTGATTCCCAAGTATAAGCGTCCCAAGCCAATACCTTCTGACAGTTTAAAGTCTTTAAAGGCAAGTTACATTTGCGATTTCTTGACCGATTTCCCGGCAACTAATCCAGATTTTTTACTTCCGTTTTAGATGTTATTGTTTTGAAACTAGCCAATCAAATCCTGTGTCCCCAGAGCCCCTTGGCTCTCGTACTCAGGTTCCGGCGGTTAAGAGGGCCAAGCGGCTCTGGGGACGAGAATGGTCCAACACTCGACGGTCACTTTAGACCTAGTCTCCTCGCCGACTCGGTCTCGGCAGACCGGCAGACGCGTTGAGAAACTGGGCAGCAGCTAAAAGCCAGCGCGCGAACGAGCGGGGAAAACGCGCCTTTTTTTCTTCGCGCGCCGCCTATCCACCAAACGCCTGGAAGAGGCTATTGAGAAACCGTTTTGGGGAATGAACGACTGCGATCAGCTTTGGCCTGTTGCATTTGGAGCAACATTTAAGCTTATCCAAGAGCGCCCCGGGTTTGGCAGGAGCTTGTAGTCCTGTTAAGTATTTGGCCGTAAATTCCCCACTATGTTGGCAGTTTTCACGATCAAATTCCCCACCCTTTAAGGCTTCACAGAGCGTCATATTCCAGGGTCTCCCAAGGGAGGTCCATGTTCCCATGTTCCCATCAAAAATTAGCCTGTGTTCCCTTGTTCTCACCATTTTTCCTCACTTGTTCCCTGCCTTTCCAATCTGATGGACCCTTGCCCGCCCCCCGCACCCTCCCCCCCCCCCCCCCACCACAAAAAGGAAAGAAATCTAAAAAAAGACTAATAACTAACATGTTGTACCGTTCTATTGAATCTATAATTCAGTAACTTTTTTAAAACAGTAAATGACGTAAATGCTTTATTTATGTTTCGCTACTTTATGGACACACAACTGCAGATTCCTGTAGGATAAGGACAATGAATGGCGAGCCTTCCAACTAACCTTGAGGTTTTTTTACGGGTAACCATTTGTACCACGATCATGATCGACTATAATTGGTTCATTTTGATTGTTAATATTCCCGCGAGAAGTGATCAGAAGTTGTTGCAGTCCGCTGCTGCACCAATCCCTTGTTGTGTTTCTTGACCACGGGCATTCACGCACATAAAGGCAATGGTCTGTACCGGGGGGGGGGGGGGCACTCCCTATAATGGGCTATACGGGGATGCTCCGCCCGAAAGGGGTACCTTTTTGAGGCTGGAGGTATGTGAAAGGGTCGGGATTTCATGAATTAAAGTATATGAAACGGTAGGGATTTCAGGAAGAATAGAAAAAGGTAGCGAAAACACGAGTTGAAGCATAAAAAAAGGTAGGGAAACTGCCATTTAAGTTTTTTAAAAAGCGCCTTTCTAAATATGTCAAACAGATGCACGTAAAGGCTATATGAAAGGGATACCTTTTCTGTCAAAAACAGTATATGAAAGGGTAAGGGTAAGGGTTTCGTTTCGCGTTCGTTGTCACGGTTGATTGATTGCGTTGCGAGGCAAAATGAACGCCGTTGCTAGGCGGGAATGACGACGTTCTGTCTGGGAAAAAGCATGTTGTCGCTCGTCTAGCGATTTCTTTTCTAGAAGAGTTATTCGCGTCTTGGATCTTACCAGTATCATGGCGATCGAAATCAAGATAGAATACTCCTACTATTCTACAAAAAGAATAACTCTAGTATTTTTTGTTGAGGAAGACCTGATGAGCCTAGAATACAGCGCGTTTGTAGAAAGAAAGAACGTCGTCATTCCCGCCTAGCAACGGCTGTCATTTTGCCTCGCAACGCAATCAACCAACCGTTACAACGAACGCGACAACTCAGACCGTTAAACGCTCAACCTGAATCTGCAGTACTAAGCGGAGAAAACCGTTTAAATTAAAGGCGTTATTTCCCTGAATATTTCGCGGTTTGCTACTCAAGACAAGGATACTAATTAAGGGATACTCAGAAGCCGCTTTAGTGGAAAAAGACGGGCTTTCTGGATAAACTCTTGCTTCGAGGAACTTCATGTATTACGTTTTTATCAAATGCGGGAGATGTTTGTTTTCTACGGATTTCAGAACCAGAAGCGGAGATTTGAATTTCCAAGCAAGCGAGGGACTTGAAGGTAAAACAGATTACAGTTTTCGATGAGAATTTATGTTGATATCAATCTGTGAGTGGCTTTTTATTGGTGTTATTGTTAGTTTTGGAGAATTGATTTTAAAACGTGCTTAAATTCAGTTGTATCGATCTCTTGAATTTCATCGAAGAAAGCTTGAACTCGATGAGCTATAATTAAATGGTACGCGTTTTGCTTTTAAACGTAAACTAATGGAGATTTGAATAAATTTTTTCGAAAGAAGATTGTGTTGTCCATTTTTATGTGTTTGCTCATTCATTAGATAGTTTGAAAAGCGATTTTATGTAAACAAAACAAGACTTTGATTTTATAGTACAGTTCTATCTTCACTCGCATCGCCTTATGCAAATATGTTTGTGTATTTTTGCAATTTTTGATTTTCAAATCAGTTTCTCGGGCAATTTTTGACAAACAAAAACTGTATTTTATTCGGAAACTAGTGACACTAGTTATTCTAGACAGAGAAAAGTTGTTTTTGTAAACTTTTGTACGGTCTATAAAAATGTACTGTGCAGACGGTCGCGTAATACTGTTTTTGAGAATTGCTAAAATTGAAAATAGCCCGTTCGTCAATCTTAATTCTTGTGCTTCCAACCTTTCACCTTAGTTAAGTTTCACCGTAGTTAAGTTTCACCTTAGTTGAGCTTGTTCAAAGTGCGATGCTGTTAGCCTTGGGCTATCTATATATATTATCATTAACACGAAACGAAGAGTCAGACACGGGAATCGACAATCAATACAATGTAGCACGTAAATACATGTAACTTTTATTTGCATTTTTAGCACACTACTGATTGACATACAACCTTTACAGCGGTCGTAACAGACATTAGGGTGATTTTACAACTTAACAATAGCGGGTGTGTAAAATTCAATTAACAAAAATCTACTTTCAATTAAATAGTCCATTTTATTGTTACTCTTATGAAAAAAAAAGACTGTTCATCAAATCTATCCCTCGATGACCTCACGGTTCATGCAGCGAGGCAAATACGTTTGCATTAACCTATACCACTGCGTACACTTAGCCGGCGTTATAGTTCCTATTGAGCGTTGAAGAGCCTCTAGTAGCAGCTGGGTGCGAAAACTCTCCAAGCGGGATACCTCTTGCTATAGCCTCGTCTCTATTACCCATTCGAGCTTGTACCTCAGGCCTGGAAATGTCCGTCTTGATAGCTGTTTTTAGCGCGATTATTGCTTGCTCCACAATGTTAAGAAACGGGCTATAGGCTGGGAGCTTTTCCAGCGCTGTGTTGGCACCTGGGTCCCCTGGATTATTGTGTGCTCTCGCGCCGTCATATATGGATATGACCAGGGCGCTGTAAAGAATGGGATTCTTTACAGCGCCCTGATATGACTGTCTCATCGGCGTCCAAGTTAAGCCTCGCTTGTACCAAAACCAGAACCGCGCAGCATTCATTCCACCAAGGAACGCAGGATGGAAAACCAGGCCGTTGATTGGAAATATGGCTAAACAAACAGTCACGTTACGCCCTCTCTGGCCACAAACTTGCCTATAGGCTCTCTCCCCTCGTCTTGCTCTCCCGTGACTCCTGGCCGTCCAAATGTTTTAACCACATTCATCCACTAACACGGTGTGGCGTAGCACTGCGTGATTCATGAACCAGTTTGCATATTGCCGTCTTCTATCCAGGACATCTGGCCGGTTCATGTCAGCTGACAGGGGCCTCGCCTGTTTCACTTTGAAGAGCATCCCATCGAGTGTTCCTGCCACTGTGCGGTCGTGGATGACTGGCTTGGCTGGAAGGCGTCGCAGCAGTTCTCGATTGATTTGGTAAAGCAAACAGTTCTCACTGATAATCTCCTCCAAACAATCCCTCATCTCATCATCGTCCACACGAACATGGTTCCGCCCGCCTCGTGGTCTTTCGTGAATTCTACCCTCTGGAGCGGGGCCAGCCCGGTTGAGTGGGCTGAAATCAAAATCCTAGCCCGGTATTTACATGAGACGGGCCAGCCCGGTTCGGCCCAGCCGTATTGTGATTGGCGCCAATATTTTGGCGGGACTTTTTGTTAGAATAACAGTAATAAAACAACAGCTTGAATTTCATTATTACCTTATTGATATAGTATTAAATTTCGCGAGTTTATTCTTCGCGTGTCCTATATTTCGCGAGTATTAAATTTCGCGATTTTTTCATAATCGCGAAAATCGCGAAATTTAGTACTCGCGAAATTTAGTGAGAATAAGGTAGTTTTTTTTGGGTCACACTTCCCCTTTTTGAATGCGCTTATACATAATCTTACTTTAGCTCAATGAATCTGAATTTGATACCAGATGCTAGGCTTGGATGAAAGTTTTGAGTGATGCTCTTTTTATGCTAATCGGCGTTTCCATAGCAACGGTAAACAAACATGGCAAAAAAACAGTTTTTCCTAGTCAATTATCTGCTACCCGCAACAAGCGAATAAATGCTCTATAATCTACACAGTCTAGCACACTAAATGGAAAAATTTCAAGCAAATTAAATTGTTCGATTTTGAATAAATCGCTGAAACATTTTTAAAGTGTTTTTTCATGTTTGAAATGTAAGCGGTCCAAACATTCCATAGGTCTCGCAAATTATCATGAAATTACCACAGAAAGTTTCCTCAGACTTAAATTATTACTCCCTGCAAATAGCTCTGACTAACTCCTCGGCAATAACGAAATCGAGTTTTTCATTCAAATGCAGTTTTGCTTGACGTTTTCACTCTTTTTCTCTTCGGAGATCCCAGCACTCCCACGAAAAAATTCTCACGTCTGTCACTCGAAAAAAGTCGGCAGGTATAAAATGGCTATAAAATGTCTGAAACATGGGGACATTTTCATTTAACCCTCGGACGTACAAGGGAGGGGGGTGGTGGTTACCACCCCCCCCCCCTTAAGGTTTTTCTCCGATATTTTCAATATCATTTAAGATTAGCATATGCCGTTTTTAGTAGCTTTTCATTTATCCTTGAGACACATTTTAGTAAAATTTGGCGACAACCGGTTGCTATGGTAACGAGATATGACGTCATAAGTAACATGTGGTCAACCCATTTTTGAAGAAAAAAAGCGTGTTTTTCACCTTTTTTCAGCGAAAAAACATATAAAATGCTACCAAAAGCATCAAAATGTTTGATTGTATGTTATTTTGCAACTCTAGCAGACAATATTTGCAATTTCCGCATTTTCCTGATAAATTTGAATTTTTAGTAAAATCCAAGATGGCGGCCACCTTGGCGGCCACTTTGGATGACGTCACGGACCCCAGCAGCGCCCCAACCCATAATATTTACCTTATCTTGTAGAGCACATTGCGGGCTATCTATTAGATGTAAAATATTTCCGAAATATTGCAACATCGCGAAAACCCAAGGGGGGGGGGGGTTGCAACACCCCCCCCCCCCTTGTACCACGGTTGGGGTATACGTTTGCGTGTACGTCCGAGGGTTAATAGTCGGCTTCAATACCTACTTACGTAATTCCTCGAATAATAGCCGGGGCGATTACAATTTTGTTTACTCCAAAAAGGGGCGATTTTTTGAGGAGAGGCGATTATTCGAAGGGGACGATTATTTCAAATTTTGCTCGCTGGAAGTACTAACGTGCTAATTAGAAAGCTCCTAGAAATCGAGTCTAATACACGAACGTCACTATAGAAAAACTATATGAAATCTGTATTTTTGTATCTTTTCTGTAATGGTAACGATTGTTTCCTATACAAAAAGTGAATTTTTAATTTGACTGGAAGGATGTGAAAGAAGGGGGAGGAGATGGGGAAAGAGAAGGAGGCGATCATTTCAAATATTTCCACTAAGGGGCCGATTACATGGCGAATTTCAGCCCGGGCTGAGATTTCAGCCCGGTCAACCTGAAATAGCGCGGGAAGATTGATAACGAGAATTAAAATGGCGTCACTGAGCATGCCCAAATTCACTTTTCAGCCCGGGCTGAAATTCTGATGCGATTACATGGCGAATTTCAGCCCGTTTGGCCGGGCTGAAAATTCCAGCCCGGTTTCTGAAACCGGGCTGGAATCAGAAACCGGGCTGGAATTTTCAGCCCGGGCTGAAACTCAGCCCGGTCTGAAACTTTGTTCATGTAATCGCTAACTTCATTTTAAGAGGATTTATTTCGGAAGCCGGGCTGGGATCTCAGCCCGGTCAACCGGGCTGAAATCTCAGCCCGGGCTGAAATTCGCCATGTAATCGGCCCCTAAAGGGGGAGCGATTAATCGAGCGACGGTTATTATTTGAGGAAATACGTTATCTAGTGGGTGGGGAATTTGATGGTCTCCCAGGAGTATGGGGAAACAAGCTAGGGAACATGGCCAATTTCAAGGGGAACACAGAAAAAAAATCTTAGAGAATACGGGAACCTTTGAAACAGTTTTGCGGATCACGGGAACAAACATTGTCAACATCGTAAAGGGAATCTGACAAAAAAATTGAAATAAAGACGTAACAATTACTCTTTTTAAAATCGATTTTGCGACATTTGCGGCGCGCGGTCATTGAACTGCGGTATGAATTCACTCTGGCTGACTGGGTACTAAGCAAAATTGGCTGGAAGCAGAGGAATGCTGATTCAGACTGAATATGGCTGCGTATAATGATCATGTTCTCTTACCTGTTACTGCGGTAATTTACCGCAACTGGACAAGAAAAATGCTGCAATGCGTTGGTCTTTCGAAGCTGCAATTGGCCGTAAAAGCGACAAGAATTTATTCAATTTGATTTTAAGTGTTAGAGAGGGCTTTGGAATAGCAGACCGCTGTAGTCAACTAGAAATGACAAAGTTTACAGTGTCGATCAGTGTGAAGGATCACTCAAAGCCACGGCCGACTGTCCAAGAGGCAGAGAAAGGTCATCAGGGTCAGGGCCGTAGCTAGCAGGGGGGGGGGGCAGGGGGCAACTGCCCCCCCCCCCCGAAAATCCCAAAATAATTAGAGAATTCTCAGCTTTACACTTTCATCCAGCGGTAAAAACGTTGCGTTGCCCCCACCCCCTCACCCCCGCTAGAAAAAAGCTAGCTACGTCCATGAGGGTACTTTTTCAACCGTCGTGTTAGAAGATGAGAAGAAGATCTCGGTGGCTCTTCTTTCTCGCATAGTGCCCCACAGCTTTTGAATATCTTCAAAATCAAGAGCAGTTGCGGAGAATTTCTTCTCCGAAATGAGGGCAGGTTCGTATGACATGCCATTGCAGCTCCAGTTTAACTTTCGATTTAGCAGGGCACTAAAGGAACACTTGAAGCAGATGTGCCGAACAAACTTTTCAGCCGGTCTCAGGTGTAGCAAATGAGAGAGTGGCAAATAAAGCATGGTCAAAGCGTTCCACAGAAAACAGTAAGAAGCATGAGTACAAAGGACAACCCAGGTACTCTACCTGTCAATCTTTATTTAACTGAGCAATCAACCAGTCAGCCAATTGATTTCTGTGCAATTAGACAGTCAAACGAAGGATCAGCAACTGGAAAAGAGAATCCAATCGATCGTGTGCACTCCAGGGAAAGTATTTTATCTTGCTTCAGATGCGTCAGCCGCCTGAAATTATACACATTGCAGGAGGATGTGCCGGACGTCTGCTACAAAAAAGGCAAAGGTAGTATGCTTTGACAATGATCCATTCAATCCATTGACCTTTACGGAAGACACGGAGAAAAAAATCAACGCCAAAGACATATGTGGCGTCGTGATAGAGGCATTTCTCAACAACCGGAGGATCGAAATTACTGAACAAGAATTCGTCGCCGTTTACCAGTTCACCATGATTGATAATGTAGACTCTGTAGACTCAGTTACCTTCGACGAAGCTAGGAATTGTTGGGGGAAGATGACATGCAATCCACAAACACTTCCAGAAGATCAACACGATCAAGGAAAAGGAACCATTTGAGCGACTAGCTGTTCATGTACTACGATGACTGAAAGTAGTACAAAAACGTTAAACGCTCAACCTGAATCCGCAGTAAATTCACAGCAAAACATCAAAGTGTTTTTCTAGCTGACGTGACATTCGGCCGTGTAACCGCGCGAAAAACAAAGCCTCGCTTTGGTTTCAACATGACGTCGTACGCGCATGTTTTGCGACGTCATACGCGCCCGCGAGCTAGTCCTGCGCGACGGCGGAGCTAGTCCGGTCCTGCGCGACGGCGGGCGGATGGAGGGCGGGCACACGCGCCCCCGTGAAACATTCCGCTAGCCATGACCATGAAAAATGACGGGCACAGGTTCTGGTTCTATGAGAAAATGAAAATTTATTGTTCTTTATTGAATGCCCAAAGGCGCAATTGAATGACCAAAAATGCAATTGAATGCCAAAATTATGCAAAATTCCCAAATGAGTGTGCGTTTCACGTAAATGATTGCCGCTTCGTGCCAATGAATGTATATTCGTTTTAATAATTGATTGACGATTGGCGCTAATGAATGCGTATTTTACCGTAATGAACAGCAAAAAGTGTAAGTATGCGCATAAATAATTAGCGCGAACGTCAGTTAAAATATGTATGTCATGCATCAGGTCATGCACAAATATGATATTGTTAAGATGGTGTCCGTCGGATGATGATCAATTCACTGGCTCCTAAAAGTATATTAATTTTTGCTCTTAATTTTACATGAAAAGCGGGCCCACGTTGCGATGAAAAAGCCTGTCTTGTTTGCTCTCTTTATCAGCTGTGTTATTGTTTTGTTGGTTCTGCTTTATTCGGGTAGCAGTTCATTTTTCACTTCCGACTCCAAGGATTTAAATAATCTTGAAGCCAAAATCTGGAAAGCCACGACGGCCAATTACTCCATGCCTCGAACAATTCTGATCTACACTGAGTTCTTTAGTAGCGGCTTGCCTTGGCCTGGATTGGAAACTTCAGAAGATTTTACCCAATTCAAAGGCAAGAAATGTCGAGTGACCAATTGTGAACTAACTTACAACAAGGACAATTTCTCGAAGAGCAATGTCGTGATCTTCCATGCATATAACATGCCCTCTTCAGAGGAAATGTCTCGCCTGCAACAAAAACGGCCACAATGCCAAGTTTGGGTTTACTTCCACCTGGAAAATCCGATCGTTACATCATACATTGCACCTCACAAGGATCGTAGTGATTTGGACTATGTGTTCAACTGGACGATGACTTTCATGCGAGAGTCTGATATTTTTCATCCTTATGGCTTTTATTTGCCGCTTAAGAAACGTGTCCATAATTCACGTCTGCGTCAAAATCATGCCATCGGGAAGAACAAACTCGCCGTCTGGACAGGGAGTGGATGTGGACAAGTTCTTGATGAAAGAAAAGTCAGAGTCTTGTATATACACAATCTGAGAAAACACATGCCGATAGACATTTACGGACAATGTGCCAAACATTTTCATCAACCAAATCTAAAAGTTCGAGACTGTCCGAATAGCAACGGTCGTCCAACCGCAGAATGTGCATCTCTTTTGCAAGAATACAAGTTTATCCTCGCTTTTGAGAACATGAACTGCATTGATTACATCACTGAGAAATATTGGTGCACTCCCCTGGAACTTGGCATAGTCCCTGTAGTTATGGGGGGAGCAGACTACAAAGCGCTCGCTATACCAGGCTCTTATATTAACGTGTTTGACTTCTCTTCCCTAAAAGAGCTGGCAGATTATTTGTTGTACGTTGATCAAAATGACGATGAATATAACAAATATTTTGAGTGGAAGAAGCGTTATAAAGTAGGCGGCTGTTTGCGTGGCCATAACATGGCGAACCACTTCCCCTGGATGTGTGAAATTTGCGCCGCTGCAAATAATGCCTCGATTGTTAATCAACCTAAGTTCTATGAGAAGATCCAAGATTTTTATGACCCTGAAAAAAGATGTGGGATACAATATTCACGGCTAAAAGAAATCATATCAGAAGCATTTGATGATAACTCTGAAAAAATTTCTAAACTAATTCATTCAAGAGGGACAAGGAGCCGATTTAATACCGGCTCCTGGCGGGACAAATTCAAAGTAAACAAAGGAAACTAAAACTTGAATAAAGACGAGATACGAATTTGAATATTGGTTGTTGTGCATATTATTGATGCACAATACCACCCAATAGGCCTTTATCACGCGGCGGCCATGTTGACTCCCCGGAGAATAAAATGCTTTGTTTTTGCCCGCCCAACCTCGTTTTCAATTTTTTCACTACGAAATATTTTGTTTTTATACAGAATGGTGGGGCGTGATAAAGGCCTATTCAAAGTCATTTGAATATACTTTATTATGCATGCAAGCCAGTAGTCTCGTGCAAATGGATATGGAATCCCCTCGGGGCGCTCTCGTTGGTGTGACGGGTATATATTAACCGCTCCCTGCTTAATTTGGCCTCTTTTGGCGGAAAACCACGTAGTGGAAAGCTCGCTTTTGTTGTTTGCACTAACTCCGAACACAGATCACGGCCGACCAAGACATCGCGGTTCCGCTACCAGGCAATTTGCTTAGGCCATTCCAAGAGAACAACGCACCGGCTCCGGCCCAGCAAGGCGCTGTCGAGGTTTGTTGTTTTTCTCCTGGTGTTATTTAGCGTATTTCAATTCTTCGAGCACATTTGTTGGCATTTCGTCCGTCGCCCTTCGCGTCTAGAAGCGAGTTTTCTCCTCAAAGCTTCTGCTTGTGTTGCTATTTTAGTTTTCTCTTGGTCGACTCGTGGTTTGTCCTCGGTTTAGGTTCAGTCTAGCACGCGGTTCCCAAAGATTTTATTAGCTTTACATGCTTTGCCGTCTTTGTCTCGCGCACGTGTGTTTAGATCGTCAAAGGAATTCAGAATAACCGTGTTCATGTTTCTGTTTCACTTCACGGTGTCCCGTTTGGGTGGTTGTTTTTTTCATTCTGTGGGATTTTTTGACATGTATACAGAGTTTTTTTCCGTCAAGTCTCCTAGCGACTTTCGGGCGTTTATTCAGGTTTGGAAATGTGGCTCCGTGGACTTTAGGTCCGTTTATAGAGAGTATGTTCGAGTCTCCGATTAGCTCTGTGGACCTTAGGTCCGTTAATAGAGAGCTTGTTTCGAGTCTCTGATTGGCTTCGGGCCCTTGTCAGAGAACTTTTTGTGTAGCTCTGTGGACTTTAGGTCCGTTTATAGAGAGCTTGTTTCAAGTCTCTGATTGGCTTCGGGCCCTTGTCAGAGTAGTTTTTGTGTAGCTCTGTGGACTTTAGGTCCGTTTGTAGAGAGCTTGTTTCGAGTCTCTGATTGGCTTCGGGCCTTTGTCAGAGAAGTTTTTGTGTAGCTCTGTGGACTTTAGGTCCGTTTATGGAGAGCTTGTTTCGAGTCTCTGATTGGCTTCGGGCCCTTGTCAGAGTAGTTTTTGTGTAGCTCTGTGGACTTTAGGTCCAGAGAGCTTGTTTCGAGTCTCTGATTGCCCTCAGGCCCTTTTTTCAAAGAAGTTTTGTGCTTTGTGTGGGCTTTAGGACCGCTTATAGAGAGCTTCTCGAGTCTCTGAACGGCTGCAGGCCCCACTCTTTTGAGGAAGTGGAGGAGCTTTTTCATCGGATAATTACGGATAATTATTTTTGTTGTTTGGGCGGCTTCCGTCTTTGATTTTGAAGGATTATGTGCTCCTTGAGTCCGTCTTTGGTTGTTACCCGTGCTGCTTGGCCGGGGGCTCGCTCTCCGACCGCCTCGGGAGGTGGTCTCGGATTGATCTAAGATCGATCTCATTTAGATAGATCAACAACAACAACAACAACAACAACAACAACAAGTTTATTAGCATTCCCAATTTACATATGGTATAGCCTAAACAAAAATAAAGTAATATAAGTAATAAGTAATAGTAATATAACAAATAACAGGTCGGTTAAATTAATTAATATTTTTAACTGATCGCAGTGGGCCCTTGTCCAGTGGTACAAGTGACTCTTAATTCGAATGCTTGAAATATATAATATCCTAGTTTTCTGCAAATGAAAGGATTTAAACGGTCAAGTGTACGGCCCCAAACACCAGAAAGACTCTTGGAGATGTCAAAACTGCGCAAAACTTCAAACCCCAAGGCAGCACCCTATAAAACAGAGGCGTTTGCTTCTATTGCAACGGCCTAGTGCACACGCAGAATTGGTGTTTCAGGATGCAGAGAGACCTGGAGAACCCACCTGCTGTGAAGCGTCCTCCATGGGATGAACGGCGCCCTTAAACAGGGCGGGTCGTTTTAATTTTTGTCTTGGTCTGATAGGCTGCCTTGTTTTTTGCTTAGCGGGTTATTTCAGACCAAAGCCCAGTAAAGTGTTTTTCGTTCGCAAGGGCGTTAGCGATGATTATAACTGTAGTCCTTTTTTGAATTTTTTTGTTTTTCCCTGTTATCCCTTTTTTTTTTTTTTTTTTTTTTTTTCGATCACAATCATTCTCGGCTGGGAACAGCAATCCGCACGGACATTCCGTTTCATCGGGTGTCGCGTGTATTGTCCGTTCGCGGGCGTGTTGGAGCGCTGTTTCCTGGCTGGGACTCCCTCCTTAACCCTGGGTTGTCGGTTACTCTTTTTGTTCTAATCTTTATCCTTTGTCAATCCCGTTGGTTTATTTGCTATTTTATTCCTCGAAAGCGTTTCAAACACTCCAACGCTTTCAGCGTTCTAGTATGGAAATGATTGCTCAGTTTTGCCCTCTAGATGCTCAGCGAGAGCAAGAGAGCGACAGCTCCGACGGGTTAAGTTCGGCGGGAGTCCCGGCCAGGAAACAGTTTTTTCCATTGAGGCATTTGCATAAAGTCCAGTGGAGAACCGTGTCCCTCTCTCCCTGACTCATTTCGCCTCTTTTTTGTCATCTGGCTCAGTGGGCGTTAGTGTTTTGCCCTCCAGTCTCCTGATGTTCATCTCGTTTCCGGAGCAGCCCGTAAGTTTAATAACCCTTGATGAATGCACCAAGGTCTTAACTCCTTTCCATCGGATAAGGTTCCTGGAAATGATGGTTTACCTACAGAGCCTGACAAACGACGTTGGGTTTTTTTTAGGGGAACCTCTAGCTGGATGTTTTAATAAGTCATTTGCAAAAGGGACGATAGGAAAACCCGCTTTTTTAACAACGGACTATGCTCTCTCCTTTAACATATGTGGAGTTATACGGGAGGTCCCCCTCTATTATTCTATTACTCTATTATTTTTGTAGTTTCAGTTAAAATACTGTCCATTGCCATTAGGATGCAAGAAAATGCCAAAGGAATAAAATGAACGGTCTGGAAATTAAACTGCTCTAGTTTGCTGGCGACCCTACAGCGGTTTTATCGGTTTTGGATTCCGCAAGAGTTTCATTTCTACAACTTAAACGTTTTAAATTGCCTCTGATCTAAAACATCAATGCCATGAAACGGCAAGTTGGGTGGATCGGGCCCCTTTAGAACTGTGATGTGAACCACTCGGAGTTTAAAGCAGCAAAATGTGCTAAATGTTTTAGAAATCTTTGTTACATATCACGTACAGCCATTAGTTCAGAAAAAACGTCAAGCAGGGATTGGGAAAAAACAAGAATGCAAGAAGATTGTCCATTCATGGGACAATAAACATTATAAAATAAATTTTTTGCTTGTGGAAATGATATATCCTAGCTTGGTGTTAAGTACTCCGCCCAAAGTTTTGAAAGAATTCATTACCTTGGTACAAATGCGATTTTTGTGGAACTAGACAAGGGCATTCATGGGACCATGGTGGTCTTTAGTGATGGATTGCGAAACCACGATAAAGCTCTCAGACTAACGCTAAGCAGGTTAAAGCGCATAACCAACTAGTAGTATGGTGGCCAAACTTCAGAGAAATTGAGAATTCCGACAATCTATACGAATATATTCTTCGGTACAACGAAGGAAAACAGGATCGACAGCAAAAGTGCCTTTTGTAGACATTTCTTGGATAAGGACTTTAACTACGCATGTGACCTGGTTTATCACATGTCAAACAGTGATGCAGTCAGAGATGCGAGAATAACAAGGTCAAACTTTCCAGTAGCATGGATAAGTCTAAGGCAATCTATTCCAGTTGCCGTTTTTTCAGTTACTGATTTAAAATTTTGACAAAATGGGATAACCATATTTGGTTTGTTGCTCCTTTTCAAACTCCTTTTGGAATGAGGTAAACTTGACAGTAAGTGAGGCAGCAGTTACATTCCGAATGTACCTGCGGTCGTTGTTAGGACTTGGCCCCGCGCGATCCTGCGCATGGCATTCTAAATTATCACACGCGCGGCACACGTAAATCGTTCAGTTCTCACATTTCTTCGTCGTTCGCCCATTGTATGTTGTAAGCCAGAGTCTTCAATGTCAGGTACACAATATCGCGTTTTCTTTCCCTTTCTTTTCTTGCATATTGGAACAGCAAACTCGTGCTTTATGTTCTGGAAACCACTAGCATATTGAAATATGGACGTTATTTGACTAATGGTTAAGTTAAGGTGATTTCGTGAAATATACGATACCGTTGAGATTTCTACTGGTGCGTTCACTATGGGAGCCTCTCTCTCGCCCATTGTGATACATTGCTTTGTCATATAGGGGTTTTGAAGAAGGAAATCGATCTATTTAATTTTATTGCAGTTAAAGGCCAATCGTATATGTGGACCTGTCGAACGATGCAGAGACATTAAACCTTCATTGAGTCATTTTAAAGGAATTTTGCTATTTAATAGATGTGAAACTGCAAAGTGTATGTACTTTAAACGCGAGGTTCGAGCTTGGCCTGGCCATTCTCACCTCCAGTCGTCGATCAACCACGGAAGCATACACAACCGACAAATAGCATTCGTCGTTGCTAAGACCATTGCTAACACGATTTGGGGAGACTTTATGAAGGTTATATCAGAAGTCTTTATGATCTTCTGTTCCCTTTTTTTTGCTTAGGTAAAATCTTGGTTTAATTAGATTTTTGAAGCGAATTATATTTAAAGGACGTGCAAGTTAACCACGTTTTGTGACTGATAGACGCCTTAATTTGCTTTTCACACCCAAAAGGTGTGAAATGGGGGAGGAGCTAAGCCTTTAATCGGATAAGATTTATTTGTTAAAGGAATAATGGAAAACGTTTGAGAAAACGATTTTAATCATCAAAGCGGATTGACATCTAATACGTATATTTTTATTAATTAGGCGTCATAAATAGAGGTTATTCAGCGTGAAGTTGCGTATTTGGGCGAGTGGATTTTTGTTTCTTCGAGCCTTTAGGCGAGAGGAAATAATTGCTAGCGGTGGGAATGCCCGGCCGTGTCGCGCGGTTTTTCGCTGAATAAGTTGTTTATTATACGGCAGTAATTCTTCCGGCCTAAAACTAAGTTTTCGAAGCTCTTTTTCCTAGCGCGAGATCAGAAGAGTGTAATAACGTGTCATATTTGCACTCGTTTTGATGCGTATTTGCACTTCAGAATGCTATGTCGAATAATAATTTATGTTACGTTCCTTTTCTGCAATCAAATATCGTGTCTTTGTAAGCCGATGGTCATATGATTTTTTAATGTAATCTATATACTTTAAGATCGCCTTTGTAAATGTGGGATTGTCAAAATGAAAGAAAGTTTTGAAAAAATAAACAGACTCGTTATTCTCCTTGGTGAGTTTTCCCGCCGCGCCGCCGGCGCCGGGTGAAGTGGCAAGCTCCCCCATGAGGGTGGTATAGGGCTATAACTGACACGACAGAGCTAACAACAGCGAGGCATGAGACTTCCTCTAACAACAACACATTGGTTGCGTTTCTTAAGGTTTCTAACGCACTTCGTTCGATCACAAACCTTTCAAATCTTGTAGCCGCATAAATAATTGTTACGTAAACGTGTTGCTTTATTCATTGGCATCTTGCCTGGAAGTCAATTTTATTTTGGGAGGCTACCGGCAGTTCCCCGGATAACAAGCTAGCAAAGTAGTTAACTCGTTTTATGTCTGGATTTTTGGTTTACTACGGTCTTGTGCCGGGGTGAAAGCGTATAAATCTCACGGCGCGGAAAATAATTGTTTATGTGAATATGCGTTTTATCTTTATTCATAAATGCACTTGGTGTTTTGAGGCAAAAGATCGCACCTCCCAAAAAGGCACACCTTTGCGCTAAAGTGCGCTTGTACGAGGTTAAGAGGGACTGTATCTTTCGTTGTCACTGTAAAAAGTGTGGTCTTAGTATAAGGCGGCTTATCATACAAATGCGTGTGTCTTTTCTCCTTTTTTTTTTTTTTTTTTTTTTTTTTTTTTTTGGAGGGAAGGGGGTCTGGTTTCAAGTCCCTTCTGATAGCAAACGTAGGAAGGGGAGTGACATAGCCGGAGTGTCACTCCCCATATCTTAATCCAACAACAATGGCGGCAGAAATAATATAGTACTATTCTACTAACTATTTCACAGATGAAGTAAAATCACTCTAACTGTAATCGCTCTAATATTTGGGGATAATAGAAACTGATACGAAGTACTACGGCGTAAAATCCTACTATCTATTTCACAGTTGAAGTAAAATCACTCTAACATTGTCAGAGTGCTGTGGATCCACGAGCTTATCATCAATAAGAGGACAGACGCATTAAAAAACTGACCTCAATTTGTTTTTTACAATAACAAAAACGCCAAAATCGTAAAAAACCGGATGAAATGAAAAGTGAACGCAAGGTAAACATGGCAAATTGCTGAGTTTTATTCAAATTGACGCCATCATTGTCAATAAGTTTTCTCGCTTTCTCATTGGCTAACTGATGATAAAAATTGACCAATCAGCATGCGAGAATAGCTTCAGTTATTGTAAAACGTTATGAACTGTAGGCTTGCTTTGACAGTTTGGCAGAGGTGTGTTTGAAGCGTGCTTTTCTGTTGTTTATAATGTATATATAAGGCTGTTTGGCTGAGTTCTAATCATTCGACGGCATCCCTCGCTAATTTTCTGTAAATTCTCTAGAGTCATTTTGTTCAATTTGTAGTGCGGTTTATATAATATAGGTTCAAATTTATATTAGTAATATTCTATGTTTTTAATTTAGATGTTGAATTGTATTTGATTACAAGTGCAATAAATTAGAAGTTGTTCGGAGTTTAGGGTTATTATCCTTTTGTTAACTTTCTTTAGAGTGGTTTTACTTAACCCGTAAACCACTATCTAACAATTAGTGTGTGATAGTCCTAATTTAACAAAAGAAAACAATGGAATTATAGTCTAATAGTGCGTACTATTCTACTATCTATTTCACGGTCGAAGTAAAATCACTCTATTTGATTTAGATATAAATGTATTTCGAGATCAATAGTTATTTTGTAATACGGCTGTATTTCGAGTATTTTATTAGCGCCTGTGTAAGTGATAGCTTGTATGATCTGTTGTGCGTGTATGTTTAAGTAATGATCCGCATAAGAAGGATAGTGCTGAACGGCAATGCACGATGGAATGTCAACTATTTTCATTGTTACAACTAGTGATCTCATTGGCCGAGACTCAAAAACCGCTAAAAAGTTAAGGTTCAAGGTGCATAAAGTCTAAAGTTTTTAAGGTTTCAAGTATTTTGAGAGCCAATCGCACAACATGCAATTTTTAAAAGATATTGTATTTGGGGAACTTCATCAAAGAAGCAAAATTATTAGCTATTGTCTTCTGCTATTCTGATTGATTAAGCATGAACATTTCCTAAAATATGTTTGACGCAAATGGATTTTCTGTATTTTTATAATGAAATATAATTATGACCATCAGCCCCTCCTCTATTCTTAAAATCAAAGATATTCTATGTGGGAAAGAGCCATTGCCGCAGAACAATGAAGTTTACTATAGTTCTTATGTGAAGCATTACATAAGTATGGCGACCGCGCTGTTTGATTATCTACCTATTTCATTTATTTAAAAGGACAGTGTTCCGGCTGATATTTCGTATTTTCGTAACAATGGCCAGGAGCCTGGTTTTCATATGTCGGATTTCGCCGTTTCCCGACCGTCCCAGATTTGGCCGACTTATGAAAACTCTCAATCGTAGACATCCCCGATCATCTGGGATGGTCGGGGACAAATCGGGAGCTTTTCTATTTTCCCGACGGGTCACAGATTTCTGCGATGATCGGCAATTTTCCCGACATATCGGCAAAATCTGGGACAATCGCGAACAGCAAAATCCCCGATCGTCTGGGATTTTCCTGACATATGAACAGTCCGTACTGCGCAATCTCGGGGGTTGTTTTCATTTTTTGTTTTGAATAGATCATTTTCGATATAATAAAATTCATACTTGGCTCCGAGGCTTGGGGAAATGAAACAAAAGAAATCACATTGAGGTTCAGCGTTGAATTATTCATTTCTTTTGTTTTATTCCCCCAAGCCTCGGAGCCAGGTATGAATTTTAAAATATCGAAAATGGTCTATTTGTTGATATGTTACACTTCGGTAATAGCATACATGGAGTAAATGGGAGTAAACTGTCAGTCCGCCATTACGGCCGTTGTGTTTACGAATGTTCGATGAGCAGAAACGTCGGTTTGGAAAAACTTTGGGGTTCTTTTACTTGTTATTTTAGTTTGGCAAGGGCATCTGACGTTAATAATGAAGGAAAAGGTAAGTTTGTCCCGTAATTTTCATTTTCACTAGTAAACGTTCCTTGTTTGCGAGTCTCGCAAACATTGGCGAGCTGAGATTGCGCAGTACGGACTGTAATATCACCACAAGTGATGAACGCAAAGAAACATTGATCAAGCGACAACAACAACAACTTTATTATAATTACAATTAATAAATTATTATTATAATAAATAAATAAATAAAGTAAACTAAAAAGGAAAGAATAGGACATTTTTCACGCAACCCGCGGTTAGCTTAAGCTAAGTTAAAACTGATATTCAACCCCAAATTTTCACCTATAGTCACCTCCTAATTTACACCTTTAATATACAAACAGTCATCCCAAAGTTTTCACTCCCATCAAAATTCCTTTTCCCATTATAATCTCACTTCTGTCATGCACCCATTCCCATCATATCCCACATCTACGCCTGTATGTTTTAATTTAAATAAGATATTATAAGCACATTTTTCGATATCAGTACTGCCATCATATTATTATAACCCCCTAATTTTACATCCTTTATATCAAGAAAGTCAATCCCAAATTTTCACCTATAAGTACCTCCTGGTTTATGCCTTTAATATACGGACAGTCAGCCTAAAGTTTAAATTGGCTAATCGTCCACCGCGGTCAAACGTCCGAGGCGTTTTTCGTTTTCTTTAATGGGATTTTATTTAATATTAAATGGAAATATGGGCAAGGATGAATAAAAAATTAGTTGACGTTACTATCTTTTAACTTTTCTCAAAATGATGAGCTGTTTTACGTTGAAGACTGACCAAAACTCTTTGCGCCTGACAATTCTGCAGTTCACAGTTTTTAAACGCTTAGAACTTTTTTGGTAAACTTTCAACACGTTTGGTAAATTGACAGTGTATTAGCAATATATTAAACTTTAAACAGTGAAAATGACAAGCTTAACTTTTAAGTACTTGCTTAACTGCTGCAAATTTCTTTCGTTTGACCGCGGTTAAGGCTAATCGAGGCGGGAGGTGAAGAACTAGAGAGACAAAATAATGGCAAAAAACTCAAAATTCCACATGAATGGCAAGTTTGATTTCTTGACCGCCTGCCACGAAATCAAATTTGATGAACAGTAACCCACTTCCATCTTTGTAATCCTGCAGTTTATCCCCAAACAGCTTGGGAAAGCACTCGAAGGGATAGATGAGAGGGCCCAAGACTCCTTATTGAGCCTTATATAACGTAATGTCGACATTTAGAATTTTATTTTCAATAAATTTTTAAGTGTAAAAAAGAAAATCTAAAATCCCCACTCAGAATTGAACCTGTAACCTCAGCTAGGCTTACGCTTACATGGCCTACCGCACCACTGTACCACCTAGCTTCTCGGGTTGCTTAGTCCTAAATTTAACTATATAAACTGCTACCCCCAACTGTAACTGAAAGCTAACCAGTTACTCCGTTATATAAGTCTCAATAAGGTGTCCCATTTTCCTGTTGGGCCCTCTCATCTATCCCTTCAAGTGTCCTCCAACAACTTGTTCGGGTTTGCTCTTCAGAATATTTTTATCCAATTTAGTTGTATATTTGGTGGCCCTTGGAAATATAACATATAAATAAAAATAACTAATTTTGACATTTCGATATTTCGATATCTCGCCGGGATACTGTTCCTTTTAGTTTACTGTTCTAGACAAGTAATTTTCTCATCCATAGCGCTGACCCGTGCTATCTTTTTTCGCGCTCTTCAAAACCACATTAACCACATTAACCACTTTTACGTTAAGTAAATTAAGATGACATTATTAATAATTATTAAAAAAAATAATAAACGAAGATTTATGATAAATTTAACTAGGTATTAGTTAGGTAATTGAAATTCTTTAAAAATTGCGATCGCTGACGTATAAGACAAGAGTATGACTGTATGGTAGGCTCTCATTTCTCTCAGAGAATGTCAAGCGGAGGAATACGCGAGCGCGCGAGAAAATCACCTCCCATCGAGGAGACACGTCGCGCGGGGGTACAGCTTATTCCAGACCTTACGATTGTGGGGCCGGGAAGCAGCTAAAAACTGGCGCGCGAACGCTGGAGCGGGGTTAAACGATGGGAGACTAGGGAGAGGTCCCTCGCCTCCCTCTATTTCGCCCTAACCCACTTCGTCAACACTCGTGATATTTTTCCTTCGCATGCCGCCTATCCGGCTTCGCTCCCCATGAACTGAATGCCTGGAACAGGCTAGCGGGAGTAGAGATCATGAGACTCTTTCTAATACTGTAAAAACCCACATAAAAGAAACTCTGGATTAACAACCTCCAGGCGGAAATTTGACCATTTAAGCACCTAACATATAAGAACCGCTTCAGCCTGACAATGAGGCAGGTTCTTATTCGAAAAAGTAACTAAAGGTCCGAAAACAGTGGTGCAGACCCAAGTATGCTTTAAGGGACATTGGAAACACAGTGGAGTAAAAAAAACTATTATACAGTTGGTTTATTAATTTTAGTGCGATTATTTACAATAATTCACTAATTAAAACAAATTTTAAGTAGATACGCAATATCAGAAATAATTGTTTTCATTCTACCCTATTCAGTCTCATTTCTCACTGCACATCTAATATGTAAGAACAATTTCAGCTTGTCAAAGAAAATCATGGTTTTTTTATGCGGGTTTTTACTGCTATTGCCCGTGGTGCAATCAGTATGTAGAAACAGATCAATTACGAGTAGCTGGAGTTCAAAACATCCACTCCCTAATAACATAACAGCACTAGTATAGAGGACCTCTAGCCTAGAACGCAGGAGTCCACTCATGCCTCGTTGTCCGCAGAGAGGCCTTAAGTGGGTTCCTGTTCACTGCGCGAAGACTGGGGCGGTAGTGTTAATCGGTCACGATAGTTAAAGCCAAAGCGAGCTGGAAACGCATCAGGATTAGGCTGGGGGACCTCCATTTGTCGGATATAGATACATGACGGGTTAAAATACAATCAGCATCCATCCACATAAGACTCTATCTCCATTCCCGGAAACCAGCGGGAAATATACGAATATGGTGTGCAACAAGGAGGTGTGTTATTGGTCCTTTTTAAAACATTAGCTAGTCAATTTGAATACATTCCACTTTAGGTACTGTGGTGACGTCAACCCCCGAGACAAGTTTACCTGCCACAAACACTTTACGGATATTCCGATCATCACCTGGAACAAAAAAAGATTGATATACTATAGGAAAGTACTACTCAGCACAGTAAGGATGGTCTCTTATTTCTTGGGGTTTCTTGACGAAGACAAACACCTGATCTGGTCTATCATCCCCCCGGGGGGAGGGGTCTCCCATATAAATATTATGGGATTGATCGTCGACCATTTTTTAAAGGAACCCTTAAAGGTATCTTTTGAGGGCGTGGCTCACATTCATTTTTACCCCTAAGAGAGAATATGACAACACATGTCATATTCTGTCATTTCTCAGCTTAATGCCCTAAAAGGTACCACAATAATTCAAACAATGGTCATTTAAGACTTAAGCATGCTTTGCGGTACCAATCTGCAAATTGTGTACCCTAAAAGGTGCGACAATCAACCCATCGTTTTTTTTCGTTTTTGTCACTAATATCTAAGCCCGATTGAACGAGTCAACCCAGCCTTTGCCAAAGGTTAAAGATGGAAGTGGCGTGACGCTCATTTCCCTTTCATAAACGGTCATTGCCATCATTGGTAACCAAGCCTTTCGTAATGGTATATGTCATTCAGGAGTAGTCAAAATAAATAAGTAACAGATTAGACTAAAGTTTGATTTATGCTTAGGTTAGGGAAAGGAATAGGGTCACCAATTACAGGCGCCTTATATCACTAATATTTTTTTTCGCGTGTTTTTGCGTGGTGGTGAGGGAGGGATAGTACTGTGTGAAAGAGCTCGGGTTCGATTCGGGTCGTGAACTTCTTTTTTAGTCAAAGACTTCTTAGAAAACAGTGAAAAAAATTCTAGGTATCAGTAAAATGGCATTGACCGTTAACGAAAGGGATTCATTAATCAATGTTTACAGATTCATTTTAAGAGAATTTGGTAAAAGTAAAGGTACTTTACATTAATGTTAGCACAGATTGGATAAAAAAGGCCATATCTTCGGCTTGATGCGAAACATAACTTCACTTACCAAGCATGATGAATTTTTGAACTACGTCCTGCAGAGGAAAACAACAAGACAAACTATAACGAAAAAAATTATTTTCGTGCAAAATTGATACATGTGACGGAATCTCGTTATCTTACAAATTGAAGAACTGGATTTAAAAGGGCAATGTCTTCGTCTGTACTTTCAGTTGCACTTGGAAAAGCAAAGATTATGACATATCTATGTAAATAAAAACCTAAAACTTATGCTTCAGTTTAGTTAACAATTACAAAACTAGTGTAACGAGACTATAAATAAGTATGATCAAGAAAAAAAGATGAACATTACATATTTCTCATTTTCATTACCAAGCTAAACATTTTTCTTTATTTATCACCTCACATGACGCTTTCCTAGCAGTACGCGGGACGCATGTTAAACATGAACCTAGTATATGGCCAAGCTCGCCATAAGTCTCTTGTAGCTCAGTGGTTAGAGCATCTGACCAGTGAGTGAACCTAGTATATGGCCAAGCTCGCCACAAATCTCTTGTAGCTCAGTGGTTAGAGCATCTGACCAGTGTGTGAACCTAGTATATGGCCAAGCTCGCCGTAAGTCTCTTGTAGCTCAGTGGTTAGAGCATCTGACCGGTGTGTGAACCTAGTATATGGCCTAGCTCGCCATAAGTCTCTTGTAGCTCAGTGGTTAGAGCATGTGACCAGTGTGTGAACCTAGTATATGGCCTAGCTTGCCATAAGTCTCTTGTAGCTCAGTGGTTAGAGCATGTGACCAGTGTGTGAACCTAGTATATGGCCAAGCTCGCCACAAGTCTCTTGTAGCTCAGTGGTTAGAGCATCTGACCAGTGTGTGAACCTAGTATATGGCCAAGCTCGCCATAAGTCTCTTGTAGCTCAGTGGTTAGAGCATCTGACCAGTGTGTGAACCTAGTATATGGCCAAGCTCGCCATAAGTCTCTTGTAGCTCAGTGGTTAGAGCATCTGACCAGTGAGTGAACCTAGTATATGGCCAAGCTCGCCACAAATCTCTTGTAGCTCAGTGGTTAGAGCATCTGACCAGTGTGTGAACCTAGTATATGGCCAAGCTCGCCGTAAGTCTCTTGTAGCTCAGTGGTTAGAGCATCTGACCGGTGTGTGAACCTAGTATATGGCCTAGCTCGCCATAAGTCTCTTGTAGCTCAGTGGTTAGAGCATGTGACCAGTGTGTGAACCTAGTATATGGCCTAGCTTGCCATAAGTCTCTTGTAGCTCAGTGGTTAGAGCATCTGACCAGTGTGTGAACCTAGTATATGGCCAAGCTCGCCACAAGTCTCTTGTAGCTCAGTGGTTAGAGCATCTGACCAGTGTGTGAACCTAGTATATGGCCAAGCTGCCCATAAGTATCTTGTAGCTCAGTGGTTAGAGCATCTGACCAGTGTGTGAACCTAGTATATGGCCAAGCTGCCCATAAGTCTCTTGTACCTCATTGGTTAGAGCGGGGACTCAGATGTTTTCCTTTGCCCACGCTCGTTACATGATGAAACATCTTTCTCATTATAAATAAGTATTTTTGGCTGCAGACGGCCCACATGGAAGAATCACTTGAAAACCGGCCGGGATATTTTTCCCAAAAGCATTTTGTGGAAGATTAAAGGTAATTAAACAAATACCTAGTGTCAGTTTTGCAAAAGTACAGTTTTTGTTTTACAAAATCGAATTGCGAGATGAAGAGATCAAGACCTCGACCTTCTCATGCAATGACAAGAAAGCAAAACAACAACGCGAAGCGTAAAACGAGTTACAGTGATGTGTTGATGTGCGGCAAATTTTCACTTGATTGGCTGTTAACTTATATTTGTAATTCCGCTTACCAGTGCATAAGGCTTTGGGCTATGGAAAGTTAAAACCGATCTGCGGACTTTTTATTTCGGAAAGCGCTACAAAACGGTAAATATTGTTTTAAAGTGTGAAGTTTCACTGTCATTTGGAAAAGTTTAATAAACAAAATGTCTTAGCGTGACACAACTAGATGGCGTTATGTTTTAAATTTGTCTACTCATCAATAAATAAACAATAAATGATAAATGAATAAATCACTTTATTTTAGTGTCAAAGGTATTTAACACGTGAGTTCTAATTGGGGACACTTTCCAGATCTAATTGGAATTTTGAGAGGTGTTTTTTTTAATCAAACTATGGAAAAGAAAAAACCGATATGCGGACTTCAAATGAACGTTTCAAGACTTAGGAAAACACTACAGCAAGGTAGATGCTGTTTTCAAATGTGTAGCCTGCGAATAAGCTCACGGGCGCGGGGGCAGAAACCAAATCTTGTTTTAAAAACGGTGAATTAAGAAAACATACCTTAGCGTGACACAAATACGCATTGTTTGAAATAAGAGAGAACTGGATTACGTAATGTTTTTTATAATATGACCGTACGGCCCCGCCGACGCAATCCTACAGAAAATAGAATCGCAAGGCGACGTGAGCGGGGCCGGACGGGTTGATGTGAGCCGGTCCGGAAAAAGCCGTCCGGCCGCACTCGAGTTCAAGTGACCTCGCACTGCACGACTATTCTTGTACTTTCTAGTCATATTATAAAATACTTATTGACTGAGTTAGGTCGGGCCGGACGAGAAAATATTTGGCTCTCGATCATGGCGCACGGTCTGTACACCATGACCTCGAGCCAAATATTTTCCCGTCCGGCCCTCCCACTGTGTCAATAAGTGCATAAAATTTGTTTACTAACGCAATGTACAGGACCTTTCCCTGAATTCGCAACAAATTTCACGCATAACGTCATCCAGTTCTTTTACAAATGACTCCCGGTCCGCTTTCCACTAAGTATAAAAGAGCGTTTCATATTCACGAGTTAGCTCACAGGAGCCTTTGATTTATAAAAGTGTTTAACCATACCCTCAAATCGTCTGCATTGAAACAGTCAAACGGTGAGTCCTTGGCTTCCACATCAATCAATAGCGCATCAAAGTCTTTACCGACCTGAAAACAAAGATAACCAAGACCTCTAGTTTTCAGCAGTAAAGTGATAAAAGTGATTTAATAGCTTAGCATGAAATGACAAGAAGTATTTACACTCCCCCTCCCCGCCATTAATGGTTAACTCCCTGCATTTGGTTAGGTTTCCTCGACATTTTGCTAGTATCCATATATACACCTGGGTTAAGAAGTACCCATGGGTAGAGACAAACAAGACACTACTGACCATGATAAACATTACAGCTATTACCTCAAAGTTTCCTATCTTGTCATCAAGTCCTAGAACTAAACCAGAAACCAAACTCTTTGTTAATTACACTTTGTATGGCTGAATATGAAATACCAACTCAGAATTTGAAACATTACCATGGATTTGAGGTGACACACTTATTTTATCGAGGTCTCTTTCATGATTGGTTCTCCCTTAAAATTTGATAAAATGGAGCGATACGTTTTCCTGATGCTCTTAGCTCAAATTATTTTGGATACCGCAAAATCAAGCCCTCTCCTAACTAACGTATTTCAAGCAAATATGAGATCGGGGGGGGGGGGGACCCTTAATAGAGACTGGGGTGGCTAATTTAATTGATTTATCCTCGTGTCACAATAAGATTTATTCCTTGTGTTGAAGCAATATTTATCCCGAAGCTCATGTTTACAGTATATATACTGTACATGAACTAGTTCTTGCATTAATAATATTATTAGTAAGAATATTTACAGGTATTACTATCATTCATTGTTCCGGTTGTGATGAGTAAGGGAGGGGGAGCTTAAAATAGAGGAGGGGAGGGGGTGGGTGTAATAAATTTCATCCTCCAGAAAGGGAGGAGGGCTTAATCCTTTAACTCCAAAGAGTGCCAAAAATCAAAATTGAAGAAAAATCCAAAATTTTGTTTTGTAAAATATGGAAAAACAAATGGTACCATGCAAAAGTACTGGAGAAAAGGTTTAATTTGAATGGTCACACCATAGATTTCGTCCACAGACTCAAAAGTTAGAACAAATGGTACCATGCAATAGTACTGCCAAAGAGGTTTAATTTGAATGGTCACACCATAGGATTTCGTCCACAGACTCAAAAGTTAGAACACCATTACATGTCTCCGTAATTGACTCTGAGGGTGAAAGGATTAAAAGAGGATTTATGATAATGATGATTTCTGTCAGTGTTTGAATGGGTTTTATGGAGAGAGAAGGTGGTACCTTAATTACCTTGACATCCTCCAAGAGTAGCGAGGAAAAAAGCTTCCATAAAACTAAGTGGTTTGTATCCTTCAGACTTGCCAAAACTGAGCACATTAGACGCCTTGATACAGTCACGAATGGCTACTAACATTGAGGGAGATTCACCACCAGATACATCTACAACAATAACAAATACACTCAGTAATGTACTGCTGTTCTAATATATTCATGTGTAGCACGCTTATTTCGGCTGTACCAATGGTACCAATGGAACCAATGGTACCAATCGACGAATCGTTTACGCTCGGCCGTCAAGTGCTAATGAGATGCAGTTTAGTGTCATGTTCCAATGGTTAACCAATGGACTAGTCACTTTACCATTTGTACCAATGGTACCAATGGACTATACCAATCAGTTGAGGAGCTTACCATTCGTACTAATGGTACGAATCGTAAGGCCTGTTTGACAATGGTTATCTTTTACCAATGGCGACGATTGGTGAGGGTGTGTTTTCACTAATCGTATCTGTTTGTGTATATTGGACACGACTTAACGTTTTACTTGGCTCCTGTATTTTTTTTCATTTTGTCTATTTTGAGTTGAAGTAGACAAATGTAGCTAATACTAGCTGTATTTTTTGCAATTTGTTTGTGACAAATATGTTGGGTTTGAAATTGAAAAAAAAAATACACAAATGTAGTAACATTGTCACAAAATAGTATGTTGAAGTGATAATTTATATAGTATGTGTCAGTCCATTATTATTGGTCAGGGCCAGGTTGTTCAAAGCGCAGTTAAGCTAACCCAGGGTTAGCATCAATTTTGATTCCAGTTAAATAAATAAATAATCAATGGAGATTTTTCCAAAGTTTCATCTCTGACTTGTCTTTCCATGTAACCTATAATTAGCTTTTTAAAACATTTCTAACAAGAGAAATTCAATCCTCAGTTAAATTTTAATCTTGGGTTACTGTTAACCGGCTGTCAAACAACCAGGCACAGTATAATACAGTTGATGGTTGGACCATACTCCGTTGATACCAAGTCAATAGTTACCATAACAGTCATATATACATGTACATGTAAGCCCTGGGTTTCTACCACTTTGTAAGGGGTTTCAGGGTCTTATATAAGCGGAGGACCATTTATCCAGGGAGGGATTACAAGCAGCATAAAAGGAATGAGCTGATAAGAAATAAGTTGAGACTAACAACCAGCATAATGAAAATATGTTTTACATTTATTGGTGCTGATCTTTAATTACGAGTTCTTTTAAAAACGTCACAATAAATAGACCTTATTCATAAATGGCGGCCAATTCGTTATTCTTTTATTTTTATGCTAATCAGCCTACCTACTCTTATTTTAGAGCAAAAATTCTTTTGAATTTTGCACATGCATTAGAATGAGACTTAGTAGGTTAATAATACTAGCATGAATATAAAAGAATTATAAATTGGCCGCTATTTATGAATATTGATAATTCATTTCAATAATGGGAGAAAAAACAAATGTAAAACGGTAACAACACAAACAGAAATTTCTGACACACAACAAAATGGACATTCGGGGGGGGGGGGGGGGGGGGTACTGCCATGATTATCAATCAATCAATCAATCAATCAATCAATCATCTTTATTTTTCTTCATTCACCACCATGCTTGATTTTCAGGCGAGAAGAAAGGCAAGGAAAGCTGCCAAGACTAGAAGAACGCGAAGAAGACAAATCCGCCGTCGCATTTTTTTTTAACTTTAACAGGGCACTGTTGTGCACTTCTTGAGCACCCTCCATCGGCCATTCCTTGGCTTATTTTGTCCCATATGAGTTTCTTGTTCTGCATAGTATTCAACTTGTTCTGCGCCGCCTCTTCACTCCATAAGGTGATTAGAAGTTTCGTCTCCTCACGCCACTACGTGTCCGCCATTTTCAGTTGTTGAATCACATACTGTAATTACTTCAAACAACCCCCTTGAGGTTGTTTGAAGTAATTATAATCCAATTATAATCAGGGACTGTAATTAGTTGACGTGAACCCATTCCAAATTTAATTTGATTATAATTTCATCACAATTGAGGCCTTAAATGTGCATGGACACGGCTGAAGTAAACATGAGCTATGTACACTGTATATAACAAAGTTTACCTGTTCCTAGTCCAACTTTCATGTTCCTGTTTAACATGTACCGAACATCAGCGATGCCACTTCTTAGACTGAAGGATAAAAAAGTTATATACATCCTATTATACAGGTATATACCCATGAGCACATGCCATGCCACAAGACCAGCCTCAAAACAGCATAACCCCAACAAAACAGTGTACAACTCCATACAGAAACAACTGTTTACAGCATATTTTTTTTACTTGTAAGTGGTTTGGTCATACAGTTGAAACCTGTGCCCCCAACTGAATTTCTTGAGATTCATTAGCCTTTGCTATTTGGATGATCCCAACTCACTCTCTATTTTTTGTTTCATTTTTCTTTTATTCCTTAGCTGTACTTGTGTTTAGTTGCCTATGTAAATTTTACCTATATGTCATGTAAAACTGAGCTGAGTTGAATAAATCATCTTGTCTTGTCTTGTCTTGTCTTCACAATCTCTAGAGGAATGTCATGAGAATTCTACTTGTCTAATAATTATAAGAATTGTTCTTGATGTTACAGTCACAAGGAAGCACTACATCTATCTTTTTCCGTTAATCATAATAATATGATAACGTTGTAATGTTGAAAATTACCAATTATCATTAATCAGACTCCAGCTATTATTACTACTTCTTTATCTTCTATGTGTTATTATTATAGGTTCTTGCACTACTCATGTAAATGCTAGCTATCTGTGAATGTGTGTGTATACCTATTTATTTATTTATTTTACTTATTTATTTATTTATTTATTTATTATTATTATTATTTTTAATTAATTATTTATTTATTATTTACCTGATTTTACTAATAATTTGTGTTTGCTAAATTTGATGGTAAATTATACAACCTGCCTTGATTAGCTTTGCTATATGCAGGTTGTATATTTCTTTAATTTGTTAAATTGAAACTATTGAAATAAAATGATGATGATGATGATGATGATGATGATGATGATGATGATGATGATGATGATGATGACCATGTTGGATTTAAACTCTTTTGGCAAACAAACGAACCAAAACTTATCACTCGTGCCATGTTCTCATTGCTGTCATGTTAACATGGGCATTGCAGGTGCTTACTCTTTCTTTCTATCTTTATAAATCATAATCAAAAGCTCCTACCAGAAACTCATGAATACGAAACGACCTTTGGACCTTAAACTCTCTTACACGTTTTGCTCCAATTCCCCCCCCCCTCCCCCCACCTTTGCGTCAAACTCCCCAGCCTCCCCACTCTCCAATGCCATCCCCATGGGTAAGGTAGGTGACCATTACCTATCGCATTTGTAACAGGCAAAATATATATGCAAGCCTTATGCACTGGTCAGCGGAATCACCAAGGAAAGTTTACAGCCGATGGATGGAGTAGAGTCTACCTTCTATAGCTCAGAAGGAGGTCAGACACTTATTGAGAATTATATAACGTAATGTTGACACTTAGAATTTTATTTTCAATAAATTTTTAAGTGTAAAAAAGAAAATCTAAAATCCCCACACAGGATTGAACCTGTGACCTCAGCTAGGGTTAGACTTACATAGCCTACTGTACCACAGTACCACCTAGCTTCTCGGGTTGTTTAGGCCTAAATTTAACAATATAAACTGCTAACCCTAACCTCAACTGAAAGCTAACCAGTTACTCTGTTTTATAAGTCTCAATAAGGTGTCTGACCTCCTTCTGAGCTATGGAATCTAGACTCTACCGATGGACGGAAGAAGTTAAAGTTTGCATATCTGTCGCCATCTGCTAGAAATTGCTCTTGAAACATTTCACATATTCCAAATAAAAAACGAAACATTAACAAAATTAATAGCAACAACAATAGTCGCTGTGCAGCTGCTATTTTGCTACATGTAGATGTTTTGTTAAGCAAACTTTGTTTATCGTCAGTTATAAAGTTCCTCGTCGTTATTATGCAGCCTCGTAGCTGCCTTCTAATGAAACCACTGTTAGTATTATCATGGCTTTATAAGTTATTAAGACAGCTGGTACTCACTTCAAGTTGGATGTTGGACAATGTGCGATTGCTGAACTTCGTTCTAACATTAGACTGAGTTCCTTATCAGAACTATGGCAGCAGTGAGCCATATACGTCTGAAAACATTGAAGCACTTGTAAGTGAAATAATGTTCAAACTGCAGAATAACTAAGGTGATTCACACTAAAGAATGAAAACGAGCAAGATGACAATCAAGTGAGCGAGACTGATACATGTAGAAGTGCCTGAATCTGGTACGGTTTTAATGTAGGATTGAAAATTGGTTTCTCAAATTCATTAACCCTTTAACCCCTAACTTCAAAATATAAAAGTATTGGTGAGAAATTGTTTGTACTAGATATCAAGATAATTCATCTTGTGTGATCATGTCCTTAATTCGCATGACCTTTCTGATTGATAAGGCATTGATATTACAGGGAGAAATTTGATGCTGATCAAGGGTTAAACAACAAAGAAAATCGTAAGCGTGATGGTGGTTTGGAAACCCGATCTTAATTAACATAGATTTTGACGATTTCATTCCTTCGTTTTCTCTGTATTTAAGTTTGAAAAGCGTTATCAAACACTCGAAAGTCCAGTGTCTCATGAAGTAGCCAAACACCTTGAAGTGGGTTGAAAAAAAACTTAGCTCCACCTCCTTTTTCTACCCACTTCTCAGTGTTTGGATATCCCGATGAAAAACTCTTCCTCCTGTTTGATGTAAAAAATATTGCATGAATCAGTGGTTAGGAGAATGAAGTGCTTTCGTTCTTGAGCAACTGCATCAAGTGATTTAAGGCAATGAGAAGATTTTACTTAGGGAAAAAAAATTGGGAGGTTGGTGCATGTTAAGTGTCATGAAATCTCCTGTAATGACTAAAGGAAATTTATGAGAGACCAATCCTCTAAAAGAAGATATCTATTTTAAAAAAAGACATTTGACAAACAGTACACAAGGATGAAAATCTGCACTCGTCCAATCACCCAGGTGAGTGTTAAATCTTCTTAGGCATGTACAAAAAAAAATACAAATAAATGTTGTTTATAGTGGACATGTATGTATGACATGTATGTATAGCATGTACCAATTTATATTTTTTGGTGCAGTTCTGAAAACCCCTTGCCCAAATGGTAAGAGTGCTGTCAAAATTAAGTCCCTGGTAGACATCATATCACACACTCGTGATATTCATGTTTGGCTTACCTTATCATTAAGCAGGTTATGCTTATCATATACTGCAGTGTAGCTATGATCTGGATAGTCCTTTTTAACCATGGCTATTTCATTCTTTGTTTCATTTATGTGACTCTAAATAAAAAGAAAGAAAAACGTTAAAGCAACTTCCTGCATATTAAAATTTAATATTAAAAGGTTAAAATTCTACATCTAGGAACCTTAATCCTTTCAAGTGGAGTGAACCCTTTGAATACCATTGCCAACTTACAAATTCTGCTAACACGTTTATTCCCCATATATTTCTTAAAGAGCTGGCTCACTAGTTGGAAATACCATGTAGCAACATCTGCTTTTAATAACACACCTCCTCCTTGCTTGGTAGCTAAGACCAAGACCAGCCTTTGAATTTTTGTTGTTGCAAATGAAAATATTATTATTTTTAAACTTATTTTATGTATTATTAAAAGTAAGTGTAATAGAACAGTGCTATAAGAAAAATATATAATATTATATTTTAATTATAGATTTTTCTTCTTTAGTGCAGTTCGAGGACCCAGGGTGCTTATTTCAAATTTAGGATAAAGCAGGGCGAACTTAAACATCCGAGTGAAGGCACTTATTAAATTTTTTCCAAATCGTGGCCAGATATATTTTAACAATTTGTATAGATAACTTTTGTGAATAAACAACGCAATGCAAAATAATTAACATAATATATATGTTCACAATACATCATGTTAATGTAGATTTCTATTTCTATTTCTTTTCTTCCAGTTCCTGTGCTCTTCACTCCTGGGTGTGGCCCACCCCCATGCCTCCCCTCAGAATTTGGATAGTACAGTAGGTGTACACTAGCACTATTTGCTTTACTAATACAGTCAAACTTGTATATAACAGCCCTGTATTAGGCAGCCACACCCTCTATTAAGTGGCCAGTTTTCATAGTCCCAAAGTTTTACCCATACATACTTTGTACTTTCTACCTGTATTAAACGGTCACCTCTATTCAGGGTAAAAGTGAAGAAGAGATCACCTCCGCCGACTGTCGGCCAACTGTCGGCCAACAGATAACCAACAGTTGACCGACAGGTTACCAACAGTTTACCGACAGGTTACCGACATTCGGCTAGAGAAAAAATACTTGACTAAAACCTAGCAGTTGCGGCCACTCTTTAGCAGTCCCATGTTTGCCTGTAATCTGTTATTTTTACTTGTATTAAGCAGCCACACTTGAACTCATTCGTCCTTACAGCGTGGGAATATGGTTTAGAGGCAGTTTGTAACATCCAACTCTTAAAACTCTTAGCTTCTTGTGATGAATAATTGCCACCGCAGTTACAAGGCTGAGATCGCTAGATTGTGTACTGTTATAACACTGTAGGTTAATAAAATTGACATTTGACCACACCCACAAAGTATTTTAATGAACCTGTACTGAGCGGCCAACCTTACTGAGCGACCAATTTCCAAAGTCCCAAGGGTGGCAGCTTAACACAGGTTTGACTGTAATACTTTCAAGGCAAACCCCAGGTTTTGTCCCCATAAAAAAGAAAACAATGATTTTATTCAACTTGCTTATTTTACTATTTTTCTAGGTGTGTACCTGTATGGGCACTTCATACTTCTTTGCAATGTGTCCTAAATTCTTCATCAGCTCTGAGGTGCAGGAAAGGACAAATCTTGGAGTGACAACAGGTGTGATGAGAGGATTCTACAACAAACAAAACATATACCATGGAACAGCTGAGGCAAGACTACCAGTCTTAGCTATGTATGACACAGGGTACCCATAAATGTGATGGGGAGGGGGGGAGGGTCTTTTCATAAATTGAGCACTCTCATATATACGCTACCTATGGGTATGTGTCGCTGTGAAGGATATGGTTTAGTCTGGGATATGGTATGAAAATCAGAGAGTTTTGGTCTACAATAAGGTATTATTTACTGAGAAACTGATCAGTGGTATGAAGAATTAAGTTAAGAGTATGTAAGAGAAAGAGTCATGCATAAACTACATGTAGTCAGAGAAATCTTAGGGTAGCGATTTTTGGTGTCTATTCTTGATTAGCAATGCAAAAATACAGCTGAACATAGTCTTGCATAGGGCAAAGGGTGCAGTGTCCCAATGGCACACCACCACCCAAAAAGGTACAGAGTACCCCCCCCCCCCAACCCCCAGGGCCAGAATCTCATATAATGGGCATGTCTCTAGTTTATTTCAAAGCAGCAGAGAATAAACTGGCCAGATAGTAAATCATTATCGCTTTACACAGATGATCATTTTTAACATCCTGTAAGATTAATATGGCAGGCATTGTCAGGAAGCAATGTATGGAGTCTTGCACTGCACTTCACAAACTGTCTTTTGCTTTCTGGCAAAAGACCATGAACAAGTCAGGCCCTGGTTGTTTAAAAGGTGGATAGCGCTATCCACCAGATAAATCACTATCCAGAGGATAACACAATGGATTTTGCTAATGCTTATCCACTGGATAGTGATTTATCCGATGGATAGCGCTATCCACCTTTTGAACAACCGGGGCCAGAGGAACATAATTTGTATGTGACAATAACAACATAGCAATTTGCCTCAATGTAAACTCTACTTTAAGGTACCTTAAGTTCCAATACATGCTGTACAAACCTGCCACAAAAACAACAAAACCTAAGTGTACAGATGTATATGGTTTAGTTTTAAAAAGTATTTAATATTTAAAGGGACAGTGTTGTGGCTGAAATATCATGACTGTGTTTTCATGATAATGGCCAGGAGCTTGCTTTAAGCTTACTTCATTAGATTGAAATACATATGAATAAAAAGACAGACCAAAGATTTTGATTTCTTGACTGCCTGTTACAAAATCAACTCCTACCTTTAAACAATAAAAATAAACTGGTTAGAAAAAATTATCTGTAGTTAAAAAAAACTCAGCTAGTTAAAAGTAAAAATAACTAAAAACAAAAATTACCTGAAACATATATTTGGTAGCATTATATTGGGTAATATCAGAAACCCATAAGTGGGTTGAAACGTGCAACTGTCTCTTGTACGCTTCAAAACAAGCTTCCGATTATTCAATTTGCTAAGAAGTTGTTACAGCCATATTTGGAAAATCAAGATAAAATATTAACCAATCAATTTGCTAAGCAAAAAATGAATATTCAGAAGATGTGAATGTGCGTTACATGTTTCAACCCACTTATGGGTTTCTGGTAATATAACAAAAACTAAGTAAACAATTAATATTTTGTTTTTTCTGTGGGACAGTGTCTCTTCAATAATACATTTAATATAACAGTACAGATGAAAGATTGGTATACAGTGACACCTGTTTAAGCGGACCCAAGTGGGCACCCTCTATTAAGCGGACACCAGTTGCCTGGGTCCCTAATTTTTCTTTCCATATTAACTCCAAAACGAACCTGTATTCAGCAGACCCCTCTATTAGGCAGACACTAGTGAGGATCCCGACATGTCTGCTTAATACAGTTTTCACTGTACAATTTTCACCATGACTTTGTACTGGTAATTTTAGAACCCCTTGTGTGCTTTGCTCGCTGTAACCAGTACTTTAAACCAATAAATGAGAGTGAACTATTTCTAAGCCAGACACCCTAGGTACCAGCTCTAGCTGTCTGCCCTAGAGAGGTGTCCACCTTATAGAGAGTTTAGTTACAAAGGAACAAGTGGAATTCAGCCAGAACCAGCCAATAATTGATGTACATGTCCATCTTAGTCCGCCTTATAGAGAGTTTAGTTACAAAGGAACAAGTGAAATTCGGCCAGAACCAGCCAATAATTGATGTCCATCTTAGAGAGGTGTCCACCTTATAGAGAGTTTAGTTACAGAGGAACAAGTGAAATTCAGCCAGAACCAGCCAATAATTGATGTACATGTCCATCTTAGACCTGTGTCCGCCTTATAGAGAGTTTAGTTACAGAGGAACAAGTGAAATTCAGCCAGAACCAGCCAATAATTGATGTACATGTCCATCTTAGACCTGTGTCCACCTTATAGAGAGTTTAGTTACAGAGGAACAAGTAAAATTCAGCCAGAACCAGCCAATAATTGATGTACATGTCCATCTTAGACCTGTGTCTGCCTTATAGAGAGTTTAGTTACAGATGAGCAAGTGAAATTCAGCCAAAACCAGCCAATAATTGATGTCCGTCTTAGAGAGGTGTCCGCCTTATAGAGAGTTTAGTTACAGATGAACAAGTGAAATTCAGTCAAAACCAGCCAATGATTGATGTCTGTCTTACAGAGGTGTCTGCCTTATAGAGAGTTTAGTTACAGATGAACAAGTGAAATTCAGCCAGAACCAGCCAATAATTGAACAGATGTACATATCCATCTTAGACCTGTGTCCGCCTTATAGAGAGTTTAGTTACAGATGAACAAGTGAAATTCAGCCAAAACCAGCCAATAATTGATGTCTGTCTTAGAGAGGTGTCTGCCTTATAGAGAGTTTAGTTACAGATGAACAAGTGAAATTCAGCCAGAACCAGGCAATAATTGAACAGATGTACATATCCATCTTAGACCTGTGTCCGCCTTATAGAGTTTAGTTACAGATGAACAAGTGAAATTCAGCCAGAACCAGCCAATAATTGATGTCCATCTTAGAGGTGTCTGCCTTATAGAGAGTTTAGTTACAGATGAACAAGTGAAATTCAGCCAGAACCAGCCAATAATTGATGTCCGTCTTAGAGAGGTGTCTGCTTTATAGAGAGTTTAGTTACAGATGAACAAGTGAAATTCAGCCAGAACCAGCCAATAATTGATGTCCGTCTTAGAGAGGTGTCTGCTTTATAGAGAGTTTAGTTACAGATGAACAAGTGAAATTCAGCCAGAACCAGCCAATAATTGAAGTCTGCCTTAGTGAGTTTGGTTATGGACAAACAAGTAAAATTTGGCTGGGACCAGCCAACCACTGATGTCCGCCTTATAGGTGTCTGCTTTACAGAGGTGTCCACCTTACAGAGGTGTCTACTTTACAGAGGTGTCCGCCTTACAGAGGTGTCTGCTTTACAGAGGTGTCTGCTTTACAGAGGTGTCTGCCTTACAGAGGTGTCTACTTTACAGAGGTGTCCACCTTACAGAGGTGTCCACCTTACAGAGGTGTCTGCTTTACAGAGGTGTCCATCTTACAGAGGTGTCTGCTTTACAGGTGTCCACCTTACAGAGGTGTCTGCTTTACAGAGGTGTCCACCTTACAGAGGTGTCCGCCTTACAGAGGTGTCCACCTTACAGAGGTGTCTGCTTTACAGAGGTGTCCACCTTACAGAGGTGTCCGCCTTACAGAGGTGTCCACCTTACAGAGGTGTCTGCTTTACAGAGGTGTCTGCCTTACAGAGGTGTCTGCCTTACAGAGGTGTCCACCTTACAGAGGTGTCCGCCTTACAGAGGTGTCCACCTTACAGAGGTGTCTGCCTTACAGAGGTGTCCACCTTACAGAGGTGTCTGCCTTACAGAGGTGTCTGCCTTACAGAGGTGTCTGCCTTACAGAGGTGTCCACCTTACAAAGGTGTCCACCTTACAGAGGTGTCTGCCTTACAGAGGTGTCCACCTTACAGGTGTCTGCCTTACAGGTGTCCACCTTACAGAGGTGTCTGCTTTACAGAGATGTCCACCTTACAGAGGTGTCTGCCTTACAGAGGTGTCCACCTTACAGAGGTGTCTGCCTTACAGAGGTGTCCACCTTACAAAGGTGTCTGCCTTACAGAGGTGTCTCCTTACAGAGGTGTCCACCTTACAGAGGTGTCCGCCTTACAGAGGTGTCTTCCTTAAAGGGGTGTCCGCTTTAAGAAAGTTGACTGTATTGGTTTTGTTTTCCTTGTTAAATACCAATGTTTCCATTGACTACTCATTGACACAATGTAATTATCTCACAAAGGACAGTAGAGCAAGATATCAATTTGCTAATACATGTACTTGCACCATTCATACCTTTCTGCATCCTTAATTGATTGTTTTGTGTCTTCAATGTAGTAATGGGGACTGTTTTGATCCATACTCACTTTGCCTATGTAGCCTCGCTGGCCAAGTTCAGCTAAAAAAGAAAGACAATGTTTACACCAAGACAGTATGCAGGGATGGTGGAGCTGGGGGGGAGGGAGGAGGGGGGATTCCTCACTTTCAAGCATAAAGATAAAAATGGAAAATAAATAAAAAAATATCGCGTCTCTGGCGCTCTCTTTCCAGTCCCCCCCCCCCCCCCCCAATTGAAAATACGCTCCGCCGTCCTTGTAATCATTCTAATTGTAACATGTATTGCAATTATTTCAACAATCTGTTGCAAAACAAACTGCAGAAACACTGTTATACAGTCAAATCATTGCACCTCTCCAACCTCGTTCCCTGCTAGCATTTTATAGCTGTTTTGTATTAGGATTAGAAGCCTTCATTAAATTTTCATTTCTTTTGTATTTTCCTTATGAATTATTAATGGTATTATAAGTCTTCTTTATTATGCAGGATTCTCGCTAAGTTTTAAAGTAGACGGGTGAGATATAATAGTAGGCGGCTTGGCAATTGGGTGCCACAGGCACGCCAATTTCTAGGGTAGTCTGCCGGGGCATACCCCCCAGGAAAATTTGAAAATCTTAAGGCTCAGAATTGCCATTTCATGCATTTTTGGCAAGACATTTTTCATAAAGCCCTTAACTGAGGGATTACATTCAATGTGACATCAAATTTACGAGAAACCTGTCTGTTCATTACTAGTTTTACGTAGAACTTTCACTGTTCATTCAGGTTTGTTTAACACATATTAAGCCTTTCCACATAAAAGTAGGCAGCTCAAAATTCGAAGTAGCTGGTTTTTTAGCCGGTTGCCGGCACTTAATGAGAACCCTGATTATGTAAGTAAAATACAAAAAAAAGTTCTGATTCAGAAAGAATTTGACAAAGGATCTTGTAATGATATGTCATAAGAGCAAACATGATGCCTAGATGCCCTTGTTATTTCACTTACCAACAATGTTACAAAGAATTTCAGAAGCTTCGTAATGAATAGTTGCAAAGTATGATGCTGTTGTTGTACCATTCTTTAAAAGTCTTGCCTATACATGTACAAAAAAATTCGAAAAAAAAAACGACATGACTTTTATTGTTGGAGTAAAAAAAATTAATGGCATTGACATGAATAATTTTTTTTATTTTAATAATAATAATAAATAACAACAACAACAAATATTCAAACAGGGTAGCCACTTCAGTTATAATATTCAACTGTTATCAGTGTGGGTCCTATAAAATGAAGCTAAAATAAGAAATAAATTTACAGAAAATTAACATATATAATTACATTATTAATTATTAATATTAACCCTTCCACTCCCAAGAGTGCCAAACATCAAAATTCAAGAAAAATCCCAAATTCCATTTTGTAAAATATTGAAAAACAAATGGTATCATGCAAAAGTACTGCCAAAGAGGTTTCATATGAATGGTCACACCATAGATTTTCGTCTACAGACTCAAAAGTTAGCAATACATGTCTCCGTAATTGACCGGCTCTGGGGGTGAAAGGGTTAAACTTGCTATGGATTAGAATTTAAGAATTAAAAATTGCCGCACCCTTATAAAATAATGCACGTTTTGTAATCTCTATTAAAAATTTTAATAATTAACTTAATTCAATGCACATTACACTATATTAGTGTGCTACAATTTACTGGCATCAAAAACAGCTGCTCAATCAGACACTTTGCAAAAATTGACCTTTACCTCTTTATTTTTTACTACTAACAGGAACTAATAAAAGTAGCCAGCTGATATAATAAAGTGAGTGGTGATTTTCATCGGCAGCCAACTGCTTTTGACAACCCCGATTAAATAGCATGTCGCCCTTGGTAATCAGTGTTAATATTTATTAGTGTGATACATGTACATGTATGAGTAAATATTCTCAAAAACTGTAAAATATACAAAGAATGTGTGAAACTGGATACCCTAACCTGGTCCCAGCGCCCATTTAGTGTGTGAGAACCTCATATCTGGCTTCTTTCACGTCTGTGCATCTGTCATAAAGATGTAAGGTTGATTTACACAACGCGATTCGTGTTGTATTCCCACCGTCTAAGTCACCCTATAAACCCTACCCAGGCTCTAAACTCACCACAACTTTGCGATAAGCATCTTGGGCAAACACTGTATTTCTAAATCTTGATTCTGCAGGAAATGTGTATTTTTCAAGCCACTGTAGAAGAGGTAAGCCATACCCGGTGCCCGTGAAAACATATTGCGGAGCATGGATATGAGTATCAACAAAGCCAGGTATCAAAAACTGCCTGAAATGAAATTTGAAACAAGAAAGTGTTAATTCATCAACATGAGGAACCAGAATTTGGTAGTTACAGTGAACAAGGTAAAGCTGCTCCATGAGGACCAGCCCCCCTTGTTTTGGAGGGTCTGGAGTCTGTTACACATCCCTTTCCCACAACTCCCCCACACTACATCATGTATACATGTATTACAATAATCGAAATATGGTAGTACAAGGGAGTTGTACATCGTAATTAATGTATGATAAGGTATGAGATGCCTTACACGTCTTAGAACTCCAATCCATCCAGAAGTTTTCTAAGCAATTTTGTCTACATGATCTCACCAAGTTAATGACTGATCTATTTCAACACCAAGATATTTATACGTCTCATCCCTTACAAGGGGTTTGTGATCGACATGAATATTAAACTGGTGCTCAAGGTGTTTTATCCTGGATTGCTTGAAACGTGCACGAGATATATTCTCATTAAAGCCATGTTAAGTGGCGGAAAAATGGCATTCAGGTAGACCCCCGCCTTAAGATACATGATGAAAGACCGCATTTTTTTATTTTGGGAAAATGTGGGTTAAAATCTTAGCTTATTGTAGAGAAAAGATCCAAAGTCGCTTTTATCCAGGAGATTTGGTGACCCGTACGGGAGACCAGGAGATTTGTTCCATATCCGGGAGGCTGGGAGAGTTGGCATAAGTGAGATCACGATTGATTTGTATTCACAGAGTATGGACACCCTAGGTCTTACCCATAGCTCTCCAGTGTTCTCACCAGGCCGCGGCCTTGCGGGATTCCCACAAAAAAATTAAGATGGCGCACCAAAAGCCAAGAAGATGCGCCCGTTAGGGTGCAGGAGCAAGCTTCGAGTCAAACGGACTTTTGAAATATGTTTATGAGTACATGTAGTTTAATGGTCAATCGAACACCCCAGCATTTTGCTTGTTTAAATGAATAAAAACATTTATCAAAAAATTTAAAGCCTTTAATTTTATTGCCTTTACCCTCGTTGGTCACATGTACGTGGTGAAGGTTTGCGTAAGCATTGCTATCAAATCGTAAACATCTTGTCTGCCATGTTCGATCAGGTAGGTACAGTGTACTTCATGTAACAGACATTTTGGAGTGACTTTGTCCCTCTGATATTCTTACAGGGCCCCTATTTTTCAGCTGAGGGGGCCCTACGACTTCCCAAGGCAAAATCCTGGTGAGAACACTGGCTCTCTGTATTAACCCTAGCCTTTTGCAGCAACGGGCAACTATAGTCGCCTTACCCATAACTGACCAAAAGCAACTATAGTCGCCATACGCTATTAAGTATTTGGGAAATAAAATAATTGGCTATACAGAGAATGACATTTGAGGAAACTTGGCTGCAAAAGGGTAAACTGTACAGTAGCTACCATGATGGCCATTTTATAAAAGGGTAAACTGTAGCTACCATGATGGCCAATTTATAAAAGGGTAAACTGTAGCTACCATGATGGCCATTCTATAAAAGCAATGAACCAATTATTATACTTCACCTGCCAGGTTTGAGGTTTATCACATCATTCTTTTCAAATCCAAACTTCTCTGCAAGTTCATCAACGTTGGCAACATTACCAATAAATGCTATCTGTGTGTAACATATAAGAACGTTTGCCCGTAAGCCAGTTTTAATATGATAATGAGTTCAGTAACATGCTAATGAGCTTTTAATATTCGTATGCGGTGACTTCTTTTAAACTGAAGGGAGCTTAAGCAACGACGACGGCAACACCAAGAAAAACATCACTTGAAAAAGGGATTTGTGCTATTTTAAACTATGTTCCAAGTTGTTTAGTTTGTCTACGTGCCTGGATTATGCAGGATCTTAATTTGTAGGGGCGGCTTTCAAGTTCAAGTGTTCATGTTCTCCTAAGGTTTGCAAAAGGTGAAAAAATGATAAAACATGTGATTTCATTGAGTAAAAATGGTTCAGCGCACATCGCAGCGGTGGTATTCGATATTTTAATACAGGTCACCGCATTATAATGTTAAAAGCTCATTAGCATGTTACTGAACTCATTACCATATTAAAACTGCCTTATGGGCAAATGTTCTATAAATGTAAACAAATATTTAATTAGCAATCAATTATAATATAATTATATATTATAATGGTGATATCTATTATTGTATCTATTATTTCATATCCGATGATAGCTGTACACTCACATTTAACTGTAAAGCAAATGCATTTATTTTCATTTCTATATTTTAGTAACATGACATCGGAGCGATTTTAGAATACCTGGCGACTTCTAAGCTGAACCCCGGCGGTACCAATCAATGAAAAGCAATAATCAATATAATCAATAACAATCAACAATAATCAATACCAATCAATTGATTGGTACTGGAAATCAATAAAAAATCAATGCCTTGGAGTTGAGTGAGTATCGATTTTCATTGATTATCATTGATTTCTATTGACTAATATAATAAGTGGCCGGGTTAGTGGGTATTCTACAGTTTAGCCAAGGGGTCAAGTTTACAAAAAGCCTAAATATGGGGAGCGATATCCGGGAATTTGACCGCTTTGGGTGACATTAGACCAGGCTTATACTTCATGGAGACCATTAGACAATAAGTTTAAGCTTATATAGGATCAAAAATTATAGAGGTTTAACTGTATATACATTGACACTCGAAACAAAGGAAGCTATTACCTCCCCGTCATTGTCAACTCCTATTATTCTCTTCTGGCATATATCCATCATGTTCTCTGGAGATGAGTGAACAAGAGTACCAGAAAACACATGCTGTATGCTGCAGCCATGCCGTTTGCGACGTGGTTGCGCCATTTTGGAATGAAACGGGAAGGCCTGGAACTGGTCCCCCTAGCCTCCCACGCAGACCTTCTTAGGGCTCGTCACGCAATCTTTCTTCCCCCACAGCCCTACAGCCCTAAGGACGTCTGCGTTGGAGGGTAAAATCCACCGAGCTCCACCGAAATTTTCCCTATGGGAAAGAATGTTCTTTCTAATGCAAAACATTTTCATTGTTCCTGCCATGCAACATGGCTGCCGTGCAAAACCTCTATAAACTTGAATTGAAAGTTCCTAAGTTTGCAGCTTTGAGTACAAATAAAAGGTTTCAAAAATATTTGCTGCCATTGAGTGGTTTCTAGCTTTTCGATTTCACAGTCTACTTCCCACTTTCTGCACGTTGTTTGGCTTTTTTCAGGAGCAGTCACTTTTTTGGATATAAGAGTCTTATAGACAGCGCTGCTAAGATTTATTACAATTTAAAGCTTTGACACTCCAGTCAGTGTTATTGTTTTTATGATGGTCAGGCGGTTGTGGAGCAATCCCTTGGCGAATACCTAGTAGTGACGATTTAATGCCGTAATATTCTACAAAAGTGGTCTTGATTGCAAATTTGGCTAGAAAGTCGTTATAACTTAAAAAACTGTTGGCACTTGATCCGTTTTCCATAATGTGATGTGGGTGAAAAATTCCTTTATCGGCCCAGTGCCTATAATAAACTGGTGCATTTGCTATGCGTACCAAAGAATTGTTCCACAGAGCCATTTTTCGAAAATCCGCTAACGAAGATATGGCCGTTTTGTAATTTAAATCCGCCCATATTTCAAGAAGTTCTCTTAAAAAGGTATCTTTGATGTTCATTTTGTTTATGTCATTTTTACTGACATTCCCTTTAAACACAAGTGGACCACCATACTGCTCAAGTGAAAGGATAAATAGATTTTTCCACTTACCATTATTGTTTTCATCTATATATATTTTTTTTTGTGGAGACACGGTGGTCTAGTTGTTAGCGCGTCGGACTTTCAACCTGAAGGTCGGTGGTTCGAAGCCTGGTCTCTGTCGTCGTGTTGTTTCCTTAGACAAGAAACTTTACTCCACACTGTCTCTCTCCACCCAGGTGTATAAATGGGTACCGGCGACAAAATGCTGGGGGTAACCCTGCGATGGACTAGCATCCCATCCAGGGAGGAGTAGCAATATTCCTAGTCGCTTCATGCTACAGAAACCGGGTTAAGCTCCGGCCGTGTGGGCCATCTGGCTCGTGTGCGACTTTACTTTACTTTATATATTTTTTTATCCAGGTAGTTTTAAGTGAGGCATTGAATGTGTAAATATTCATCATTTTCGTTCCCCCATTCCTGTAGTCACCTATCATAACAGAGCGCTTAATTTTGTCCATTTTACCATCCCATAAGAAATGAAAGAGAAGATGGTTGATTTCCTTTAGAGCGCACATTTTGGTCTGTTAATAAATTGATCGAGAGAGATTAACACTGGTTTTGTGAAATTCCTTAATGATAGTGTCAAATAGTAGCTTGATGTTTTGTTTGTAAACCTTGAAAGTTTTGTTTACTTTCTCTTTAAGTTTTGCGATCTTGAGAACTACCTGTTTTCCTAACATATCGTTTCATGTGCAATTTTTGGGTAATGTTCGATTTTAATCGCTTTTGCAAAAATCTGAGAAACGGCTCGATGGATTTTTTTTAAACATTCACTGTGCATGAAAAATTTAAAGGCGTTCCACTGAATCAATGTCAATGATACTTTCAGATAACATCAGTTTTGCACATCGGTAAGCATGCGTGGTTAACGTTTTAAAAAAGTCCATCAAGCCGTTTCTCAGATTTTTGCAAAAGCGATTAAAATCGAAAAATACCCAAAAATTGCACATGAAGCGATGTTAGGAAAAATGGTCGGTAGTTCTCAAGATGGCAAAAGAGAAAGTAAACAAAACCTTGAGGGTTTTCAAACATAACATCAAGCTACTTTTTGACATTATCATTAAGCAGATTAAGTAATTTCACAAAACCAGTGTTAGGCCCCGTCCACACGTATCCGGATATTTTTGAATTCGCAACTTTTTGTTGCGGATTACATAATATTCGCGTCCACACGTAGTGTATTCGGATCGTATTTGCCCGTCTACACGTATCGGGATTCGCTCTAGCAGCCAGGGCTCCTCTTTAAATGTTGTCAAAAAAGCATACGAAAAGGCCAAGTTCAAATCAAAGTTCAACTGTAAACACGTTATTAGACTAGAAATAAGTCCATGTAGAGCTATGTAGAAGTGAAGCGATAACATTTCGGTCGGCCATGTTGAATATTCGCGCGGTTAAAGACTGGATCTGACACTGTTACGTCAGCGTATTAAAAAATATCCGGATTCGACCGTCCACACGATGCCGTACCACCCTGGATCCAGAGGTCCGTTCTCTGAATATCATGAGTGAAATTAACCGCATAAACGGTTAGAAGAAGCTCGCGAGACGTCGTAGCGTATTCAAAAATTTCCACTCTGGAGAGCGAATGCAAAAAGTTGCGGATTCGTGAGGCGAATTCGCCGGATACGTGTGGACGGAAGGCCAATCCGCAACAAAAAAGTTTCGGATTAAAAAATATCCGGATACGTGTGGACGGGGGCCTTAATCTCTCGATCAATTTAATACCAGTACACAAATAATAGGGTTTGAAATGTTATTTCGATTTATTTGAATTCAAACATACAGAATTTTTTTATTCTTGCAAAATATATATACCATATACCATATTTTAAGATGTCTATGTGGGAGTTTCAATGCGCAAACTGGTCCGTGTCACTCGAGAGTTAATGGTCTAACAAAGTATGTGAGGCTTTTTCGATATTTTCATTGGTTCTTGAGTAAATCCACTTTGAATTCGGACAATAGAAAATTGTTCTATGCGCGTCATACTTTGGGGCGCCACGAGAAAAGTATTTGGAATTTCATAAAAGCCCCACACACTTTGGTGCATAAATATCCAGCAAACATACTGGCGGCCAAGTTTCGTGAAAATCTGACAAATCTGCTTACCCTATTAATTCATTTGAACAGAGGCCATTCTCCCCATTCTCGCAAAAACAAACTTTGAGTTTTTGGCATCGAAAGATTTTCACTGTTTTCACACCTCATTTAAGCGGCTTTCATTGTGGTCGTTCCACCAACCAATGAAAAGAAACAAAGAACCCCCTGAAGAGTATCATCACACAGCAGTGTATGTGAATTCGATTGACCGCCGATTAGTCAAGTTATTCAAAGGGTGAAATCATAGAAAAAACGGCAAAGTTTCGTGCAACTACAAACCCAAATGAGCGGAAAGAACGTGACGAAAACGCAGCAAAATTGTCGTGGAAACAAACGAGCGAAAAGGGCCAGTGAGAGTTTTCAAAGAAATGAAAACACAACAGACGTAGATAGCGGAAATTGACCGACTAAACGCGCGCTGGTATCAGTAGTAAATGCAAGCGAGTAAGGTCCGTGCACGGTTCGTCCACTCAATGTTTTTTTATTTCTATTCTATATTCAACAATGGAAAAAGCCAATACACAGTCTTATTTTCAGTTTTTAATTTGAAATTCTACCAATACAGAACCCGATTTTGCCTAAAACACATCGTTTTATTCAAGTTCAAACTAAAACCACTTAATCTAATTTATGTACACAAGAAAAACGTCAAAATCTCCCAAAATTTCTAAAATTAACAAATAATCGTCCCTTGACTTGTAAATTAAGATCAAAAAGCAAACTACAAAATCAAAGTCCGTTTTATCGTTTTTTCGTTTTATGTCCAAACTTAAACAAAAAACGAAAATCAACTTCCGTTTTATCGTTTTTCGTTTTATGTACAAACTTAAACAATAAAACGAAAAACGAAAATCAACTTCCGTTTTGTCGTTTTTCGTTTTATGTCCAAACTTAAACGAAAAAACGAAAAACGAAAATCAACTTCCGTTTTATCGTTTTTCGTTTTATGTCCAAACTTAAACAAAAAACGAAATAACGAAAATCTACTTCCGTTTTATCGTTTTTTTCGTTTTATGTACAAACTAAAACGAAATTAAATTTTAAACTTGACGTTTTCGTTTGCTTATAGTCATATAGTATGTGAGGGAGGCGGGGGGAGGGTGGAGCATTTGTGACGTGTAGCCGGCACCGGAAATGGGGAGGCCACTGTATTTCTTGGCGGGGATTTTGGAACTCGTGGAGAATCAAAGACGCTTCGCATCTAACCAAGGATTGGCCAAACTAGCAATTTGATTGGCGTTTTGGTTTCATCAGGTGAGAAGAACAGAACGGTGTCCATCCTGTTTAGTTCCCCCTAACATGGACGAGTTAGATCGAACTTTCATCCTCTGGCGCGAACAACAAAAGGTAACTTTCAGCGAAGAAGATGTCACAGCAGAACGCATATCAGCAGTGTTGAAGGTGAGTAAACCATTTCAATATTGTCACAGCATCTCCCAAAATGTTGTCGATGAAAAGAAGGACAGGCTGTTTAACTTGTCACGTAGGAAATTTATGTTTTCCGTGTTTCTTTAAAGAGGAGAGTTTTATGTTAAGCGGGATTTCCTTATAAAATCGTGCTTTAGTACAACATTGAATTAACACATTTATTTAGCCGCAGGTAATACGCGAATTGAAAAGGAGCGATAAACAGGATGGACACCGTTCTGTTCTTCTCACGTGGTGAAACCAAAATACCAATCAAACTTCTAGTTTGGCCAATCCTTGGTTAGATACGAAGCGTATTTGGTTCGCCACGAGTTCCAAAATTCCTGCCAAGAAATACAGTGGCCTCCCCATTTCCGGTGCTACACGTCACAAATGCTCCCCCCTCCCCCCGCCTCCCTCCCATACTATATGACTATAAGCAAACGAAAACGTCAAATTTAAAATTTAATTTCGTTTTAGTTTGTACATAAAACGAAAAAAACGATAAAACGGAAGTCGATTTTCGTTATTTCGTTTTTTGTTTAAGTTTGGACATAAAACGAAAAACGATAAAACGGAAGTTGATTTTCGTTTTTCGTTTTTTCGTTTAAGTTTGGACATAAAACGAAAAACGACAAAACGGAAGTTGATTTTCGTTTTTCGTTTTTTTGTTTAAGTTTGTACATAAAACGAAAAACGATAAAACGGAAGTTGATTTTCGTTTTTTGTTTAAGTTTGGACATAAAACGAAAAGACGATAAAACGGACTTTGATTTTGTGTTTTGCTTTTTGATCTTAGTTTACAAGTAAAGGGACGATTATTTGTTAAATTTTAGAAATTTTGGGAGATTTTGACGTTTTTCTTGTGTACATAAATTAGGTTAAGTGGTTTTAGTTTGAACTTGAATAAAACGATGTGTTTTAGGCAAAATCAGGTTCTGTATTGGTAGAATTTCAAATAAAAAACTGAAAATAAGACTGTGGATTGGCTTTTTCCATTGTTGAATATAGAATAGAAATAAAAAAACATTGAGTGGACGAACCGTGCACGGACCGAGTAAGCTATTCATTTATTATTATTTCACTCTTCGCCGCGGTTCTTTTTACTCGTGATATCTACAATTCTGCTAACTAAAAGTTTCCACTTTGGCTTTAATGGTCAAATTGTAACAAGCGTAGACGGGTTACACTTCACCTGAATTAATTAACGCGTCTTTGTGCGCCTTCAACCGTGCAATCAAAACACAAAGTCTCAATCGCGTTTTAGGTGAACTTTATTATTTTATTTGACCATGTTGCAATGTTTCAATCAAGATGAAACTTTGAGACAATGTTGTTCATATTATAAAGAAACGACCATAAAAGGTTTAAAAAAAATTATCTCGCGGTTTTTGAAATATGTAGAAAAGCGCTAAAACTACAATATCAAGGACTCAGTCAAAAAACTATCATTAATGGTTTCCTATAGAAAATCGAATCTCCAAAACTAAAGCGAGAAACACTTTCAAACTTTCATAGTTTCATCTCATACACTAAACACACATTTTGGCGTAAATTTAAGATTGAGAAATTAAACCTTTATAAGCTTAATTGAGGAACTTATGGATGTGCTCATACACATGCAAAGTCACAAGTTCGAAATGTTTTTTTCTGATTTACTCAAAATCGGCTTGACAAAAGTTTCTAATTTTTAGATATTTTGTTTGCCATTTGTCACAGTTTATCGTAATAGTTTTGCTTTTTCTAGATGCCATCGCAATCGCTCGGAATTTAGACTCAAGTGATTTCAATTTTTCTCGATTATCTCCGCAATTTTAAGTGCGATTTACAAAATTGTTACACTCTTATAAACTTCAAACTATGTACAATATTTTTATAAGTTTCATACTAATTCAATAAAGGAAAGTTAGTTGAACGGCCACTCAAAAATGGTCGGTGTGGCTGCATGGAAACTGGAGGGTCCTGGAGGGAAACACCTTAAGTCATGAAATTTGACCCTGCCCCGGTAAAACGGCCACACCGTTAATTCTTGGTTTTCACCTGTCACGTGACTGAAAATATTTCCGTAAATACACTTCGAAATGCCAAATGGTCCAGGGAATCGCAAAGAACGCTTAAAATTGTGTTATGTGGGTAAATTTGAGACGGATTGTTGGTTTTCCGGCTGAAATATGAGCGAATCTATGTGCACGATATCGTACAGTAAATGTATGGGGCCGCCATGTTGGTGCCCATGTAGATGGACACCAATATGGCGGCCAAATTACGAGTGCCCTAAAAGGCACATTATGAATGGAAATATTGCCTAGTTTCCTTTGATTTGCAAAGATATCAACTTATTTAACATGCTGGCATACACAGAGTGAAACATGAAAGGACATTTTGTTGAATTTCAACTCGTCAAAAAACGTGACTTGTGTTGCGTGACACAAGTTACTTCAGCTGTAACTCCGGAAGTAAAAAACGGAATCCGATGAAATTTTGTGTGCAGACTAGCTGGACCGGCTTGTAAACAATATCTAACGCACACCTTCCCAAAGTCCGTAGTTTCAAAGTTAGAATTTTGATGACGTCACGTGAAAACCAAGAATACGGTCAATTTTTTTTTACCCATTGGTGACCTTAACGAGGTTCCACTGTTTTTGCTAACCTTCGCACATTTAATTAACCATCCTAGCTTCTAAGGCATTTATCAACAAAGAAAACCTATTATTAAAGTAGCTTCCACTGGCGTTTTAACAGTTTGAGTTCTTGATTATCACAGTTCAATGATTTGAATCTTGGAAATCTTAGAAGAATCTAGAAGATCTACATTGCACTGTGATTGTCAAGCATGGAAACTTTCAAAGGCCGGCGATAGTGTCAAAGTGATCAGGTAACTTTACATTCACGAACAAATCACTCCTTGCACACATGTGTTTTCATAAAGCACTATTAATACGGTTATTCATTGCGGATGCAGTTAATTTGTTGTTGATAATCCATCCACTGTACTGCAATGAAAATGAGGGACCACACGAGGGAAAAAAAAATCTTTGACCTCGGTGGGCTTCGAACCCACGACCTCCGGATTAGATCTTCCGTTGCTCTACCGCTTGAGCCACGAGGCCGTACGGGAGCAGATCGTGGGTAATAAGGTGGTAATTCGTGGCAATGAGAATGTGAAGGGTACAAATAAATGTTGAGCCACCTAGCACTGGTGATACAAACAAGGTCTTAACAACGTCTAATTTCATTGGACCTGGGTATCACGCAGCTCTATTGTTTTCAGGGGTAGGGTCCATTGTTGTGTTGTTTGTTCTATTGTTTTCAGGGGTAGGGTCCATTGTTGTGTTGTTTGTTCTATTGTTTTCAGGGGTAGGGTCCATTGTTGTGTTGTTTGTTCTGTTGTTTTCAGGGGTAGGGTCCATTGTTGTGTTGTTTGTTCTATTGTTTTCAGGGGTAGGGTCCATTGTTGTGTTGTTTGTTCTATTGTTTTCAGGTGTAGGGTCCATTGTTGTGTTGTTTGTTTTATTGTTTACTCATCAAATCAGAGTAAATTTGACTTTGACTTGGCCCAAGTGACAGCGAGTGTTTAGGTGTCCAGCTTATCGATCAGGACTGCATGTAATGAGTTGACTATCAGAAAGTTTTAGGATCTCGGTTAGTTCGTAAAAGAAATGTTGTTTAGCTTGGAGACAGCAAGGCGCCAATACATGAATACACCTTGATACATTTTTTTTTACGGGCTAGAATTTCGACATTTCAAGCATACTAATGACGAAACATAATTATTCTATTGAAAACAATACACTCACCATCTTCCCCGTATGCACTGCAAGCAAAATAGATTATCAAACGGCGGCGACCCGCAAACAGCTCACTTTTCACAGACGCCGTTGAGGTTGGAGGTCAGTTGGTCGTAGCGCAGAGGAGGTTGGACACGGGCCGAAAGGCATCATGGGATGAATTTTTCTTTTTACCGACACTCGTTCACTGCGGCAGTGACCGGGATGCTACCGTATACATACCGCCGGCAGCCGCAGTTGTGTGTTTCCATTTGTTATCGCATGACTGTGACGAGCTTTTAGCGCAGAAATGGCTACGATTTGATTGGACAGTTCTCATCATGTGTTGTCATAAAAACAATGCAACTTCCCCGGGATGTCGCTGGTTCCCGCCGGCATGTGTTGCCATTATATTTTAAAAAATCTTATCAAGCAGTGCCGTAAAACCGGGAAAAGTTGAACTCAACTCAACTTTCCGGCACTGGGGCCATCGTGCTGCCGGTCATCCCAGATGCCGGAACAGAATGTTTCCATTAAAAATAGAACTACTGCCGGTGTGCCCCAGTGCTACCGCCGGTTCGGCTTACGGCAGTACGGGGTAGTTACGGTTATATGGAAACCAGGCTTAACGGAGGCGTAAACATCGTGTTTACCCTCTTTTTGTGTTGCTTTAAAGGATTTTCCATAAGAAAGAAAAAACGAAATGAATTCTGGTAGTTGTAGTCAAATGACGCCATCGTGCAAATGGCCTATTTTGTGGCATAACAGTAGAAACCGTGGGAATCTGGGCCCGGTTGCTCAAAACCCCAATTAAACTAATCATCGATTAAATTTCCTAATCGTGAGTTAGCTAATCGCGGGTTAAAAAACGGTTGTTCAAAGGCAGATAAGTCGGCCGATTAACTAATCCGCGATTAAGCGTGAAATGAATTATATTAATTAATTATAATTTATTTTGCGCCAGTTTACGTCATAAAATTGCAGGAAATTTTTCTTTTTTTCAAAACGGCTTCTGCGCAAAGCAAACTTTTTCCTTCAGAAATTTCCATCTCTTTATTTTCACCCATCAACGCCAATACAACCAAACAAGTCAGCAATTTTGTTGTTGTTTTTTATTTTTTTTAATCGGCAGATTAAGGAATAATCCACCTAGCGAGGAGGGTTAGATTTAACCCCTCGTTTAATCGTTGGTTAGGGATAATCGGGCTTTGAACAACAGAAAATAATAGGCGATTAGCATAGTTAATCGTGGATTAGTGCTAATCGCGGTTTCGAACAACTGGGCCCTGGGGTTAAAGTAGGAATGCTCGACAAATCCAAAATGTTAATAATAAATATTACGAATAAATATACTATAGATCTAAAAAGAATACCTACAGCTAGCGATAACTCGAAACCATATAACATCATGAAGTGTTGCTCTATGGAGTCTGTTTTTGCTGCCGTTTAATTTTTGTCCATTTTAAATCATTTTTTCCTTTGGAACGAAAAATCCAAATGACAACTAAACACAGGGTTTTGATCTCGGTTGTAGATTTTTACGAAAACATTCATGAAATTTTTCCTTTCACGGAACTTTTTAAAAACATTTGATCATTTCTAAATAACAGAAACATTTGCCAGGAAACAATGCTCAGATGATTGATAGATTTCTTTCCAATGACGGCTTTTAAAGCCTTTTGCGTTCCAAAATTCGTCAAGCACACGACTGAACCTTTTTTGGCAAAATTCTCTCGAACGCTTTGAACGCGAAATATTGAAGGCAGCATATAGGCACACAAAGGCACCTTTGATGGGTGTTATATTCCCATCCTAAACACATAAAATTATGCTCCAAACTGACATATCAAATGTTTCATTTAATTTTTGGCTGCGTAAAACCTTTCGCTATTTTGCTTTTTAAGTTAGTGCATTTTTGCAATTAATTTTCATTAATGTCGTTTTTCACGACACTATTTGAGACACTTTGTCAAAGTAGAGTAGTACATAAGAGCTTTTAGCTTTTTCTTTTAACAGTCAGCTGTCAAATGAATTTGGTACATACTCCAAGAAACATTTTTACATAATAACTGCGCCACGTACAAATATCCACAGTGCACGCGAAAGAAAATACAAGCGTTTTCTGCATTGTATTGTCAGATTATCGAAGGTAAGTTCTTCAAAACCACTTATTTTACACAATGTTCAAGTTTATCAAAGCAAACTAAGTCCAATCCTAGGTCGAGAGCTATGTTGAATAGCAACATACGTTTTGGACTAATCTGTGAAGAATATCATATAATTAGACTATTTCTTAACGGCCCTACCGAGAACAGAACTTGACATGAAATTGTTAATCTTGAAAACGAGTAGATCAGTTATAAACTGGAGAGATGGTGTTGGGGCGATAAGGCAACGAGATAAACCTTCGGGTTTTGCCGCGCATTGGAGGAAATAAATTTATTCAGACGCGAAATAAAAGGACATTGATCCAAAGGACAGTGGCGATGACATAAATTTAAGATAACTGGTATTAGATGATGCCTCTTTACGTTGTACGATATTTTTAATAGAAACCAGTCGAAGTCCATGAAAAATGTTAGAGAAATGTATGGAAAACAAAACAAAAAAAATTGCACGTTTTTTTTACACAGCTACATTCCTCAAATTTGATGAGTAAAAATCTTCTTCCTTGTATCGCAAGTTATTAATTCACAAATATTAGAAACTTCAAATTTTACAGAAATTATTTGACATTGCTTTCCCATTTAACAGTGTATTTAAAGGCATCTTTGCTCTGATTACCTATGATTATGCTTACTTTACAAATGTTTAAATGGACAATGCCCAGAGTACTTAGGTAGTCGTTTAGTGCGTGTCAGCGACCTGTCGATAAGAACCTCACGCTATGGTGCTATAACTGTACGTTGTCCTAGGTATAACCGTGACACAGAAGGTGAAAAAACCTTTTCTTACTACAGCCGCAAAACTTTGGAACTCTCTGCCTATTAATATAAGATCTAGCACCAGTATTAACGCATTCAAACAGAACCTTTGTAATTTTATAAAGCAAGGTTGTGCTGGCTTAGATAGTTTTCCTATCTCATAATTTTTAATATTGTCAGAGCCTTTTTTTAACACTATATTTTTTTATTGTAAATTAGTTTTAAATATTTTAGGAGAGGGCCACAAGTTTACCAGTTCTCAACTGTAATGTGTCACCCTCGGTAAATAACGTTATTCATTCATTCATTCATTCATTCATTCATTCATTCATTCATTCATTCACTCACTCATTCATTCATTCATTCATTCATTCATTCATTCATTCATTCATTCATTCATTCATTCATTCACTCATTCATTCATTCATTCATGATTCCCCAACAAGCGCGATGTCCTCTGCTCCTCCTATTCAATCATTTTCTAGGGGTGTCAGAAAAACGCGGGGTCGGGGCCGGGGTCGGGGCCGGGGTCGGGGTGGCATTAGGTCTAGGGTTAGGTATGGGAGTAGGCATAGTGTTAGGATTAGGTAAAGGGATTATATTTAATCCCATACCTAATCCTAGACCTAATCCCACCCCGACCCCGGCCCCGACCCCGCGTTTTACTGACACCCATTTTCTGGTGCTGAATTCTACTAAAAGACGTACGTCGATGTGTAGAGTCCAATTCTCTTCGCCGAATTAAAATCTGTAGAGGTCTTCATCGAAAATGTTCGTGTCAGGCCGATATTCGCCCACGGGTTGTGGTGTGTAACTGAGCATGATGAATCGCGCGTTTATTAAAGGAGATAAAAGCGAAGGAGCGACGCTTCTGAAACTAATACCAACAAAATCACATGTTCCATGAACGATTTTGTTCATTCAGTATATATTATGTAATGTTTACTACATGAGCGGGAGTGTTGTATCGGCCTATATAATTACGAGGCGCAGCCGAGTGAATGGATAGTACCGATACAACACGGACGCGAATGTAGTAAACAACTTGTGAAATTCACATTCACATGTAAATTAATTTACATGTCAGGAACAACTCACTGGTGAGTTGTATCTGGATTACAGGGTAGCCATGCGATTGGAATGGATATCAGTGCAGTGCTGATGCTAGGATGGAGGTATAGCTTTGAAAGCCACCCCAAATGTCCCACACATGTGGTAACATCTAAGCCATGCCAGAGTGCTTAAACTAGAAAACTAGTGAGCTATGCGCAATGCTACAGCAATTACTCATCCTAATACAGTGCTCAATTTGGACATGAAAGGTCATGAAAGCAAAGCTTTGTATGCCAAAGAGCTATATATCTAACTGTAGACAGTACTGTTTCGGCCTTCTGGGCCTCATCAGTGCAGTGCTGATGCTAGGATGGAGGTATAGCTTTAAAAGCCACCCCAAATGTCCCACACATGTGGTATACATCTAAGCCATGCCAGAGTGCTCAAACTAGAAAACTAGTGAGCTATGCGCAATGCTACAGCAATGACTCATCCTAATACAGTGCTCAATTTGGACATGAAAGCAAATCATATGTCAAGATCATATACATCAATAGAATTGAAATTTATGAGTTCACAGAAACCTTGAAGCGACGCTCCATAGCGAATACGGAATATGAAACATCCGGCCTAATGAATAGAACAGTCATGATATGCCGTCTGTTTCGTTAAAGAATAGCAAAAAGAAAAAAATCAAAGTCCATTTTTAATTCAACGTCATTCGTATTCGTCTAGCAGTTTCTCCACATTTTCGAAAATTTAGCAATTAAAATCTATCTTATCAAAGGAACCCGGGACTAATTTTATCGTTCGGAAAGCTGGATATGTACATCTATTTTTTGGAATTTTCTTTGGCAACAAGGAAGCCCATTTAATAAGCGTTATGGTTTGTTTGGGCTTTCTGGTCACTTTCTACAATTTTTTATTTTTAATTATTTTATAGTTCTGTAATTTTGTATTGTAATTAACTGAATAATGTGAAACTGAAGTAACCATTCATGTATCCTTTTTAACTTTGCAGATAGATACATCACGAAGTTAACAGTGATGATATCAAAATAAGTCAGCACTGGGCCGCGTGCTTATCAGTCTAGTCATGAGGGAAACTCAGTTGACGATCTTCGTATTTTGTAGTTTGTTTGCGGTGACTTTGGTGTTTTTCTATAACCACACTTTGATGACATGGACTTCACTGCATTTCTTTGCAACGATAAGTTCCAAAAGCACGGGTGAAAACGTGAGTTTAAGTGATGACAGAGAAGAACAGCGACAACAATGGAGAACAGAATCCCTACAAACGGAGGAAACTCCAAAGGCAACCGAGAATGGACAAGCAATTCAGGTCAATATTAAATTCACAAAACTTTCATCCAATGAATTTAACAGCAGTAACATGCAAACCAGCAAAACCAATGAGATCGAGGAAAGAGGCCGGCGACAACAAGAATTTGCTAAAAGGAAAAATCTGATCATATTGAGTTCAGGCCGAGGAGGATCTAGTTTCCTTGGTTCATTTTTTTACAACAATCCACAAGTCATGTATTGGTATGAGCCGTTGCGTAGCATTACTGGTCTAGTCTCCAATGAAAAGGAGCCAATAAAATACAAAGAAACTTGCATCAAAGTAATCGATGCGTTCCTACAATGTGATTTTGGCAATATCAGTAATACCACTTTATCGAAGTTTGTCGGGAACATGCTTGACGCAAACATCAGTACGATTTCTAGAATGCATTTTCCCCAATTTTCAAAAACATTGCTTAGCAAAGCTTGTAACAACTACAGCCACACTGTCATGAAGATTTTGTCTGCACGTATTCCCTTCAAAACAATAGAAGAGTTAAAGGACCTTTTCCAACAGCAAAACCAATATGACGTCAAACTGGTCCACTTGGTTCGCGACCCAAGAGCGGTGATCAATTCCAAAGTAAAACTAAGATGGATGGAAGGTCACTTGGATCCCAACTTTCGTGAAAATGTTCACAGCAATTTTTGTGATCCACTACTGCAGAATATTCGCCTTGGCCTGTTTTCTCCCCCACCTTGGCTTAAAAATCGCTTTAAAGTTATTCGTTACGAAGACCTCGTGGCGAACACGGTAAATGCAACACGGGAACTTTACAGATTCGCGGGATTTGATTGGTCCGCTAGCATTGATAAGTGGATAAGTATTCTGGCGAATAATACACAACACAGAGACGCTTTCTCCCTGTTTAGAAATCCTTCAGCTGCTTTGAATAATTGGAGAAAAGCTGCGGAGCCCTTTATAAGAGCTGTAGAAGATGTATGCAGTGATCTCATGGATCTTTTTGGCTACAAAAAAATAACGAAATCAGGATAGATACAATGCTCAATCGTTTCAATTGTACGTAACGCCGGATCATATCAAACTTATATTAGTTATTTTTACAGACCTTTGCTAGTTGCACAGGGAGAAATTTTATGGTATAGTTTACTACGTTGTGGTTCTACTTATTAAAATGGAAAATGTTTTGTTTTGCCGTAAGCCTAGATAACAGTTACATCAAACAGTGGAAGTTGGACGTTGGGTCTCAACATTTTATGCTAAATGTGAAAGCTCAGTCTTAAACAATGCTTTTTGCACGGAGTCCTTTTCTTTGTTAAGAGGAGTTAGACAAGGTTGTCCACTATCTCCTCTCCTCTTCATTTTAGGAGCAGAAATTCTAGCGAGTAAGATACGACAAGATAAAAATATTCAAGGGTTAAAAATTTACAATCATGAATTTAAAATTAGCCAATTCGCTGACGACTCTTCCTTATTATGCAAAGATCTTGATTCGGTTGAAAACGCCATTGCCTTACTTAATGTCTTTGGACATGTATCAGGGTTGAAGCTTAATCAGTCCAAAACAAAGGCACTTTGGTTAGGTCCTCGGCGTCTCAATGATTCTGTATTTTGCATTGATATATAGCTGGCGTTTATCTCAATACAACGTGCACGTTCATTGGTTGATTCATGGCCACATGGCATCTAACAAACAAACAAACTGTTTCCCGCCAAATGGCCATGAGCGGGCAACATTTTTGACCTCAGAGGGTAACGGTGCACTGTTGCCCGCTAGCGCACGTGATCAGAACGTGACAACTTGAGGTGGCATGGTTATGATGCGATTGATGTTTACCTCGAGTACTCGGCGCGGCGTTTTTCAAAGTTTGTTGTGTTGTGTTTTTTTTTGTGTTGCTATATAACAAATCACTTAGGCCGAGTTCTATTGGGATCAACCATTTTCGGTTGGTTGGGTTGGTTAGATTTTTTTTCGTGTTCTATTGGGAAAAAACCGTTTTCGGTTGGTTTGGTTGATCAACCATTTCAACCAGCTCTGAACCTGGTTGAAATGGTTGAAAAGTCCAAATCAACCAAAACCGGTTTAGGTTGAAACGGTTGATCCCAATAGAACACGACCTTAATGACTGATACTTCGGGAAACAGTGAATTTTGTTTCCCTTGAATCTCGATGTTTCCCTTGACTTTGTCTCGGGAAACATCGAGATTCTCGGAAAACAAAATTCACTGTTTCTCTCGGGACCAGTCATTAAGGGCCGGTTATTTAGATTAAGTTTAGACTGGGTTTAACAAAACCAAGGCTTATTAAAGTGCTACTACGATCAAATTTTTGATTTTCATTTTTTTACATTTTCGTGTACTATTAGACTTCCTTACTCATCTTGCCAAATTTCAATTCATTAGGCACATCAGAAGTCATTTAATTTTAACATTTATTTCCGAGAATTTACGGCCGCCATTAAAAAACCTTGTTCCAAGGCTTGGTTGCGAATGGGAGAAAGTGACGTAAAAGACTCAAACATACCTCACGGGTTGAAATCATAATAACAATAAGTGTTGAAAATCACGCGAAAAGCAACAAAAACTTTAGACTCGTTCTTCGTGCAATTTTCTATGCTGATTGTTATTATAATTTCAACCCGTGAGGTATCATGATGTTTGAGTCTTTTACGTCACTTTCTCCCATTCGCAACCAAGCCTTGGAACAAGGTTTTTTAATGGCGGCCGTAAATTCTCGGAAATAAATGTTAAAATTAAATGACTTCTGATGTGCCTAATGAATTGAAATTTGGCAAGATGAGTAAGGAAGTCTAATAGTACACGAAAATGTAAAAAAATGAAAATCAAAAATTTGATCAAAGTAGCACTTTAAACCAATTTCAAACTGGCCAATCCTAATATTTAACGTCGTTTACTGTAAACAGTGTCAAGAAGGCATATAGCACAGACTAGAGAAACATTTCTCCTAAAATGACCCACTTATAAACAAATGCGGAGGCCCGTTTATTGTCTTAAACCGCGGCCTAAGTTAGACTTCGTTTAAACAACCGGCCCTTAACTGCGGTCAAACGAGAGAAATTTGCAAAAGTTAAGCAAAGTACTTAAAAGAAAAAGATAAGGTTGACATTTTCATTGTTTGAAGTTTAATATATTGCCAATACACTGTCAATTTACTAAACGTTTTGAAAGTTTACCAAAAAAGTTCTAAGGCCCGGTTCAAACGTCGAACTTCACATGTGCCGAATCTAATGCAAATGAGCAAAATCTATTGTTCTTACTCATCTGCATTAGATTCGGCACATGTAAAGTTCGACGTTTGAACTGCAGAATTGTCGGCGCCATTTGGCAACATAATTTTGATCAGATGCAAAGAGTTTTGGTCAGTTTTCAACGGAAAAAGCTCATCATTTTGAGAAAAATTAAAAGATATGATGTCAACTAATTTTGTTATACACCCTTGCCCATATTTCCATTTAATATTTAATAAAATCCCACTAAATAAAACGAAAACCGCCTCGGACGTTTGACCGCGGTGGAAACCGGCCCTTAGTGTAGATAGAACAGTAATATGGTAAAATGGACAGCTCGTATTAAAACTGATTTCACTGATTCATGTTTTCAACTGTTTTGTTGTTAGTAGGAGCCTTTTTCTCTTTCTAGACAGATGAATGATTTTTCGCGGAGAAATTGCGACGTCACGAAAGTACTGTACTATTGGCAGTTTGAATTAGGGCCTGTTTACATGAGGTAGGGTGCCCCTAGGGTGTAGGGCCAACTCTCTTTGTTTTCTTTTCCCTGGAGGTTTTCAACAAAGAGAGTTGGCCCTACACCCTAGGGGCACCCTACCTCATGTAAACAGGGCCTTAGAGTCAAAAAATAAAGACTACATTGGACGAGCTTATTCTGTCCGTTTTTTGGGAGTGTCGCTCTCTTATTTTTTTGTAAGTATATTAGCCAGAGTCAGGAAAAAAAAAGTAATGATGAAGAAGAACTTGATTAATATTTCCCAAATAACAACTTCACGCTAATTCAATAACATTATGTTTTCGACTATTAAATGTCGCGCCACGTTTATCCTCTTGACTTCAGTCCAAGTTTTACACCTGCATGAGTTACGAGGTTGGCAAAGTTAACGTTTAGGCAAAGCCAAGTGTTGCATTCTTCCTTTGAGATCTGCGGATTCTGACAAGCTCTTGGCGATATGAATCTTCTCATCCATAACAGTGAGGATCCGGATTGTGTTGGTATGAGCAGCTCCCGCTTTCCAGCCCGACACAAACACGAATGGGTTTCCCACCTTCATGAAGCCCATCCTTTTTCCCATATCAAGCGCAAAATCCAGCCGCTCGTCGTGTTCCTCGAGTACGTTTTCTTGTGGCGGTTTGTCGTAAATGAGCGGGAAGCATCCACGATACAAGTGCATCTGGCGCGCAACGCAGGCATCACGTGTCACCACTATGATTGGACATCGTGGCCGGAAACGTGACACGACTTCTGCAGTCCTAACAAACAAGACACAAAAAAAGGTTCTATTACACGGCTGAAATTGAAAACGAGCATTCTGGCTAAGTTCCACCGTACAGTACTTACTTTCCCGTGTGCGTGAGACAAACGATGCAGGCTGCATTAGCTGTGAACGACGCAGCTACTGCAGCTATTGCGGTTGTCTCATGAGTATCTGAGACTCTGTTCATCGTGTGCCTCAAGTCATCAAACAGCTGTCTGTGAAAAATGGCAGCCTCCGCTTCACGGCAAATCTTGTGCATCATGGCTATGGCTTTCACTGGGTAACGACCCTTTGCGGTCTCACCTGGAGTCAACATAATAGAACCATCTTTAAGTACCAATTTACAAATTTTGTCCCTTAAAAGGTACGATGATCATTTATATGGGAGCCTCCCCCCCCCCCCACCCAAGGCGGACTTAGCAGCCTTTTACTGTAGCTACATTCGTGGGAGGGGGGGGGGGGGGGGGGTGGGGGGCATTACTTTCAGGTTGCAAAATGGTGCACCATGTATGGGTTGATCAGTTCATCTTTGCAAAATTGCGACAGGTGTAAAAACATCGACATAACTTTTATTTAAAAAGATGATTATAAGAGATCTTCGAACAGACAAGTCTGTCCTTTGCAGCCTTTAGAGTAGTTTAACCAATTGACTCCTAGAAATTTCGAAGAAAATGTTAATTTTGAGCCGTATGTGTGAATTGTTTGCAGCGCTCCTGCGATTCTTCGCCAGGTTTCCGCTTTGTGTTTCTTACAGAACTTTAATTTACCTTTGGCGTCGTAACTTTCGGGGGATCGTTACCCCTGGGGAGTCGCTACTTTCGAGAATTACCAACAATCGTCATATTTCATCGCTTTTTTCTGGGAGCGGGGGGACGTTATTTTCAGAACCTTACGGTAATTGAAGCATACCTGAGAGCATGACACAGTCTGCTCCATCCAAGATAGCATTAGCCACATCTGAACTCTCAGCACGGGTAGGACGAGGGTTGTGAATCATGCTTTCCAACATCTGTTGTAAAACAAAGTGTTGATTAGCAATTCATCACCTTTTCTCCTTGTAATGTTCCACTTTGTGTGCCAAAGGGTGACAGAATGAAACTCAATCCTCTTTGTGCTGCTCGCTCATGAGGCTGTCACCAGAAAATGCCACTGTTCTCTGTCTTTTTATGAGAATCCGCTTCTGGTCAATACTGTCCAGGATTGCATGCAAGTATTGTTTACCAAATACTTCATATTTGACCATGATTTGACAGATCACTCCAAATGTGACAAAATTGTGTGTGTTATGGTGGACACTTCGTGATGCCTATCATGGAGTAGTATTGGCCATCTGCGTTAAATAAGGGGTGGGTATGGGAACCAGACTGTATTATATTAATTGCATTCTGGCCATCAGTAATCGTTCAAAGCGCGCAAAACAGAGTTTTTTTAGACCATTAATGAGGCATGACATTATAACTGTATTTCTGAGCATCAGCCACTGGATTAAGACCACGATTAACTTGCGGTTAACATGCGGGTTGCTAATATAATTTGTTTTATTATTATTTGTAAATAAATTGTTGTTGTTGTTGTTGTTGTTGTTGTGGGTAAAAAGCCATTGATTAACGGTTCATTTTAAACTTTTCAAATCTCACAGCCAAACCACAGTTCATGAAGCCATGCAGTTGGATACCTTTATTGTCAGTACATGAATTCCTATGATGCGACCCTCCAAATGAAGTCTCTTCAGCACTACTTTCCTGTGGTACTGTTTATTTTTTAGTATTAGTTTTATGAAATGAAATCTGGAAATATTTGTGAATTTTGGTGATTGTCAGCACTAAGAATCCACCTTAGGAAAAAAAGATGGCGGCTGTTCATTTTACCACAATACCTTGCCGACCTAACACAGCACATAAGGCACAAAGAAAGCCAAATTTTTACAATATTTGTTCCAGTACTAAGGACAATGTGTAGACCAGGTTTGAAGATTTTATAACTTTTCTTTAGATTTTTATGAACATTGTTAAGGTTTTTGTGCGCTAAGAATTATGGGTAAATGCACCAGTCGCCATCTTTTTTCCTACCGAGGATTGTGGCTCTACTTATCAAAATCCACTCACTTGTGTTGCGCATATAACTGGCTTTCCATTCTTGTTGCATCGACCGATCATCATCTTTTGCGCTAAAAATACTTTCTCGGCAGGAATTTCAATTCCCAGATCCCCTCGTGCTACCATGATGCCATCTGCCTCGTGCATGATCTCATCAAACTTCTGCACTCCTTCATGGTTCTCGATCTTGGCAATGATTTTGATGTGACTACCTTCTTCACCAAGGACCTTGCGTATTTCTTTAATGTCTTGAGCTTTGCGAATAAATGATGCAAATATCATGTCCACCTGGAAACATCAACCGCACAATAACTTTTAGTGCAACTGAAATTTAAGACAAGAACTACAGATAATTCTCTCTGAGGACGGTTGTATCGAAAACGAAGACCCACGAAAACGAAGACCTAAGACCTAAGACCAATATCTAAGACCCAAAACTAAGACCTAAAACTAAGACCTAAAACTAAGACCCCCTATAATTTACCTTTTTTACCAGGGTCTTAGTTTTCGTTTTTTCGAAAACTAAGACCTAAAACTAAGACCCCCTTTAAAAGACCTTTTTTACCAGGGTCTTAGTTTTCGTTTTTCGAAAACTAAGACCTAAAACTAAGACCCCCTTTAAAAGCCTTTAAATGCCTTTAAAAGCGTTTTTTCTTTTTTTTTTTTCAATTTTGTTATTTCAATCCGTTATTTACTACAAGACAATATACAAAAACCAGATGCGAAGTCTATGGCAAAAGTCATTTTGACACTGCTTACCAGGGTCTTAGTTTTCGTTTTTTCGTAAACTAAGACCTAAAACTAAGACCCCCTTTTATTTCTTTAAAGGCCGTTTTTTCAGTTCACTTGAAATGGAAGCGGCCACAGTCGAGGAAAACACTGCTCAAAAGAAGCGATATTCATGTCAAATGATCGCACAATAAACAGAAAACTCTGGTTAGCTTGCAGGTTGAATGCCATGAATTGTGGCGGGCGTGACATGGCGTGACATTCTTACTTGCGCAACAAGGTGTTAAGTTTCCATTGCTATAATCGTATTATTTATCTTCATCTTGACACTGCTTACCAGGGTCTTAGTTTTCGTTTTTTTGAAAACTAAGACCTAAAACTAAGACCCCCTTTTATTTCTTTAAAGGCCGTTTTTTTTTTCTTTTTCCAAAGCCAATTTTGTTATTTCAATCCGTCATTCAGTATAAGACAACAATCAAAAACCAGATCACGAGGGTCTACGCGAAGTCTATGGCAAAAGTCACTAAAGTCATTTTGACTAAGGCCTTCTATTTCTTTAAAGTTTCCAAAGCCAATTTTGTTATTTCAATCTGTTAAAGAACGCGCGATCCTGTCAATTTTAACGGCTTCACTTCTAGGTTCAATCAGGGGTAGACCCCGAACGTTCAAAAGAAGGGGGGTTAAGAAGGGGGGGTTAAGAAGGGGGGGTTTTGTCCCAAAATATGGATGAAAATCAAAGGAATGAGAAGCCCAAGGAAATGTGTCAAAATTTCATGCCTCTTATAGTGAATACAATATTTTGTGATGAGATTTTTGGTGTTATTAAGACTTTAAAGTCTTTAAATTTTTGGCCGCCATGTTGGTGTCCCTAAGTGGGACACCAAGATGGCCGCTCCATACATTTCTTACTAAAAATGTCTATACTCATTCGCCTATAACTCTTGAATGAAATGCTCTTGCGCTTCAAAATTTGGCCCAGATGCGTAGTTTTAAACTCTCTACAATTCCATAAACATTTTAGAATCGAAAACTGCTTCTGAATTTTGATATGACGTCAGTGAAAACACTCTATAATCAACTAACTTTATTGAGATAAACTACGGTATTTATATGTACATGTATTGACGTGAATCACTAAAAGCTACTAAACATAGAAACATTACAAATGCTGAATAATACTGAATTATTCTTAGTCATTATGAATCATCGGCAAAATAGTAACTACAACCTACGCTTGCTTGCGTGTACGTGCAAGATAAATAAAACGATTATAGCGATGGAAACTTAACACCTTGTTGCGCAAGTAAGAATGTCACGCTATGTCACGCCCGCTACAATTCATGGCATTCAACCTGCAAGCTAACCAGAGTTTTCTGTTTATTGTGCGATCATTTGACATGAATATCGCTTCTTTTGAGCAGTGTTTTCCTCGACTGTGGCCGCTTCCATTTCAAGTGAACTGAAAAAACGGCCTTTAAAGAAATAAAAGGGGGTCTTAGTTTTAGGTCTTAGTTTTCGAAAAAACGAAAACTAAGACCCTGGTAAGCAGTGTCAAAATGACTTTTGCCATAGACTTCGCATCTGGTTTTTGTTTATTGTCTTATAGTAAATAACGGATTGAAATAACAAAATTGGCTTTGGAAAAAGAAAATACGCTTTTAAAGGCTTTTAAAGGGGGTCTTAGTTTTAGGTCTTAGTTTTCGAAAAAACGAAAACTAAGACCCTGGTAAAAAAAGGTCTTTTAAAGGGGGTCTTAGTTTTAGGTCTTAGTTTTCGAAAAAACGAAAACTAAGACCCTGGTAAAAAAGGTAAATTATAGGGGGTCTTAGTTTTAGGTCTTAGTTTTAGGTCTTAGTTTTGGGTCTTAGATATTGGTCTTAGGTCTTAGGTCTTCGTTTTCGTGGGTCTTCGTTTTCGATACAACCCTCTGAGGACACTGTCCCTGAGGGCAAGAACCAACTGTCCATCTTATACAGAGTTTAGTTACAGTAAAATAAGTTAATGAAGTGCGGTGGAGACCAACTGTAGGTGTCCATCTTATGTTGTGTTCACATGTAAACTTGTCGTCTAGATTCTAAAACTCATTATTTTATAATTCTTGACCAGAACACAAAGGAAATCACTACCGTGAAGGCGGTTTGGATACCCGGTCATAATTTAATAGCAAAGATTTTGGTGATTTTATTCCTTCATTTTCTCTGCATTTAATGATCAGTTTGAGAAGCTACATGTATACCAAACACTTGAAAGAGTGTTTCATCAGGTATCCAAACAACTTGAAGCGGGTTAAAACAACTTGGCTGCACCTTGTTTCTGAACCCACTTCTCGGTGTTTGGATATCCTGATGAAACACTCCTCGTGTTTGATACAAATTATTATTGAAACATGTTTAGTCTGATCACATTAAAACATATCACTATAAAAAGTGCTCACATTAGGTGGTGCATTGCGTGAATCATGATAAAAAAATCTTTATTCTGAGCATGATTGAAACTACCTCACAAGTTGGTTTGGATCTAAGCCAGACGATGAAATATGTTAGGGTGCAAATGTCATCTCCTTGTTAAACACTGCATTGCCCTTCATTCTTGAAGGGTTTGATAAGTGAAATTAAACCACAAATCGTGCAACGTAAATTTTAAACTCTATTTTTTCTGTTCATGTGTTACAAACATGTTTTGGTCTTGATATGAACACAGCATTAGAGAGTTTTAAGGCTCATTACTCATGCGCCTAGCGGCATGAGGTAAGGTTTCGGCTCCGTTTTTCTTGTTATTTTTATTATTATTATTTTTATTTTTTGTGTCATGGTTTTGCATGCAAATTTATGAACGCATATTTTAAATTGTGCACTTCCGGTTCAGTGTTGTCATGACAGCGTCTCCTACAACCCTACTTACATTAGTAATGTTCACGTTTGGTATATATAAGACATAGAAGAATCACTGGCTTCATTGTGGTACAGCCTTCATTTCCAAAACATTCAATAGTAAACAACATGGTTTGCAAGAATGATGACTGAATGAAAGGAACTTGACGCATCTTCATATCGGACATCTTCTTATCAAGTTTAAAATATATCGTAAAACTTTCTTATGCATGCACATGGGTATAGGCTGCTAGGAGCCTCTTGTTAGTTTTCAATTGAATAATCGGACTAGAGGGTTTCATCCACAAACTCAAAGTTAACAATACATAGAACTGTACATTGGCTTTCATTTTAACTGTCATGTGTCATTAATTGATCCACATTCTCAAAGTTGAACCACTTTGTACAGCATAACAAACAACACTCAAACACATTCATGGATTCAAAAGTTAAAACCACTTTGTACAGCATGAAACAGCAACACAGGAAAGTACATTGTACTGCCCAGAAGCTTTAAACGGAATAGTCAAATTAAGAATTTTACCCCAACAACAAAATGATAATCTTTAGGTTTGTGAATTAAATATTAAATCTAATACAAGTATGAGCAATCAAGTTAACGTTATTGAGCAGTACTTTCCTGTGGACACTGCTGTTTATTATGCTATACAAGGTGGAGCTAACTTGAAATCTTAATGTGTAACCATTCAAATAGAGTTGCAATTTTTGCAACCCTGGGAACTCTTATGAGTAAAAGGATTAATTTGAAAATTACTAACATTCTATGTTTTACTGATCACAGAAATTCTTACTTCCTGTTCAACACCAAACTGAATGTCCTTTATGTCCTGCTCTGACAGCGCTGGCAAGTCCACCTCAACCTGTGGCAGGTTGACACCTTTCTTGCTGCCCAGATTAGCATCATTTAGCACCTTGGTCAACAAATAGTTTTTGCCTATCTCCACCACTTTCAGTGAAATCAAACCATCATCCACAAATATGATCTGTCCCTCCTTCATCACCTTTGTGATATTTTGATAGTCGATATAGATGGTCTCTTTGTCTCCTTGGTCATAATATGCTTTGTCTGTGCTAAGTTTCAGTAAATCATCCTTAGAAAGAGAAATCTCTCCATTGCCTCCCTGCAAATGAATATTAATTAATTAATTAATTAATTTAAGAGATGGCAAACAAATGGAACCCTCTAAACAGCGACTGTTTTGGTTGCAATAGCAAGTAGAAATAAATAATATCGATTGTCAGTGACACCAAAATTTTATATTTGATGGCGATGTCTTTATACCAGTGCAGGTTTCCAAAAGCCAACTCAGAAAAAGTAAAGCTTGAAGCACTGTTAAAAATGATATGTATGCCTGTTGTTTCAGTTAATTTGATGTAGGAATTGCCATTAAGTGAGCTGTGATGTTCTTATAATTTACATAGGAGGAAGTATAGCCGGAATAATGTACTGTTACCAAACTTGTGGGTTTATAACCAGGTGGGTTTATACCTGGAAAAGGGGGGGGAGGTTGGCTGGCTTATAAGTGGCATGCTTTTTATGGTATGCCATATGTACAATGTATATGTGCACCAACAAGACTTTCTTGGGAATATATACTATCAGTATGGTACACCACATGGTCAGAGCAAGGAGCTCCGCTTAAATACTGTAGACTTGAGCCCTTTGATTATATACACTCACCGACTTCAACAGTCCAGTTCGGATCTCAGGCCCTTTAGTGTCAAGTGCGATGGCTACAGCATGAGGCCATTCTTCAACTCTACATTTCTTCACTAAGTCAATGGTTTCTGCATGATACTTAAAAGGGACAAATAAAGGAAACAAAATGGTCACTATACTTAATACAGCTTTGCTGTTTTGTTGATACGGAATACAAATTCAGGGATGGAAATTGGCCCTTGCCTATTCACACAGGCGAGTGTTGGATGTAACAGCTTCCGGAAAGCTGTGAATCGTTTTTGTACCTTTTTGATTGACGTTGTCATAATGATAGTACATTAAGTAGACATGTGTAGCCCACATTTTTAGTTTGTAGCAAGACTCCTTTGAGAGCAGAGTGAAGATAGATCAAGAGACGCAAGAGTAAGATTTTCGGCTTTATTAATCAAGACCCGCAAACGTTGGTAAGAGATGATTTACTTTTTCTTTTAGTTGTAATGTTATTGTTTTAGTTTGTTACCTTTGTGATTGTACAACCGGATATGTAGTACTAGAAAATTATTAAATTATTACTACCAAAATTTTTTAAGGAAAGTACGAAGCTAAATTGGAATTTCCAGAGGGGAGGGGAGAGCCGGGTAAAAACCAAAAAACCTTTCATTCCCTGTTTTGCAGATACGGCAGCCATATTGATTTTGCCCCCAGGGCATCCCATAATGAACATTGAAAACAAAGGAATATATTAATTTAAATGCTCATTTTGAGATCCCATAATGAACATTGAAAACAAAGGAATATATTAATTTAAATGCTCATTTTGAGATGCCAGGGGGCAAAATCAATATGGCTGCCTTATCTGTGAAACGGGGTATGGGAAGGGTATGGATATTTTCTGGAACACAATATTCATGCCAGGTCTGTAAGAATATTTACAATAGGGAGCCACAAAAATACTCATATATGCCACTTATATTTTATCTATCACATACATGTATGCCTCTTATAAATGGTTTATAACATACCTCATGCGTTCCATGGGAGAAATTCAACCTCGCAATGTTCATTCCATTTTCAATCAACTGGGAAATAATCTTTGGATCTCTTGAGGCAGGCCCTGGAAAACAGTAAAAGTGAGATAAAATACATCACCTGTGACTAGGCTATATTTTTACTTTGACTAGTCAACCATTCTCAAGAGTAAGTGAATATGTACATGTAAGTCTGAGTAAATACGATTGCTGCTAATATTGGCCCTGATTGCAGGTTATGCAAGACAAAATTCTTAGAACTGAGGCTTTCATTTGTGGTTACAAATTATTGTTGAGTAACGAGGCAAAATAAATAGAGACAGCAGGGTTGGTAATAGCCTGTGAATATAGATACCTCTCATCTCTCCCGGCTGCCAGGTGCATTTGCGTGTGACTGGGAGTGATGTGAGGAGGCTGAATATTGCGCAGACTAGGTTACGATATTTGGCTATGTTATGTTATTAGTCAAGTTGGATATTTATTTGAATTGCTGGTTTCCTTGCGATGGCCTTCTTTATATAAAAATAGTCAGTCATGTGTTGGGGAAGCTGTTATTCTGGATGGTTTATTGCTTCAAGAAGAAATTAAAACCTTTAGCAGACGAGGAAAAGGAAACAAAAATAGGAAAGCACTGAAGGTGAGGTGTTCGACAACTATTAAAATAGGCAAGCCAATTAAAACATCAAGGGACAAGACAGTCTAGTTTGGCATATAGCACGTGCTGTGATACAGGGATGTAGATTTAGTTTTTAACTGGCGGGAATATAGAACTGACAGACGGGTAAAAAATAGAAAAATGTAGTCCTTTTAAAGCTGCACTAGGCTTTAACAGCCGGAAAAATGAAGTTGACAGCCGGGTAATTTCCCCGGCTCCCGGCTATTATCTACATCCCTGTGATAATGCGGGACAAGAAATGCAGAATGCCAAACATGAATATCTTGCTCCTTGTACAGTTTTTACTTGACTTGCCTCTATTAAAGGCTGTGGACCAACATTGTTTTATCCCTTTCCAACTTATTTTTGCTTTCTTCTTCTGGTTCATTTCTCGATGCAATAAACAATCCAAAAGTTTGTTTTTAAATGTAAGAATGTTTAGTTCAGGCTTGTTCTTTTTTGCTGTGTCAGTTGATAAATATGCAGATAAACCCTTTTACGGCCACCACAGGCGACTGTAGTCGCCTTACCCAGCGGCTAAAGGTGACTACCTTACCCTGCGCTATTTGGAAAATAAAATATTTGGCCATGGAAAAAAATAAATTTAAGGAAGCTTGGCCACAAAAGGAGGGTTAAGAAACATTTTGTACATGTGTTTAAAATTTGTGGCTTTAGAAAAATGTTTCATTAGGTTTCTAACATCCACCTAAGCAGAATGAGTCTTTCTGAGTTTGAGAATTTTGGGTCATGAACATGTTTTTTTTTTGGTTCCTTTGTGTCACAAGATACATGTATGTCGTGACGACATGACCAATCTTGTGATATGTGCAAGCAGTGTTCATTCCACAAAAATAAAAAAAAAGAAAAGAAAAGAAAAGCATAATTGGAACCACAATCATGAAGTTAAATTTCAAGGATAGTAACAGTTTGTTTATGTTTGTGAGACCATAATTCAAACTACAATTTCAAAGTACTTGAAAATCCATGCTTGTTTGGTTTAAAAATATACCTTCCCCCAATAAAGTAACATTATGATTTACAAAGTCAGTACGAGTAAAAAAGCCACACATTGTGTGCTTCACCAAATAGGATTTTGCTAGCATTAATTACTAACAATAATTCTGAATAATTTATTATTTACCTAGAGTACAAATAAGACCAGAGTTACGAATGGTACGAGGATCACGGTAAATATCCAGGTCTGCCATGAAGTCCAGATAATTGGTCGCCTGTGTCGCCGCCCATTGTTCCTGACGGAGATCCAACTCTCCAACATACTCCAAACGCGCACCTCTTGCAGACATGGTTCAGCTGCTATTATAATGAAATGCACATACTACTGTACAGTCTGGCTTCTGACTTATTTGGTCATAAGTAAATTTACAATAATTTATTTGATATTAATATTTATATTTCCTTAGTTTGACAATAGATTCAAAATTTTAATTCAGTGAATGTTGTAAAACCACACCCAAAGTAATTGCTCTGGCCAATCACAACAGATGCTGACCAGATGTACAAGGTTTGCTAATTTATGGGTGCTTCCTGTGAAACCAATCAAAACCCGAAGAAAATACATGTAGGCAACACCAAGTTGAGTGCAAGAAAACGCATGCAAGCAGGTCACAATTGGTTTTGGTTTTACTTCTGGTTGATTGACAAAGTGGCACAAGATTTTTAAGCCAATTACAAAGAGTAGGAATGCAAATGCAAAGCAATCGCAAAGGTGCTTTCAATACTCAATAAACATTGAAAATGGTTCTCTCTATATAATTATATAACAAGCATCCACAAGCACCACTCTGCCTGTCCTTCATAAAATTAGTCACCCTGAGTAAGATCCCTGAATATGGTCGAAATATAGGTGTCGTCAAAAGGAGGACATTTTTTGTCTTCATTTGTGATGAATTTATATATTTAACAAATAGATTCCATTTGGCCGTGTGTCTGTTCACTTGTAGATCACAGATGACGTCAAAATGTGGTAAGAACAAAAAAGTGGCACACGAGCTGCAGGCGAGTGTGTCACTGATGTTCATATTTTCCACATTTTGACGTCTTCTGTGATCTACCCTGGTGAGAATCTTTGAAGGATCTTTAAGGATCATTAAAGATCTGTGAGGATCTTACTGAGGATCTTAATAAAGATCTTTGAGGATCTTTGGAAAGATCTTTAAAGATCTTTAAAGATCCTTGAAGATCTTTGTCAAGAACCTTAAGGATCCTTGAAGATCTTTGCAAGATCCTTCAAAGGATCTTATTAAGATCCTTGAAAGATCCTTATAAATTCTTGAGGATCTTAAAGGGATCCTTGCAAAGATCCTCACAAGGATATTTTGCTAGGATCCTTTGAAGATCTTCATCAATTCCTTGAGGATCTTTGTAAAAAAATCTACAATATATTGCAGATGAAGAATCTTTGAGGATCTTTCAAAGATCCTGTGAGGATCCTTTAAATTTCTTTATCTTTAAGGATCTTTGACAGGTCTTATGAAGATCTTCAAAGATCCTTGAAGATCCTGTGAGGATTTTCACCAGGGTATAACTGAACAGACACACAGCAAAATGGAATCTATTTGTTTTATACAATGAACAGAAAAGTAAAAAAGAGTAAAATTACGAACTTGCCTCGCAGCGCTCAACTGTTCGAAGATTTGTTCCAGTTTAGGTATTTTTCAAGTCACCATGAACACTTTCCGTCTTGGTTTCTTGCTCGCCTAATCAGCCCATGCGAAACATTTTTTGAGGCTTTTACTTGTTCAATCCAGAATAATTTTCAAAACTGTATTCCATGTTGGACTTAAAACAAAGCAAACAATTTTTCTATGGCATCAGCCATGTGTCTGTACTCTGATAGATCATAGGCAATGACCAATCACAGAGCGTGTAGTATTCAGTTCATTGTATAAAATGTATAATTATATATAACTAATATTGGCATGGGGTTTATTATTAGTGTGACAGAGGCATATATTAGTCGAATGCATGGCTCGATCGCTGGTTGGTAATCATTTGCATTATACAACACAGTGAAGTAACGCCTGCTTAAAAATACATAATTTCTGCATTCATAGCAACAGGGCAAATTAACTATAAATAAACAGTGCTTTAATAGATGTTCGTGTATTTCCTTCGTCGTTGGAAATGAATTGAGACGGATGTCATACGAGTACGGGGTGAAAAACAGTTAAAAATATGGAAGCTAAGCCAAAAAGGTGAAAATTAAATTAAGATTGCTTGCACCGACTGAATTTTTATGGCAGAATAAAGCTCTGCTCTCAAGAATGATATTTACAAACGATTATAATTCTTGGTTTATCGAAAAGAAAAACAACACACACACAAAGACAGTTAAAATAATTTAAAGCTAAGCTAATACCAAGCTATGAAACTCTCTCCCGTTTATATGGGATGTTGCACAAGAACAACTGCAAGTAACCCAGAAGAAGATTGAAAGACAACAACAAAAGACAATCCTATAATAATTGAATTAACTACAACAAAAAGCAGTGTTTGAAACTGCACAATAATCTTGCATCTCATTTCAATGCATCGCAACGCCTTGAAGAACAAGGCTGTTTCAAAATGGGCGAGTTATTGTTGCGGAGTCTTTTTCAAGACAAGAAAATGTAAACTAGTGTCAAAGCATTTTGTATTTGAATTTAAAAAACAACCTTACCTTCTCAAGTCACGATTAAAGCGTAAAATGTCGCAGTTTCTATCCAGACACTGAGAGTTTATAAGAACAAACAGCGAAGGAGACGCAAACGACAAGTGATTTTTCAGGCTCTTTACCCAGGGAAGCGTGCATGTGAATTTCGACCGTTTCCACCAATCACATTTCGATATTTATACTTCCGTTCTCCCCAACAAACTTCCGGTTACCCACGTGACTATAGCTGGTGGAGTTAGCTTGTCGCGAAGTGTCTTCTCAAATTGACACAGTAAAGCTTAGACGACCTTAGATCATGGAAAATTGGTTTTTGTTGACAATACAAGAATTTCGGATTTGTTATGTAGCCGTTTCTAATCTAAGCATTTTCTAAGAGTGAGCATTCCGGGACAAGCGAACCGTAGAAGAAGGACATATTGATTGAAAACATGACAACATTGACGCAATAGAATTTATTGGTTGATTACTGCACCATTTGCTACAGGAAATGGCTTTGGAAGAGAAAGAGAAAATAACGACTAAAGCTATTATGGAAGCAGAAGAAGAGGTGAAGGTTACACCTCCTGCACGACGTAAGAAAGCTGAAAGAATGAAGAATAAGTCAAGTGGAAACTTGCCTCAGCTGGCCTGCGCCGACGAAAACAACGACACGAGTGCAAGAGACATAACCGACGGTAGTTCATTAACGGCAGCGAAAATGGATGAAAATTATGTACAATTATCTAAACCTGAATTGTTATCGCAAGTTGACACTATGAATAGAGCCGAATCGCATGAAACAAAGAATGGAATGCTAGAAAACAGATGTACCGAGGAAAGCAGCGTAGGGAATGGACGTTCCTTCGGGAATAATCTTGAAAATTCCTGCGTGAAAGCGACCGAGTCAGTTGCTCTTGCAAATGAATCGAACTCGACTTCGAGCTGTAAGGAAACCGACGAGATAGCAGCAACTTTAAACGTTCTCAGCGATATTAAAGAAGAGACAGAGGAGCGCTTAGAAACTTGCATCAGCCCTGATATTACAAGTGGCTACAGTCAAGATGATGAATCTTTCTTCTCAGCCGAAGAGGCGGAAACTAGCGCTTCAGAAGTTATTTCATCGACTCTGCCCAATCTTACGGAAGTTGTGAATGAAAAATCCGCGGAATTAGAAAACCATGGAGTTGTTTCCTCTGTAAATAGCGAAAATAGAAACACGAGCGAGGAAGCCGTTGCTAATTTGGGACAAGACGGTCAAGACCTTTCTAAAGACCAAGATTCTAATTCAAGTGGATGCTTAAATGAGTCACTACAAATATTGAAATCCGAAAATATAGAAGAAACGTGCGAGAATAGTCACATTTTAAATAAAATTACTGATAGGGATTCATCTATTGCTGAAATATCTTTGATTGACAGTAGTACTGCTGAAAGCAGTGACACCTCTGTAACTGTCCAAATTGATTCACCCAACAGTGAATTGTTAGGGGACGAACTTGGTGCTGTGGGGGGAGCCGTGGAGACTGACAGTGAAGAATGGTCGTCAAGTTCAGATACAAGTTCTGAGGGGGAATATGATGTAGGCTATTTTGAAGTATACCGTGGTATTCAGGTCAGTTTAATTATATTATACATATAAGTGGCAGATTAACATTCCTTAATTTAGCTACAATGTAATTAAAGTCATTTATGATATGACCTCTACGGCCCTGGTAGCCTTTTCTTTGCTAAATCATTGATGAAAAACCTGTAGGAGGACCATACATGATAATGTGAGCAGGCCAGAAAAAGTCGTCCGACCCAGCAGGAATCGCTCATGGCCCCGCTAACTCAGTGCCAACTGAAACAATTTTGTTAGGAACGTAAAATCAACAATTCAAGGTACTCATTGATAACAAATCACACTTTCGAGAAGAAAATTACCCAGATATGTAAAGTTTTATTCCATACAAAACCTTGCTTCAACATTTTACCTAGCACTATTTCTTAGCAGCAAATATAAATTTTGCCAAGTCAAATCAGTATTGGCATATTGAGAGTTTTACATGGAGAGCTTTTGTCTATCTAAAGAAAGACAGACTACATGTTATAAAACTCAGGAATTAGATCCCTCATTTCAGGAACTTAATTTTAACAGTATACATGTATCTGTCCAGTTGGTGCCTAAGAATTGAGATGTCCGATTTTACATTTTATATTTAAATTTTTGAAATTCTTGTACAATTTAGTGTTTATTACCTCTTCAAATCATCTTATATTTGTAATATTAGTTAATATTAAGAAGGTATTATATTTTTCTTGTTTTATTATAGTCTAGTACACGACCTCAAGCTACTACTGCTACTGCTACTAGCTACTACTATAATTACTAGCTACTAGCTAGCTACTAGCTACTACTACTAGCTACTGGTACAGGGTTCAAAATAGCAGCCGGCTGCTGGCAGTAGCCGGCACTTTGGCCACACTTGCTGGCTACTTTTCACCGAAGAGTAGAAAATGTCATGCTTTAATCGGCCAACTGAAATCAAAGTTGCTATAATGTTTTAGTAAACATTTCATATCAGACAATAAAGCAGCCAAGAAATGTTTGAAAAGCTTTTTGGAAATGTTTTAAAATGAGTAGAAAGAGAAGAAAAAGGTTTGGAAAATTGAAGCCTGCTGCAAAAGTTGAAATGGAGAATTCTTGTTCACCGTGAACGACTAACTCTTTTATGCGTTTGTTCAAGCGTGAATTCTGCACGTGTAATCGAGATTTATTTTGCACAAACACTTATTTAGTGCCGGTTTTTAACTCGTTCAAATTGAAGGCAGTTTTGTATTCATATTGCTCGACACAATGGATCTCCCATGTTTGAGAGTGAAGAAGCGTGACGGTTTGTCTAGACAAAGTTGCATATTTTACGCTTGAACAAACACTAAAGAAGAGAGCCGTTCACGATGCTTTGTTTGGAAGGGAATTGGCGCAACAAAACATGATATTAAAATGAAGATTCTGATGCTGACATTATTTATCAGTTCAAAGCATGCGATATGTGCGAAATCTTTTTAAAATCAGTTTATAATTTCAAGGTTTCTCAAGGAAGAAAGTAAAATTTCAATTCAGGAAGATTTTGGTCACGTGCTAGGCAATGGGTTCTTGTCAGATTCCCGTTAATTAGTGTAGCAGTACACACACGCAAATCGTGGAAAGTGAAAAAAGTGATTCATAGAATGTGCCATATCTGTTATTGACAGCCGGGAAAAAATGAGCCTTGCCAAAAAAAGCCTACAAATTCACACTTAACATATACATGTACACAACGCTCCAAGCTGCGACCATTTTGGTCGCCATGGCGAGTGAAAAAAAATTGGCAACTGAATTATCGGCAGAGGTCGCCATTTGGCGACCAAATTAAAGGATTTTATAAGCTCAAACCAATAAAGTTGACTTTACGTTTCATCAATTTATAATTGAATCATTGTTAAATCATAGAAATCTTACCATGGTTTTCTCCTGTTTAAAGTCAATGATGAATCTGTTCCTCTTGTATCGCAAGACATGTGTACTGGCATAAGGATCTGTGTAACGCAGCTTCGAATTCATTGAGCAGCCATTTTGAAAACGTTCAGCAGTAGTGTCTTCATGTAAAGTAGTATGAAGTGTGTTGCATTAATGAAATGACAAATTTTGCTGACCAAAATTTTCCAATGCCGACCATTTTAAAAATGTAGGTTGCCAAAAGTCGACTAATTGAAAAAATGAGCCTGGAGCGCTGGTACATGTATAGTCACTATAATTGTAGCTCAGAAGGAAATAACAGTCAAAGCTCTCATTTAAGACATCACTTTAGGGATTTGGAAATCATGGTCGTAACTACAAATTATACAAAACAAAACAATACAACACAATACAATATTTTATTGAGCACTTCCCATAGGATAATGCATTACTTTATTGAGCACTCCTCATAGGTGCTTAAAAGAGAGCTTTAGGTTACAGAGTTTTATGAGAATTTTGGTTAACCTGGTTTTGTGAGAGTGGTCGCTGGAAGGAGTGCAGAACTAAACTCTTTACAAAACATCATTCCTTATCTGCAGGGGGAAAATTCTCAAAATGATTCCAAGGATGGCTTGAAAGAAATTTTGTCAGCTTTCCCAAGTGGAACAGAGCTTGTTAGTGTAACAACAGACTCTGAGGACGATAGCAACAGAGGAGATACTCCAAGAAACTTCAAAAAACAAGAGCCAGTCTTGGACTCATCTCCGATAGACAGTGACAATTGTGATGCAGGGATAAAAATGTTAGCTTGTTTTTCTCCCGAGGCAGAGTGTCCAGTTGTAATGGACGACACTACAAGTGAACCCGAGAAAGCTACTGTGAAAAGTTTGAGTCAGTCTGAAAAAAATGATGATAAATTTTACAATGATACAGCTGCAACTACATTGGAATCTTCTACATTTGACATCACACATGGAGATTTAGATGTTGGTGAAAAAGATATGTCTGATGTATTGGACACTACAAATGGAATCTCATCTTTAGAATCCTCTTATGTAGACAATTTACCTTCAGATGAAGAGAACAATGTCTTAGTTAAAAAGAGAACTGGATCTTTTCAGTTGATTAAAAACAATGGATCGCTCAAAATTGTTGATACTAGTAAAGCATCAGTTACGACAGAAGATGTAAAAAAAGCAAGGCTTTTAAAAACACAAAGCCTGAAGGGTGGACAAAATAGCAACAGTGGTGAACTAGTTTCTGATAGTGCTGATGCAAGAGAAGTCCTTCAAAATGCAATGTCTGAAGCAAAATCATTCAACGAAGAATTCAGAAATGTCTGTGCTGAAATTGCAACTTTAGAGAAAATGAGCAATGGAAAAGAAAAATCAGTTGATTCTGAAAATGAAGCCAATTTAGATGATCTGGGTGAAGACAGTGTGGATTCAGGTGCTGTTCTAATCAGCATAGATAGTTCAGCTTCTTCAAAACAGAATGTACCTATTTTGAATTTAGAAGGTGTGACAACGAATGAGTCCGCAAGTGATGAAGTAGGGGATAGTGTTATGGAGGGTGTAATCGAGGAAGGCATAGATGAAGTAGACAATTCGTCGTCAAGTAACAGGAAAAAGCAGCCATCCAAAATATTACTTGGCAAGCGATACTCATTGGATACAGAATCGGCCTTGCTTAGCCCTGAGGACAATATCGTAGAGTTAAGAAACTTTGGAGACAGTGGCTCATTTAAAGTTCGCCCTTCGCCTGTTTCAACTCAAGCTCAGACAAGCACCACAGAGGCAACAGATGGACAAGAAGAGGAGATTGCCACACCTTTGCCGCCACCCAGAACCAATGCTGGGCAATTGAAGTATTCAGGGTCATTCTCACCAGGTAAGATGAAAAGTGGCTTTGTCATTAGCCTGCTCAATAGGGGCTTTTGCATGCATGAGTGCGAAGGGTGAGCATTGAATGAGGAGAGCGAGTCATGCAAGGGCGGGGAGAAAGAAAGAATTGCAACTGTAGAAACACTATTGTTCTAACTCTTCCACCATTCATCTGACAAATGGAAAATTCTAATTGGCTGATTGATATCTTGTGATGCACATACTTTGTACAATGAAATGTGAAGAGATCAAAAGCAGATTTTTGTGGTCCATGGCAGTATGATGCAATAGAGACAAAACCAGCATAAACTTGCTACTGTTCTTTATATTATTGTTCTCGAAAAACTGTTCCAGTGTTTCAAAACTCAATACTCGAAACATTAGCCTCAAAACTCTTAATCAATTCCTCAATTCTCAAAGACATTGAGGATTCCTTGAGTTTCAAGCTGAGACTGTCAACTTACATTTGACCAGTACTGTATTTTCCTTGCCTTTTTCTCCACTTAAGTGGAAATTTTGTCATTTTGTATCCTTAAAAATGATTAATATTGTTTTTTTCAGGTGCTACTAGAGCAGTAATTCATCGTCCTCATGGTAAGCCATTAGCCAAACGTCCACGATCAGAGAGGAGGTCAAAGACACTGCCAAACAATGTATTTGATATATTCAAAACCTCCAGTTCATCACCTGAACTTATAGTAAGTTTATAATAAGTTTGAGCATTTTCTTTGGGACAGTGATAGGTTCCACTGTATTCCAAGGTCATGTGAAATTCCAAACAAGTGTGCACCTTCGAAGCTACATGTAAATAAACAGTGTGTGACAACATTAGAACTTCAAATGACATTGGACTTATGAATTATTTTTTTACGTGGACACAGGTTGAATATTAAAATTTAACCTTACTAATAATGCTTGTGCAAGTGGTGGTCCAGTGCTGTAGGGCATTCCAGTGCTCACAAGTTTGAGCTCCTTCTTTTATCCCTTTCTTTTCTTTTTAAATGGAATTTTTTTTTAATTTTTTTTTTATTGACATTTATACAATATACATACAATATACATGCGACAAATGACATTATTTTTTTACGTGGACACAGGTTATCTCAATCAATCAATCAATCAATCAATCAATTAACTTTATTTATGTTATCGAAAATTCCAAAAAGGATAGCTACTTCATCAAGGTTATCCACCTTCATACCGTATACGTTTAACCAAGAGTTAACAGAAAGCCAAAAGTTCTTAGTGTGTTCGCAAAAAATTAAGAGATGTTCGAGAGATTCCTCGTGATTCCAACAAGAGGTGCACATAGGGGAAGGGACTAATTTCATTTTATATAATATTTTGTTGGTGTACAGTATACGGTTTAGAATCTTGTATTAAAAAGCTCGAGTTCTTGTGTCTAAAGTGACTTGTCCTGGCAAAGAGTAGATACTTTCCCATTCAAGATTCTCTCAGACTGAACTTAGCTTGAGCTGTCGGCGGAGTCTGTATGCGTTTGATTAAAGCAGAGTAAATTGATTATGAGTTCATACTTTTTAAATCTGGAAAATTATTATCTTGATTAGCTTCACTTTCCTTATTAAGAAGCTCTTTCCAGTTTGGTGGTATTGAACTAAAAATACCAAGCAAAAGGAGATAATCAGACAAAGAAACCTTTCTAGCTTTGAAAAAATTCCAATTATTTAACTTGGAGTCATTTGAAATAATATCACCTAGTTTACCAAAACCTGCATCTATAAGCTTCTCCTTATAGATGGGTTGTTTATCTATCAAAAGGTACTGATTGTTCCAAATGACTTCATTCAAGACATCACGTTTTGTTGCTGGAGTATGAACATTAAAGCTAAACCATGATTGAAGACATTCTTTATAGTAAAACGGCAGTTTGTCTGGTAAATAAGAAGAGCTAAAATTGCATTGTAATAAGAAAGAAGACCCAAAGTTCTTTAGATAATGTGATAGAAAGACTTCCCAAGGACTAGTATAGTCATCTAAATACTTCTTCAGGCATGTAATTCTTTGTGCTGTAATTAATGATTCAGTGTGTGGCATTTTTAGTCCACCCTTTTCATAATCGCTGATTAAAGATAATCTTTTCACCTTGTCTTTCCCTTTCCACACAAAATTAAAAAGTAATGAATTGATTTGCTTTACTATGTCCTTATTAAGGTTACAGTGTACCTTCGGGGGTGTCTCCAGTATAACAGCTCTAACGTCTTAAGATTACACTTAATATACCTAAACCCAGATATCAAATTAAAGCTTATAGAGCTGGCTATCTAAATATGGAAACCATTTGGTAATGAAATGAATTGTCAAATTTTTTACGACGTCTTAATTCGAACGTCCGAATCAGCTTTAAAACGCTACAACTCAAAGCGATTATTATATTTTGCTAATTTGATTTGTTCTCGGGTTTCTGGACACGAAGCGCTGAAAAAACGTGTCAATTGCAGTGAAAAGTTACAGAATATTTTTGAAAAGGGGAGAAAAAAAAATTGGAATGATCGCACGGAAATGGCTCTTGACGAAAAAGCTTTCGGAATTAAGAAATTCGCCGACACGTTTTTGTTGATTATATGTTAGCCTAGCTTCTGTCCAAATTTTAGGAAAATCGAACAAATTCCCTTTGAGTTGTAGCTCTTTAAAGTGTCCCCAACAACCGAAAAATTAACTTTGAGAAAACGGCGCTCATAAAAACAATCGCTTAATAAACAAACTCCGCCCACAAAAGTTATACCGTCATATCTCCGTCAATTTTCACTATTTTTCGATAATTTTTTTTTGGATGAAAGTTCATTCTGTAAACTTTATTTTAACTCCAAAAAAAATTTTCAATAAATTTTCGATCTGAAGGTACACTGTAACCTTAACACAGATTAGCGAAGCTCGATACATAAATTTAGGCATAATTTGAATTTTGCCTATAATTGTCAGGTTTCTCCACCGCCAACCATTTAAAGTTTTTTTAATCGATTTTAAAATTAGATCAAAGTTCAATTCGTCACTTTTGCGCCGATCATACGTGAAATAGACTCCTAATATTTTAATTGGCTCATTAATTTTCATAATATCCAACGTTTCATGTCAATAATGAGAGCTGCCTAACCAGTAGGCTTCTTTTTTTCCTTATTGAGTTTAAGTCCAGAACATTTACCGTCTGTATCTAATAAAACGATAAGTGATTCATAGGATCTTTTATCATGTAGAAAATTAGTTAAGTCATCAGCGAAAGCTATGCATTTAAACTCCTGATCCTCTACCATTATACCCCTGATATTTTCGTTTTGTTTGATCGCTGTGAGAAGGGTTTCTAAAACAAGTATGAACAGATATGGTGATAGAGGGTCTCCCTGTCTTACCCCTCTCTCAACTGGAAAGAGAGCTGTCGCTAGTCCTTGATATGTTTTTGTAAAAGATGCGCACCCACCGAATAAAGGAATCTCCAAAATTAAATATTTCTAGAGTCTTAATAAGAAATTTCCAACTCAATGAGTCAAAGGCTTTCTCAAAATCGATGGTCACCAAGAGACCTGGAAGGCTGTTTATTTTTGTATAATCCAAAATATCACCTATAGTACGAACTGCATCGAAAGTATTCCGTCCCTTGACGTATGCGCACTGGTCAGAACTAATTATATCTGGGAGAACTTTTTCAAGCCTCAAAGCTGTAGCTTTAGATGCGATTTTGACATCGACGTTCATCAAAGAAATAGGTCTCCAGTTAGCCACAAATCTTTTATCTTTGTTTTTCTTTTCAATGAGTTTAATTATCCCCTGTTTCTGAGAGTTTGTCAGTTCGCCTTTCTCAAAAGAACAATTCAAAGAGTCAACTAATAGATGTCCTAAAACTGGCCAGAAGGTTTTATAAAATTCTGCCGCCAAACCATCATTACCCGGCGATTTTCCATTCTCAAATTTTTGAAGAGCATTGAAACATTCTGCGAAAGTAAGAGCACCTTCACATATTTTCTTGTTATCCTCAGTCAGGTTTGGCATGCTATGGAAATTTGATTAAGTTGGCATGTAGAAGGTTTTGTGTTCATAAGTTGGCTTTGATTGAGTTCTGATGTATTTTGTTTTTAATTGAAAAAGTAACTTAAATTATTGTTTGCTTGTTTTGTGTTCTAAGCATCAGGGTCCCATCACGCTGATCACAGATAATCTTCCAGCTACCTTCCCAGGGTTCCCAATCGACCGCAGAGCACAGGTTGCCCTGGAATTGTACACAACTGAGAGGAGCTATGTCAGGGGACTGGAAACCATCCTTCAGGTAACAGTTATAACAGTGGGTCCTCTACTTTGGGACACCTCCATTAACCCTTTTGCGGCCACAGGAGACTATAGTCGTCTTCCCATAAGTGGCCAAAGTCGCCTTATGTTATTTGGGAAATAAAATAATTATTTGGCCATGCAGAGAATGAAATTTGAGGGAACTTGGCCGTGAAAGGGTTTAGGGACACTTCTTCTGGTTCCTGGTCAGCAAAACGCTCATCTCATCCTTGTAATAATTATCACCTCTATTAGAGGGATGCCTCTATGAAGGGTACACCTCTTTATAATTATTATTACCTCTATAAAGGGACACCTCTTTCAAGGGGACACTTCTACTGATCCTGGTCAGCAAAGTGCTCATAATCTTTGTAATTATCACTCTATTAGAGGGACACTTCTATTAAGGTACACTTCTACTGATTCTGGTCAGCAAAATGCTCATATAATCTTTGTAATTATCACTGTATTAGAGGGACACTTCTATTAAGGGTACACTTCTACTGATCCTGGTCAGCAAAATGCTCATATAATCTTTGTAATTATCACTGTATTAGAGGGACACCTCTATTAAGGGTACACTTCTACTGATCCTGGTCAGCAAAATGCTCATATAATCTTTGTAATTATCACTCTATTAGAGGGACACTTCTATTAAGGTACACTTCTACTGATTCTGGTCAGCAAAATGCTCATATAATCTTTGTAATTATCACTGTATTAGAGGGACACCTCTATTAAGGGTACACTTCTACTGATTCTGGTCAGCAAAATGCTCATATAATCTTTGTAATTATCACTGTATTAGAGGGACACTTCTATTAAGGGTACACTTCTACTGGTCCTGGCTCATATAATCTTTGCAATTATTATCACCTCTATTAAGGGGACGCTTCTCCTGGTCCCGGTCAGCAAAATGCTCATATAATCTTTGTAATTATCACTCTATTAGAGGTACGCTTCTATTAAGGGTACACTTCTACTGATCCTGGCTCATACAATGTATAATCTTTGTAATTATTATCACCTCTATTAAGGGGACACTTCTACTGGTCCTGCCTCATATAATCTTTGTAATTATTATCACCTCTATTAAGGGGATGCTTCTACTGGTCCCGGTCAGCAAAATGCTCAGGTTCAGGTTCTTCAGTAGTAGTGCATACCAAACCAGTGGATAGTGTTTTTCATGCGCTCTCATTGGCTACTCAAACTCCGGATGGTATAAATTATGCTATTCACCTCCCAGCACTGTCCATTGTCCTTGGGTGTGAGTTTTTACCTCAGTTTGTCAGAAAAAAGGTTACATTTTGGGGCTGGCTATCCACTGGTTTATGTTGTGGTTTAAATTGATCTTAGTTTGAAAATGTCCAAGCCAGTTTGATTTTTGTTCTCCTTTGCCTGAGAATAACTATGGTAATGTGTTTGAGACAAAGGAAAAAACTCGCTTGACAATTTTCAAACCAAAGAAAAGGCTATGGCTATGTGCCCATTTGATACTCCCAGAAATTCTAGAGGGGAGGAGTGGGGGTGTAGTGTTGCAAAGAGATAAGCAAAGATGTTTAAAACGTGTTGGCACGTTTTAATTTGTGAGGATGTGTGTAGTGTTGTACAGGTTATACTTCTAAATTTCTTGGTGGGGAAAGAGCTAATTGTCCATTTTACAGTTACACTGTATGTGCTTGGTGACCTTGCCTTTGAGTGGAAGCGAGGCTGGAGGTGACTTTGCTTTGATACAAACCTTTCTGCCTTTCATATGTTAATAATGCTTTTCTCATGCTAACCAGCTAAATTTACATCTGAAAAGCTCCAAGGTCTGTATCATAACAAGGTCAACTTCAGCCTCGCTTCCACTCAATGGCCAGGACACTAAGAAGACAACTGCAAAATGGTCTGTTGCATGGAAGGTCTGTGGTTTGAGGCCTGGTCTCAGCCTTCTGGTCTCCTTGGACATCCATCCCGTCCAGGGGGAGTAGCAATACCCCTAGTTACTTTATGCTGAGAAAACTGGGTTATGCTCTGGCCGAGTACTAGGTCACCTGTGGTTTATGTACGACATTACCTTTCTTTTTGTTATTTGTAGCTGTTCAAGAAACCCATAGAAGAGAGCAAGTTGCTGGAAAAGAAAGAGATTACTACCATGTTTCTCAACATTCAAGAGTAAGTCTAAGAATTGTATGATTCATCCAGATTTGTCATGAATCTGGTTACTTTTGGCACCTGAATGTGAATTTTTGATGTAAAGTACTCTCATTGCACCTCAAATTTGGATACTTGATGTACTTTGTAATAACCTTTGAATCTGGAATGTGGAATGTTTTATTGTGTAAACTGGTTTTTCAATGAATAAGGATACCTTTTAAAGTTTAAAGCTGTCGCTTTCTCAAATTCGATCAAATACTGTAGAGTTCTGAATGTAGCGACCCCATTACTGTTAAATAATTATTTTTTGCAACAGAGGTGATGATTTAACTGGTGACATCATTGACTTTGTATCTTCCAATTCTTTCTATAATCGTAATGATGATTAAACAAATCAAACTCCTTTGATTTTGTTTAAGGTGGCTCACAACAGTTTCTAGTAATTTCCAGCACTTACACTTTGTGGATCGATATGACAATTCTCTATCAGTTTATGCTACAATAATGGTATCAAACAAATGCCTAGTCATTGGTGAACAAGTTATGGTCCTTGTCATGAAATAATATGTTACCATAGTAACAGTATAAACTGTTACAGACGCCCTTAAATTTAACTTTAAGTGCTTTTAACTATAAAACGAGCTCAGTGACCCCATTTTTTGTTGTCGAATTTTAATTAGCATGTTATGATAATTATTAATAGTTTTTTGCAAAGTTGGAAGAAATTCTTGGGGAGAGGTTCAGAGCCACCTTAATTTTTTGAAAATTTACAGTAGCTCTGAACACCTCCCCAAGAATTTTTGGGTATATTGTTTCATTGCAACATCTAATTTAAGCATCTAATTTCAGCATTTACAACACAAACAAAGATCTACTGTTTGTGCTCCTCGAGCGAATCAACCACTGGCATGATCAACAGTGTATGGGAGACATTTTTCTAGACCAAGTGAGTGGGAAAATATAATAATACAACTTACCATAAATCCTCTAATAAGCCCCCCTGGGGCTTTTTTATTTCAAGCATGTTTGAAAGGAGGCTTAATGGAGAGGAGTGCTTAATAGAGGCCGGGGGGGGGGGGGGGGGGAGGGGCTTACTATAATTTTTTTTAGCAAATCATGTGATGTGAGCTTCTTACCCGTGGAGAACCTCCATAAACCATACTTGAATTGATCAATGAAGTGTTATGCATAATTTCGTAATAAAAATATTTTTAGTACAAGTCCGTAATATTAACTTCCAAGCTCACAAGTACTCTGTATGTGAATTTGTGCCCAGATTTGTATAGTAAAAATTTACCGGTAATTCAGTCTGTTGTTTATTGTTTTGGTTGTGAAGAAGGGGGGAGGGGGGCTTAAAGGAAAGGGGGCTTAATAAATTCTTGCTTCAAAAAAGGGGGGCCTTATTTGGGGGAGGGGGTGGACTTCTTAGACGATTTACGATAGTCATTATTAATTTTGTACATGTTGCTCAGATGAATACAGTCAACTCTCTTTAATTCAGGGAGACCAATATGGCAACCTGTGACGTTTTACCTTTTAAATAAAATATTTATTGATAATGTCTTCTCATTTTGATTTAAGTTCAATTCACAAATGGAGAGTTAAACATATATTTGTTAGGTTACAAGTTGTAAAGGTGCTGTTTATTTGAGAGAGAACATCTAGCCAAGTAATGATGTTAATTGAAGAGTAAGCAAAGGTTTGGCAATACAAAAGCGTGTAAAAATAAAAGATAAAATTGAATGACGTTTCGTTCGGTGACCTCATGATGGCATTTTAAAGTTCAAAATGATTAGAATAAACTGTCGGAAAATGTTCGCTGAAGATTAACAAAAGAGCTAATTATGTAATATCACACAAATAGTTTGGCTCAAATTGAGTCTGATTGGGCATTAAGGGATGGTGTCAATTCTCTAATTAGCAGCATGTCATGCACTAAACGATAGACAAATTCGTCTAACGCATTGTTGTACCCAATTCAAACCTTCTGGGAATAACATCCTTTGTTCACAGTATTTCCATATAATTTCCATGTCAATGCTTCATTGATATGGAAGTATGACGAACAAAGAGTTCTAATCCCAAAAGGTTTGAATTGGGTACGACAATGCGTTAACCGAATTTGTCTATGGAACTTATTCTTGCACTTCTTAACGACGAAAAACTGTTTGTCATGGTCTTTTGGGACAATACAGTGTTTATTTTTTTTTTAAATCGAATAGTACACTGTTTAATGCTCGTCTGAGTAAAGTGTTTTTTTTTGTTATTTTGCTTATACCTCCAGTCATTCAAGATCATTGAGAGAATGAAGATTTATGCCAAGTACTGTAACAACTATGACTCAGCTGAGACACTTTACAAACAGAAGATCAAAAAGAAGGAGTTTGAAGCTTTTGTTAATGTTAGTAATTTTGTTTCATTCATTTCCTTGTTCTGGTCTCTGCCAAGTTAAAAAGGGAAAAAGTTAATGTCATTAAAGATCAGGGTTTGCGATTTTGTAAATTAAAGTGACTGACAAAATGTTTATTTTTGTTTATTCTTACTAGAGCTGCTATGAACATGCCGTTTGCCAACCAGGATTAAATCTCCCAGCATATCTTATTAAAGTTGTGCAGAGAATTCCACGATACCTACTTCTTCTAGAGGTATACATGTACATGTAGATGCTTAAGCTCATTTGTTACTTGTTGAATGAATGTCTGACATCTTGGTGGTACTCACAGTTTGCAGTGTGTTAAGATAAAATGCCTGCTGGACACAGTGTTAATTTTTACCTCTTTCACTCTCAGAGTCGATCATTTAGACATGTAGTGTAGCTCTAACTTTTGAGTCTGTCAACAAAATCCTATGGTGTGACCATTCAAATGTTCAAAACCTATTCAGCAGTACTTTTGCATGGTACTATTTGTTTTTCATTAATTTACAAAATGAATTTTTTGGCACTCTTGGGAGTTTAAGAGATTGTAAACATATATTAACTGTTTTCTTTTTCAGAATCTGCTGAAAAGAACACCGGAAAACCACCCAGATCATGGCAACTTGAGTAAAGCTTTGGCAAAGATGGTAATTATACATGTAGTTTATAAATACATTACACCACAGGCTTACCATCCTCTGTTTGTGTGGTGTACTGTGCATCTGTAATGGCCATATCCATTTATAAAACTAGCCTTACTAAGGGGCTATTAAAACTGAGAAATAGGAAACAATAACTCTAAAAATCATTGCCATGTTGTTTGACTTTGTTTTTCTGTGTTTATTTTGGTGATCTCCCTATGATCTGCAAGATTAGCTGACTCAAAGAAATTTGAAGAATGCATTTTTCCGTTAAAATTTGAATTTGCATGCGACAAACACTGCCCCTTGGAGGGGAAAGGCCTGGAGTCCCTCCCCTGAATCTGACATTGCTGTTATTCATTGTAAACTGAGTGGTTCGCTTCCCAATTGTATGAATAAGCTGGCTATTCCTATCTTTCCATAGGACAATCTGGCTGTGTACATCAACAATCAGCTTCAAACTGTGGTTGGTCTAAAAGCAATGGAGGAGCTAAGGTCGAGGGTCATGGGTCTGAAGGTAAACGTACATGTACCAACACTGCTGTTCACTTACAGAAAAAAAAAAAAACAGACTTTAATAAGGGTACTGTAGAGTTACAAAAGTAAATTTGGCAAAGTATTTTTCCTGTGACTTAACTTACAGTTGACTGATTTTCATTTGGCAATAAAGCTGCAGGATTTTTATCACTCTGAATATTAATAGTTATATAATTGTGGCATAAAGATAAATATAATTTTTCAGTTTGGTATTGTAAGATATAGCTGTTCATTGGCATGTAGAATCGTTGGTATGTAGATTATGTAATCGTGTTACGAAATGAATATTTAAGAAGTTTGTCAGTTTGGTTGCCATTCAACGGTATCTCTGTTTTTGGTCCACTTCAATCTTGAAGATTTCTTTCGTAAAATTTGTATTATGTCTGATCCAGGTTTAGTATGTTAATTGTATTAAGCTATGTGTATGTTAAAGGGATGGTTTCACGGTTCGGCACATGTGCACAGATTGAAATGCTTTATTCGCTTTCTTAGCAATTTTATCGGTTAAAAAACACTCATTTACTTCAATAATCACATTCTATAATCAGTCCAAACAAAGCGAAGGATGACCAAAGTTCTCAGAAAATTTCAACAAATTACACCAACAAAGTCAACACTGAATAAAACCTTTGACCTGAAGGATTTATTTGACACTCTGGTGGCTTTCATGGTGCGCATGGTTATGTATAATCATCCATTCAATCAGCTGACTGACTGCAACATTTTCACGGGCAAATTTCCAGCCAGAGTTATCTACTCACTTCCGATTGGTCTAAACAATGAAATTAAATGGATTATGTCATAACTTGCACATGCGCCAAACCGTGAAACCCTCCCTTTAAGGCTGTGATGCATGATCAATAAACAAGATGCCCCCTCCTGTACATCTGGTTTTATTACTAACCAAAGGAAGCAGCACGGCAGCAGAGACCAGGCTGACAGTACAAAAGTCTGACCCATCAACCAATAGACCATTGCACCTCAACATTGTAAAAATGCTTGGTATTTATTGGTGTTTTTTTTCTAAACAGGCATTTGAAGTGCCAGGAAGAGCACTGATCAAAGAAGCTGATGTGGTAGTCAATGGCAACAAGAAAACATACAAGGTACTCTGTAGACAGTAACATGTTAGAATTTTTTTTTTGGAAAAAGAAGCAGAATCAGCCTTTAACTTTTAACTGAAATTTTTCCAACAAGTCCCTGCCAGTTTCTCACAAGTCGAAAAAAAAAATTAGGCAGAATTTAAAAGAATAAATTCCCAAAATCACGAATGTCAAACTCCCAAATTCCTTCACCCCATACCAACCCTTTGGGGGTTGAATTATCTCAAGGCCCATTTTTGTTTCTCAACACAGATATTATAAAGGACACTCTTTTTTCAACACCTCTGACTGGCCATTAAAGATGCAATGATGTCAACACAAATAGAGAAACTTTTCAAAGACTCTTGAATGACATGCAAATATTATTGAGTCTTTGTCTTTGCCAGTCTGATTTTAATAATTTTTTTTTTAATTATTCACTATGCGGCCAATGACATTTTAAATATTCAAAGTATTTCTTTAATGTCAATTTTGCAACCAATCAGATAACAGTTCCTGCTGCTTCTGAATGATGGAATCCCATTTAATACTCTTTAGTTTTATTCCACTGGAATGGCTTTCTTGACATTGGTTACATTCAACATTGCAAAAATATTTTTTGGGGCTTACACAGGACTGTCATTAAGGGCCCGGGAGGGGGGGGGCGGATTTCCCCCGGCTTCTATGAGCATGAACCCCGGCTACTTTCATAGGAAACAAAAGAAAAATAAAACCAAAAGAACTATTTCCCTGCCATTGAATTACCAGCCTACTAATTGCATATACCCGGCAACTTGAATTCTTAGTGACAGCCCTGTTACAGTTTTGTTGGTGATAATTGTTTTACTTGAAACAAAAATAGTATTATGCGAATGTCATCAAGTTGTTAACTGGTCCTTCATGTTAATCAGTTTTGTTGTTGTTAATTTAGTGTCTACTGTTCAATGATATCCTGGTGTTTGGGATAAAAGGTGTATCCAGGACCAGTGAGTTCCAGATTCTGGATCTGGTTACCTTATGGTGTATGGATCTGGAAGGCAACAATCCACAATCAGGTTTAGCATTTACTTTCATTTCTTTCATGTTTGACTGAATGAATAATGAATGATTGACTGACTGACTGACTGACTGACTGACTGAATGGATGGATGGATGAATGAATGAATGAATGAATGAATGAATGAATGAATAATGAATGACTGACTGAATCTGTCTGACTGACTGATTGACTGATTGACTGTCTGACTGACTAACAGACTACGGTAATTTGGTTGAGCTCTAGCTACTGGGCTAGCAGTCCTGGGCTAGTGCACATCACTGTAACAAAGAGTTAATGCTTAAAACATCCATTCAGCTGACAAACTGACTGTCTGACTGACTGAGTGACTGACTGTCTAAAGGCAGTATTGTAACTAATTTTTGAAGTTGCCAAAAAAAGCAGTTCTGTAAGTGGGCTTAAAAGTGTGGTAGTCAGGGGAAATCATTCATGTGAATCCCCATCTGACTGAGCGACTGTCTGAATCACTCTCCGACTGAGCGACTATTTGACTACTCACTGGCTATCTGACTGAGTGACAGTCTGACTGACTGTCTGACTGACTGTGAATGACTGTCTGAGTGACTGTCTGAATGACTGTCTGTCTGACTGACTGAGCAACTGTCTGAATAACTGTCTTAATGACTGTCTGACTACTGAATGACTGTCTGACTGACGACTGATTGACTATCTGAATGACTGTCTGAATGAATGTTGGACTACTGACTGGCTGTCTAACTAACTGACTGACTGTCTGACTACTGAATGACTGTCTGAATGGCTTCTGAATTCCGAATGACTGTCTGACTACTGACTGGCTGTCTGACTAACTGGCTGTCTGACTAACTGACTGTCTGACTACTGACTGGCTGTCTAACTAACTGGCTATCTGAATGACTGTCTGACTACTGACTGGCTGTCTGACTAACTGGCTATCTGAATGACTGTCTGACTACTGACTGGCTGTCTGACTAACTGATTGTCTGAATGACTGTCTGACTACTGACTGGCTGTCTGACTAACTGATTGTCTAAATGACTGTCTGACTACTGACTGGCTGTCTGACTAACTGATTGTCTGAATGACTGCCTGACTACTGACTGGCTGTCTGACTAACTGATTGTCTAAATGACTGTCTGACTACTGAATAACTGTATGGCTGTCTTACCAATTTGCCAATCAATTTACTGACTGACTGTCTAACTGAATGACTGAATGAATGAATTTCATGATACATAATGGTTTTACATGTTGAATACACATGACTGTATGTACTTATAAAAAATGCTGATCATTTTATAATAGGCAGTTATTATTTTGGTGGCAATATAAGTTCAACTCTTTTTCAGTTAAAGAAGATTCATTAGAGATCTACACTCCAGAGGGTTCATACATCATGTATGCTGGAACAAAAACTGAAAAGAAAGTCTGGCTACAGAAACTAAGGACAACAATTGCCATGGTGTTACATGGAGTGGAGGCAACAGAGAAGGATGAGATTGGTAATAACAGCTTGTAGTGTTTATTTATTTCAGCCTGGTTTGTATTATTTATTGTTTAAAAGACCATAATTTAGTGTTTTTGGTTTGTTTCAGAGAGCCGCAAAGCAAAATTCACTTACAGAGATGGTCGCAATTTTTGTGGGAATTTTGTGTCGGGGAAGGTACTTAGCACTTCTTTTTATTTTTTATAATATTTCATGCATATTATGTGATAGAAGATTATTGTAAGTTGTGTACGTTTTTACTCCACTCTTAAGTTGATTGTATACCAGAATTGTCCAGGTCAAGTCTATGTATTGCTTGTTTCAGCTGATAGTGTCATCATCATCATCTACCCTATCTCTGTGGAGAATAGGGCTATCTTAACCGCGGTCAAACGAGAGAAATTTGCAAAAGTTAAGCAAAGTACTTAAAAGTTAAGGTTGTCATTTTCACCGTTAAAAGTTCAATATAAAATTATTGACAAATCACTGTCAATTTGCGTTTTGAAAGTTTATCAAAAACGTTCTAAGCGTTTAAAAACTGTGAAGTGCAGAATTGTCAGCGCCATTTGCCAGCATAATTTTGATCAGGCGTAAAGAGTTTTGGTCAGTTTTCAACGGAAAAAAGCTCATTATTTTATGAGAAAAATTAAAAGATAGTAACATCAACTAATTTTTTTATACATCCTTGCCCATATTTCCATTTAATATTAAGTAAAATCCCACTAAATAAAACGAAAAACATCTCGGACGTTTGACCGCGGTGGAAGAGCCATCTATCCTCCTCTTTCAAGTTGTTGAGCACTGATTAGAGTCTAGCAGCAGACAATTATTGGGATCGAAATAGTGAATAAGCTCAGTTGATGTAAAATCAATATAAAATAAAGCTTTATACCCAATGGCCTTTGTTTTCATGGGGTTTAGAATAGAATTCTTGAAAATCAAAAACTTTGCAGATAAAATTTATGCAGGTGGCGGTGTGAGCCACCTTTGTCTCGTGCTCGATTTTACTTTTGTTTAAAATTCATGTAATAAGTAATAATTATTTTTTGTTTCACTCACCTCTTTCAGAGACATGGTGAAGGTACACTTTCCTGGCCAAATCAAGCTAGATATCAGGTAATGTCTTGTTTTTAGATACAAATGCAAAATGTCATGTATGTGGCAGATGGAGCATTTTTTCAGTAATAACTGAATAATTATTAAAACATTGGATTGTTAAGCTTGGAGGAGTGTAGAGCAATGTCCTGTTTTACCTTGTTCTGGAAAAGGTGTACATGGGCATGTAGACTATCAAGTCTACTCATGAAAATTGAGTGGGTAACATGCAGTTCATCCCACCAGCTGTATGATGGGAATATCCTTGGGTAAACAATAACTACTATTAATAGGTCTTTGTTTTTTTCCATGCACTACCACATCCTTAAATTGAATCTCTTTCCATTCTCCCTTTATTAACAGACTCAATGCAGATCTGTTGAAAATTGATCCAAGTATGATGATTACAGGGGTTGAACTTACTAGCAAAACTAGTAAGACCACTTGCTATTTTTTGCAGTCATTTTCCCTTTGATGACTCTGAAAAAATGGTAAAAATACCTAAATAGTATACTGTTAATTTTGTACTCTTCTTTGCTGGTGTTGTCCTGTTGTTCCTTTGGCGGCTTGGGGTTGTCGGGCAAGACTTTATCATCGTTGGTCACGTTACTGGTAGTCTGAGAGGCTGAGGGCCTCTTGAAAAAGCGGTTAGTTTAGACATCAACAAAAGTGGCTCACAAAGCATGAAATTCATTCTCTTCTGTCACGTTGCTGATTCCAACAAAATGTGAATGCGTAGACAAAGTGTGCACATGTTCTGTGTAAAACCACGCTTATGGGGGTGGGTGGTTTGGTGTGTTACTACAGGGGATGGTGTTGTAAGATGTATTGTCATTGGGGGGAGGGGGTGGGTGGTTAGATGTGTTATTACAGGGGATGGTGTTGCAAGATGTATTGTCATTGGGGGGAGGGGGTGGGTGGTTAGATGTGTTATTACAGGGGATGGTGTTGTAAGATGTATTGTCATTGGGGGGAGGGGGTGGGTGGTTAGTTGTGTTACTACAGGGGATGGTGTTGTAAGATGTATTGTCATTGGGGGGAGGGGGTGGGTGGTTAGATGTGTTATTACAGGGGATGGTGTTGTAAGATGTATTGTCATTGGGGGGAGGGGTGGGTGGTTAGGTGTGTTATTACAGGGGACAGTATTGTGAGATATATTGCTAATGCCACAGCTTTCATGTTCAGGGTGACTGGGAAGATGATGATCGCTGTGGCTGGGGTGAATTGATGTACAACGGTGGTGACAGGTACAAAGGAGAGTGGCTGGATGACAAACAACGTTCGTTTCTTTCATTTTTGTTATTTATGGTGTATGTTACTTCCTTTTTAGTGCAGAAAATAGCTTTCCCCCCAAAAAGGTAAATAGAGGATATTACATGGGTGAGAGGGGAGACATTTTTTTCTTCTCGTGTTCAATTCATGTTCAATACTCATGAGTGAGTGCAGTTCTGATCATTTCCCAAATTTTTTCTTAAATGCCCGAATATTTCCGTGGAAGATCCAAAAATGTTTCAATTATTGTAGACCAACATCCTTTTAATAGCTGGTTTGACATTTATTAAGGGCAAACATGGTCTCTAATGTGAAGATATTGATGTCTTCACTCTTTGCAAAGTGAAGATAATAATATGTCTTCGCATGTGTCAAGATGTGGCTTTTTCCACTGTGGCAGAAATCATTGTATTTCACTGAAGTTTAAATAATAGAGCAGTTTTCAATTGAGTGTAGTAAAACCAAAACCAAAGTATAATTAGAGCAGTTTTCAATTGAGTGTCAAAAGTAATTACACAATTGCTTTGGTTTTGCATTGCTTCGCTTTGTGATTGGCTAAAAAATCTCGCGCCACTTTCTCAACCAATCAGAAGTAAAACCAAAAACCAATCGTGGCTTCGTTGCACGCGTTTTCCCGCGCTTGGCGCCGCCGACACGTAATTGCTTCGAGCTCTGATTGGTTCACTGGATTGTTTACGACTGCTGTGATTGGTCAGAGTAATTACTTTGGTTTTGGTTTTACGACACAATTGAAAACTGCTCTATTACTCTGACCAATCACAGCAGTCGTAAACAATCCAATGAACCAATCAGAGCTCGAAGCAATTACATGTCGGCGACGCCAAGCGCGGGAAAACGCGTGCGAGCAAGTCACGATTGGTTTTGGTTTTACTTCTGATTGGTCGAGAAAGTGGCGCGAGATTTTTTAGCCAATCACAAAGCGTAGCAATGCAAAACCAAAGCAATCATGGAATTACTTTCGACACTCAATTGAAAACTGCTCTAATGGCAGTTATTATTCATTGTCATAGATGGTATTGGCACAATGGAGTATGTGCATGGTGATGTTTACCATGGAGAGTGGTACCAGGGCGACATGCACGGCAAGGTACAATCTTAGAAATGGTGACTTTATTTTACTTGTTATAACTATTGACATCCTCAGCATTAGAGTGATTTTACTTCATCTGTGAAACACTATCTAACAATTAGTGTGTGATAGTCCAAATTAAACAAAAGGAAACAATGGAATTATAGTCTAATAGTGCGTACTATTCTACTATTTCACAGATGAAGTAAAATCACTCTAGAAGAAAGCTACTGACACCAGCAGGCAGCTATTAATGTTGTTTCTGGAATATCATACTACTAAGTTTTTCTGTCACAACTGAAGGTGATGTCTTTTTCTAGAAGTCCTCACGGTCATGAACAAAACACGAGTAAAATCACTGTAATTCAAGGTGATAGTGACAATGATGCTGATGACTATGACAACACAGGGTAGTCAGGCCGAGCATTAACAAGGACAATGACAACTATTGCACATTTGATTTTGATAATGGGAGTATGTCTGCCCTCATCAATGGAGTAAATTTTAAATTTAAATTCAAGAAAAATCCCAAATTTTGTTTTCTAAAATAACTTTTGAGTCTGTAGATGAAATCCTAATGACCATTCAAATGATAGCTGTTGAGCAGTACTTTCCTGTGGTATTGTTTGTTATGCTGTACAAGGTGGTTCTAACTTTTGAGTCTGGATGAAATCCTAAAGTGTGACCATTCAAATGAAAGCTACTGAGCAGTACTTTCCTGTGGTACTGTTTACTATGCTGTACAAAGTGGTTCTAACGTTTGAGTCTGTGAATGAAATCCTAAAGTGTGACCATTCAAATCAAAGCTACTGAGCAGTACTTTCCTGTGGTACTGTTTATTATGCTGTACAAGGTGGTTCTAACTTTTGAGTCTGTGGATGAAATCCTAAAGTGTGACCATTCAAATGAAAGCTACTGAGCAGTACTTTCCTGTGGTACTGTTTATTATGCTGTACAAGGTGGTTCTAACTTTTGAGTCTGTGGATAAAATCCTAAAGTGGGACCATTCAAATTAAATCCTAAACTGTGCTCAATAGTTTTAATTTGAATGTTCAGCATAATAAACAGTACCACAGGAAAGTACTGGTCAGTAGCTTTCATTTGAATTGCCATACGGTAGGATTTCATCCACAGACTCAAAAGTGAGAACCACCTTGTGCAGCATAGTAAACTGTACCACGGGAAAAGTACTGCTCAGTAGCTTTCATTTGAATGACCATACGGTAGGATTTCATCCACAGACTCAAAAGTTAGAACTACCTTGTACAGCATAGTAAACAGTACCACAGGAAAGTACTGCTCAGTAGCTTTCATTTGAATGGCCATACGGTAGGATTTCATCCATAGACTCAAAAGTTAGAACCACCTTGTACAGCATAGTAAAAAGTACCACGGGAAAAGTACTGCTCAGTAGCTTTCATTTGAATGGTCACACTTTAGGATTTCATCCACAGACTCAAAAAGATAGAACCACCTTATACAGCATAGTAAACAGTACCACGGGAAAAGTACTGCTCGGTACCTTTCATTTGAATGGTCACAGACTGAAAAGTTCGTACCACATTATACGGTTCAAAGTTTGACTGTGGGAGTTAAATGGTTAAATTCACCCACTCTCCATCTTTTCTTTTTCATCAGGGTTCCATTGCCTTTAAGAACGGTGATCGCTTTGAGGGGGATTTTCATCACAATGAAATCCAGGGCGTTGGAGAGTTACGTTGTGTTAGTGGGCTCAAGTACCGTGGAGATTGGAGACACAGCAAGGTAAGTAGAGAAACATGGTACTCTTGCGTCAAATTCTGTGCTAAAAGAGGCAGTATCATCCATTATTAGTATCACTAGTGGTGTAACGATTAATCGAATTCTCGATTATGACCATTCGGTTAGATTCACGATTCTTTGCTTAAATATTTTGATTTTGGTTCGATTTTTGCATACCTTTTTTAGGGTGTCCTCAATGAGTTATTATATTGTGAAATCAGAATTCAGAACTAATTAAAATCTGCGTTTTTGATTGACGAGCAAAGGCATTTGCAGTTCGTGCGTCATTTTGTGTTGCCTGGTAAAATTGCTGCTTTTCTACCACCCCTTGAGAATTTCCAAATAAGGCAAACCATGTGCAACACGCTCATTGTCACGTTCTCAAACATGGCGCCGAATGACCAAGCAGTCGTGATTCTGCTAGTCTCCCACGCAGCCGTTATTTGTCTCGTCACGCAATGCTCCTCCCCACTAACGGCTGCTCAAACCTGAACCACATTCCTTTGCAGATTTAAGCCAATCACAGTTGCAGTGCCATTTTCGGAACTCGCTCGCGCCAAATTCTCTACGCGTGACTCGTCCAATCATAGCCTGCGTTTTATCGTTAACTCAGTTGGATGGCGGCGCTGAATGAAGGTTTTCGTGCAGTGTCAGAAGCAGGCCATTCGTAAAAATAATTTTTGACAATTATTTGTTATTTGTTAACTTGCCGACGGGCTTTTTCTCTCCCGCTCGTGTTTGACCATGTTTGCGAAGAGACGGGTCACAGCGTTGTCGTGGTCTCACCTTTGGTTCGAAGATCGAGAAAGGCGAATATTCTGTCGTGCATGGCTCAACAGAAGAATGGTTGTTATAAAAGGTAACAGGCATAGCACAAATCCTGCTTGTCGCTACAAGCATTTCAGCCCAGCTTTAGAATAAGTCTACCCCAAGTACGTGCCTGAGAGATTTTTCCTTTTAGATCAAAATAAAGATATAACAGGCCTGTTGTTTTAAATGTTTCGAAAATGTTCTTTGATCTTAAGAAAAAATCTCTAGCTGTGATACTGACATGAGGAATTTACGCTTTCCAGATCCGCTTAGATTATTTACATGTAGTCATGCAGTCGTTTATTTACTAGCTCTTGGCAAAATAATGGAGTTTATTTGGTTCACTTTGAAAAAGTTGCAAGATTAGTAGTAGCTGTTTTTAAAAGTAGGAATTATTTGCTACTTAGGATCAGTTCATTACTCATTCCGTGATTCAGTGTGAGCGCAATTAAGTCTGCGGTTAGTGTAATTTGCGATGTCTGGCACATAGTAAACCGGAAACCACCGGCCTGTTTTTGCGCGAAAACGACGTCATTTTCATTTTGCTGATACATGATTGGTTCGCTGAATTTAACGCAAACACAATGGGAAAGGAATGTGGTTCAGGTTTGAGCAGCCGTTAGTGGGGAGGAGCGTTGCGTGACGAGACAAATGACGGCTGCGTGGGAGACTATGATTCTGCCTGCATCTTTTAGATCAGCTGTGTGGAAATATTATGGTTTTCTGGCTAAAGATGGTACAAAAGATGAGTCTAAAACTATCTGCAAGAAACATTTGCATAATCGAATCGAAATATTCGTAATCGAAAGGCTATAATCGTAATCGAATCAAATCACAGGGAATATGAATCGTTACCAGTGGTTAGCGCATTGGACTTCAGATCTGACAGTCTGTGGTTCAACGCCTGGTCTCGGCCATCGTGTTGTTTCACTAGACAAGAAACTTTACTCCACATTGTCTCTCTCCACCCAGGTGTATACTGCGGATTCAAGTTGAGCGTTTAACGGTCTCAGTTGTCGCGTTCGTTGTCACGGTTGATTGATTGCGTTGCGAGGCAAAATGACAGCCGTTGCTAGGCGGGAATGACGACGTTCTGTCTGGGAAAAAGCATGTTGTAGCTCGTCTAGCGATTTCTTTTCTAGAAGAGTTATTATTCGCGTCTTGGATCTTACCGGTATCATGGCGATTGAAATCAAGATAGAATACTCCTACTATTCTACAAAAAGAATAACTCTAGTATTTCTTGTTGAGGAAGACCTGATGATCCTAGAATACAGCGCGTTTGTAGAAAGAAAGAACGTCGTCATTCCCGCCTAGCAACGGCTGTCATTTTGCCTCGCAACGCAATCAACCAACCGTTACAACGAACGCGACAACTCAGACCGTTAAACGCTCAACCTGAATCTGCAGTGAATGGGTACCGGCAACATAATGCTGGGGGTATAACCCTGCGATGGACAAGCATCCCATCCAGGGGGGAGTAGCAATATTCCTAGTTGCCTTATTCTATGGAAACCGGGTTAATGTGATGGCCAGGATGGAAATTGATATATTGCCACTTGAAGCCGCTAACAAATTGTAACATTGCACATTGCCTCTTGCTACTAGTAAGGATTTCCACATCTGCAAGAGGTGAGGGGTATTGCAATAACACAAAAATTAAACAAAATGTTGGCTTTGTTCAGTACAGATCGTGTACAATAAATTCTTCAACTTGTGTGTGTGTTTTTTTGTAGAAACATGGCAAAGGAAAGATGCATTTTCCTAATGGCGATGTGTACATGTAGGTATTATTGAACGATGTTTATTCAGGAGAGAGAGAATAAAAAAGCAGCATGTACATGGCCTTCTTTAGGATTAAAAAATTCTGAGACACTTTTAAAGCAAAGGGATATTGTGGTCTCCTTTTCCTATATGCCCCTCGTGGCAGAATGCGCTTGACGTAACATTGATGTTGACTGTTAACAGGTTCTGTTTACTCCAAAATGCAGCGAATCTTACAAGCGATACAAATTTAAGCCGCGGCTACACGTGCGATTTTTTGCTTGCACAGGTGATGCGATGTTTTACAAAATTATCGCGTCGCCAGCGCACGGTAGTGGCTACACGCGTGACACATTTTGGTGATAAAACGTTGCAACAAAGACCGCGCGAGAGTCGGCTGGTAATTAAGCCTGAGCCTCGCTTTAGTTCTTAAATCTTATTGGCTAGATAACCTTCAGTCGCGTCGCAAGTGCAAGAAAAAAGTTGCAGGGTGGCTACAAGAGCGACAATGGCCGTGATTTTATCACGAAACATTCAACTCTTGCGACTTTTTTCTGCGATTTTTTCAGCTGTCGCGTCGCATGTTCATGAGTGGCTACACGTGCGATTTTTACCGTGCGTAAAAATCGCATCATCTGTGTAAGGAAAAAATCGCACGTGTAGCCGCGGCTTTATGATAATATCATCGGCTTAAATAACGAAATATGGTAAATTTTAAGCTCGGCAATGAAATGAGAAACATTTAATGAATCCTGTCGGGGACTCAGATTATTTTCTTTGTCCCACGTTCGTGTCATGATGAACATTGGGCTATGCCATCAAATTTTTGTACTCCCCGGGTTGAGGAACAGTGGATTTCTTCAGGGTTCGCAGCACATTTTGACAGAATTCTTTCGGGGGTCATGGTGTAAATATGAGGAATTCTTCAGGGGAACTAAGGAAAAAACAAAGGAATTCTTCAGGGGCAGGAAAAACACAGTCGAGGATAGGGAATTATTTAGGGGGACACTGTTTTGGAAAGGAATTCTACAGGGGGATGGTCTTTCTGGGGACTTCTTGAGGGGCGATGCACAAACTGTGTCCCTCAACAGGGGGATGCGGATATTAAATGCAATAGCCCATTACATCTTTCCCCGCCAAAATAGCAAAATTTTGCTTAGCTGATTTCCATGTTATATCGCCAAATACCACCAAATATACAACTAAATTGTATAAAAAGATTCTATAGAGCGAAACAGAAGCAGTAGTTTGGAGATAAAGTACAGGATTTCAAGGATGGAAGTGGATTACAGTTCATCAAATTTGAGTTTTTTTGACAGGTGGTCAAGAAATCAAAATTACCATTCTTGTGGAATTTTACCTCTTCTAGCCATTATTTTGTCTTTTTAGTTCATATTTCTTTTCTTCCATCACTTTTGGCGATGTTTTCTTCCCATTACAAGACAATAAAGTAAGCTCAAAGCAAGCTCCTGGCCATAATCATGAAAACATGATATATCAGCCGGGACAGTGTCCCTTTAAGCCTTAAAGAGTATGCTTGAGATTTCCCTGATATGTTGATTGGTGTTATTGCTGTCTGTTTCTAGTGGCGAATTTGCTAATGACAGAGTCAGTGGTCAAGGTGAAATGCAGTATGCTGATAAGTCCATCTACAAAGGACAATGGATGGACAATCAGGTGTGTGATTTTCAGCGTCAGTTTCTCAAAGGTTCCCTTTAAAGGGAACCTCCATTGTTATAACAAATTGACGTTAAATTGTTGGAAATAAAGTCTAAATTAAATTTCGACTTTATTTCCAACAATTTAACGTCAATTTGTTCTGACAATGGAGGTTCCCTTTAACTCGTGAATGGACCTCTTTCATAATGGCGGCCTATTTATTTATTCTTTTATATGTATGTTAATTAGCCTCACTGGCCTCATTTTAGAGTAAAAATTCTTTTGAATTTTGCACACGCTAACGAGGCCACTAAGGCTGATTAACATGCATATAAAAGAATAAATAAATCCGCCGCCATTATGAAAGAGGTCTATACGCGAAACGTTGAACGAGTTATAGCAGACTGGGACAAATATGCAATTTTTCACTCCTTCCTTCCATCACTCAGGCTGTACACTGTTCTTGGTTATTACACTGGCCAAAAATTCCTTTTGGCATTTTTCAAATTTCACTGATGAAGCAGTGCTCGACCTTAACTTTTTGGCTTACTAGTCCTTGGGCAAGTGGGGTCTGAAATTCACTAGCCAACAGGCATTATCTGCTCAAATTTTACTAGCCCAAACCCATTTTTTACTAGTCCCTGACTAGTGGACTACCGCTAAGGTCGAGCACTGTAATGAAGGACGACACCCGAGACGCATGTTTTTTGTGTGTGTGTGTGTGTGTGTGTGTGTGTGTGTGTGTGTGTGTGTGTGTGTGTGTGTGTGTGTGTGTGTGTGTGTGTGTGTGTGTGTGTGTGTGTGTGTGTGTGTGTGTGTGTGTGTGTGTGTGTGTGTGTGTGTGAGAGCAAAGTTTGGGCACTTTCATCATTTCTTCCTTTTTGTCTACTACATCGGACTAGTGCCACGCAGTTTTCGAACTTTGGTTTTTTTTTTCAGTGTAGCAAGATTTTATGCCACTGTGTTCTAATTTCTGACAGATCTTGCCGCTTGAAAAACGTGTTATTCATTTGAATATTGTTTTTATCTAGCGGGGTGGCCATGGTGAATTCAGCAGTCCAGATGGAACTCATTACCGTGGCGGGTGGAGTAAGGATCATATCAACGGTAGCGGGTGTATGAACTACTCCAATGGCGACTGTTATGATGGCAATTGGTTCAAAAACACCGTTAGTACAGTCATTCATTTTACTTGATTTTTTAGTGCAAATGAACTGGATTGCAGCATTTTCTCTATTTTGTTCTCAAACCATCGTTATCATTGATTGCTGTTAGTATGAAAAAAAATCACAGTGGGTTAATTATCAGGGTAACTGATTAAATTCATTCATGTATTTTACGAAACCATGTAGACCTTATTCATAAATGGCGGCCAATGTACTGTTTTTTTATGCCTACCTAGCCTCATTTTAGAGCAAAAATTATTTTGAATTTTGCACATGCTAACGAGGCTACAATTCTCGTCACATTTGTTGGGACACATGGCGTCTCCCTGCCTTCTTCCTCCCTCCTCAATGTTGGTTTTTTTCCATTTAATGACCACAGAGCCGCAAAATTCAACATTGGGATAGAAGGACGGCAACTAAATGTGACGGGGATTGTAGGCAGGCATGAATATAAAAGAAGAATAAATCGGCTGCCCTTTATGAATAAGGTCTATGTCCACCAATAGCAAGCTCCTTCATGCGATACATCAACCAAACACAACGCCATTCTAGTTCCCAGGCTCTCTCTTGGAAACGAGGTTGACGCTACCCACAATCCCTTGACATCAATTGTTTATGTAATACTTCCCCACCTGTGCAACACCATTTAGGAAGTTACCCTTTCATCCATGCCGTTACACCAACTGTTGTAAAACAAAACAACATTTTTCGATCCAACAAGTCAACCGAGTGGTATAACTCTTTACATTTCGCATTCTGTAGGAAACTGTAGACCGATCTCTCCAGTTGAGGGCCACCTTGAAAATTGGACGATTTAAAATGGAAAGTTTCAGTTCTCTTGTTGTATTTGATACCTGTGTCATAGCCATAACCAAGGTCATTACTTTGGCCAATCACAACAGATGCAGACAATCCAATGAACGAATCAGAACTGGAAGAAAATACATGTAGCCGGCGCCAAGCGCGGGAAAACGCGTGCGAGCAAGTTACAAATGGTTTTGGTTTTGATTGGTTGAGAAAGTGGGTCGATATATTTTTAGCCAATCACAAAGTAGCATAGCAATGCAAAGCCAAAGCAATCTATTGAAAACCGCTCTAGAAGATTCATCTCAACCAGGTTTATGATTGTTTTGCAGCGGTTTGGCCAAGGTGTTATGAAGTACAGCAATGGTGATGTTTATGAAGGAGTGTTTGAATATGACTTGTGCAGTAAATCTGGAAGGATGACTTACAAGGATGGATCAGTGTACGACGGAAACTGGATAAATGGCCTGGTAAGAATATTTTCTCACACTGTCAACGAATTTACAATCCCAGATGACGATTTAGTGGTAAACCAGCCAGGATGAAAACATTGATTTGTCAGTTTTAAGTTCAAGTAATTTTCATCCATTTGGTGCTTACAGTGCGACGCACGTTACCGTGAGTACCCAACAAACTATTTTACAAGTTAGCCAATCAGAGAGTGCGAATTCAATTGACGGGCACGCCTCCTCGCAAATTTAGCCAATCAGAGAGTGCGAATTCAATTGACGGGCACGCCTCCTCGCAAATTTAGCCAATCAGAGAGTGCGAATTCAATTGACGGGCACGCCTCCTTGCAAATTTAGCCAATCAGAGAGTGCGAATTCAATTGACGGGCACGCCTCCTCGCAAAGTTAGCCAATCAGAGAGTGCGAATTCAATTGACGGGCACGCCTCCTCGCAAATTTAGCCAATCAGAGAGTGCGAATTCAATTGACGGGCACGCCTCCTCGCAAATTTAGCCAATCAGAGAGTGCGAATTCAATTGACGGGCACGCCTCCTCGCAAAGTTAGCCAATCAGAGAGTGCGAATTCAATTGACGGGCACGCCTCCTCGCAAATTTAGCCAATCAGAGAGTGCGAATTCAATTGACGGGCACGCCTCCTCGCAAATTTAGCCAATCAGAGAGTGCGAATTCAATTGACGGGCACGCCTCCTCGCAAATTTAGCCAATCAGAGAGTGCGAATTCAATTGACGGGCACGCCTCCTCGCAAAGTTAGCCAATCAGAGAGTGCGAATTCAGTTGACGGGCACGCCTCCTCGCAACGTTGCGCACGATGGTATGTAATCTTCTTGTCCCTTCGTGTTTATCATGATCAATTGACGGGCACGCCTCCTCGCAAAGTTGAGCACGATGGAATGTAATCTTCTTGTCGCTTCGGGTTTATCACAAGAGTGTAAAGTCCCCGTCCACACTAATGTGTTTTCATTTGAAAATGCATACTTTTTTATCCGTTTTTACCTATCGCCCACACTAAAACGATCAAAACGGAAATGTTTATCTATGAAAACGGAAGTTTTCGAAAACGCTTTTCAGAGTGGAGACTTTAGAAAACGCAGGTCTATCGTTTTAGTGTGGACGGCAAAAACGGAGCTTTCCAAAAACTCTTACGTCACAACTAGTAACGCGTAGTATTGCTGACGCTATTGGAGCATGCGTATTGAACAGAAAAACGTCCGAGCAGAGCCTGGTGATGAATCTTCGTTTTTCAGCCCCTAGTGTGGACGGTCAAAAACGATGTGAAAATGCTAGTGTGGACGCAGATCTTTTTATCCGTAAACGGAGGTTTTCAAAAACGCATTAGTGTGGACAGGGCCTAAAGTTAGATGTAAAATACGAAGATTTTATTCACTTTATTGCTTCACACGTATCTGCAGTTACAAAAATAATTATAAGAATTAGCTGTTGATATCGTGCAAACTTGTAAAAAAAAGTTTGTTGTGTGCTCACGGTAAGGCGGGTCGCACTGTAAAGGGGCTATGTCTGCATCCAAGATAGCAAGAGATTGAAGGAGCCATGTCACCATTTCTTAGTGTCACTTTGAAAAGCTAAAAGGCATATTTACATCATCAACGAAAACCCAGTTTTTCAGTTTTATTTAAAATTGCATTGTCTTTTGCGCTGGGACTACCAGAGACGAAATGAGAGGCTGAGGACTTAATAAAAGAAAGTCAAGCTTTTGCGTAACAGCATTTTTTTATCAAGTTCAAGTTCAAGTTCAAGTTCAAGTTCAAGTTCATTTTATTTACACTTATTCGATTACAATATACCAACATTAAGGAAATAAAAAAAAAGTAAGAACAGAGCTAACTAGACATTGAATTAAACATAACAAAAGAAGAGTGTGTAGTAGCCAAAGGAGCCAAGCTTTCGAGTTGGCTACTACCACAGAGCAGTTGCAAGTGGGTGGAGATTATACAATACAATACTTTTAATAACTACTTTTAATAACAATCCTTACGTGTTAAATGTCTTAATAATTTCCCCCTTAGCGCCATGGAAAAGGCAAGATGGTGTATGCTAACAAAAAGAGCGTGTTTGAAGGTTAGATCTTGATGATTTATATGCTTACTTGTAGATAGATTCTTAGATCCTTGGTGGCTGTTCATTGTTCAGTGAACGAATTGTTGTAACTGTCATCATCACTATGAATGACTAGGTTGGCAAAGAATGATCCATTCTCGTCCCCAGAGCCTTCGTTTCGTTTGGTCAGCGGAAAAAACGAAGGGCTCTGGTAACAGTGCCTTCCAGATGTCGTAAAATCCAATAAAAAAATTCGAATTTTTGTCCGTTACCAGAACTACACGAGACACTACACGGGAGGGGGGTGGAGTATTAGTAATACTCTCAATCGCTTCATGCTGCATATCGGGTTAACAGGACAGTGTCAGGCTGATACATCGTGTTTTCGTGATTATGGCCAGGAACTTGTTCTAAGCTTGCTGTCCGTAATACTTAAGATGATAATATAATTATGTGTTGGATGAAAGATGTCTGAGTGAGTGCTCATCACATTGAATCTTTCACTCATATGTATATTTTTGTTTCACACCTCAGGAGACTGGATGTTCGGCATGAGACATGGCCAAGGAGTGTTAACGTATGCCAACCGAGCCAGCTACCGCGGGCACTGGGAACTAGACAAGGTAATTCATCCTTAGCCGTCTCCTTAAAAAAAAAACTGTCGGGCGTATATGGGGGGGGGGGGGGGGGGAATTGTATGAGAGCAGTAGGTGACCCGACTTTGGAAACCATTCCGGATTGTGATGAGAGAGAGAGATTAAGCCATAGTTAGGTTTGAGTATAAGGAAATATTGTGGAATTCCGAAATTAACTTCCCCCCCCCCCCCCCCCCGCTCCCTCCTCCCGAGAGTAATGTTAATTTTGAGACCTTGCTTACAATTACCGAAAGCATTATTCCTTCTGTAAGTAACGGCAGCCCGAAAGTAACATACTTACTAATGTTACATAAACGTCGGAAGAGAAACTATATTTCCTCAATTGTGGCTGAAAAGTCCTGTCAAGGGAGCCTCAATAAAATGTATGTACATTTGTATGTTTGTTTGTATAAGAGCCACCCCAATGCAACACTGGTTTAGAATTCTTTTGTTGCATACCGTAATACGGTACGTTGCAAAGTATACTATTTTACTTCCTCTGATATTTTCAGTTAGAACATCTAACCATTCCGTCATATTTACCTTGTTCGACGAGTTTCTTGAAATGGGGTATTCGTGTATTTTAGCAGTCCAAAAGAAGCTTCCTATTAATATTTTCGAAATTCTACGGTGTGGCATTCGCCATTTCACTCGCAGAGTCAATTATGGAGACACGAAGTATAGTTCTAACGTTTGAGTCTGTCGACGAATTCCTATGGTGTGACCGTTCAAACGAAACCTCTTCGGCAGTACTTTTGCATGGTACAATTAGTTTTTTTTAATATTTTACAAAATGAAATTCGGAATTTTTTTTGAATTTTGATCTTTGGGAGTCTTGGAAGTTAAAGTATTAACACTTTTTTAGTATCCCTGTTTAATGGCACCTCCTCAACCGCAACAATTTTGCTCTTTGTTATTTACAGCAAAACGGACGTGGCATGTACACGGACTCCTCTATATTCTACCACTATGAAGGTGATTAATAGATATTTGTGGTATCTAATGTACCGTATTTACTCGACTAAACGACAGGCGCGTTTATTGTAATCTTAGTTGCTTAGATGAAGTGTTAATTCGAGAGAGACGTTAATTTGTAACAGGGCGGTTGATTTCTCAGGTCTTAAATTCGGAATTTAAAAGAGTGTCGGTTTTATTATAGACTTATTTTTTTTAGTTAATGCTTGTGGTCTAGTTTTTTTTCCGTGACAGATGCAAGAACAGTAACAAGTCTGAAAACCAGTGTATCGATACTAACTATAGAAAATTCTATAACTTAATCCACTTCACCTTAGAATGCACAAATTTCAATTGTAACATTGTTAATTTTGCCAAGTTTATGTAGAAGGCGTTTTTTATATATAGCATATTCCTGAGGAAATTTACCCACGGCTGAGGCCATTAGGTGCTAATCCGACGCACGCTACCCACCCCTCCCCTGTGCATTTATGGGTGACACGCAGCCCCCTCCTTTGTAGCCATGAGGCCAACATAGCTTTCCATATCCGCAAAGTCGGGTCTTCAGATCATCGAACTCAGACTTAGAACTTAGAATCAATTGCACCCAAATAGACTAACCCTACACCTCTATTCACTAATTGAGTTCTCAAGTCGTCACGTCGCCATGGTGCCAATATACCAGCATATCTGCATAATTTGTAGACTATATATATTTGCATGTTATGTGTTAATTGTCATCACTGATGAAGACTCGAGTTTTTGTAGTCGAAACGTCTTTTTACAAACAGAAAACGTTTTAGTTCTTAGCAGCTTTTACGTTTTTTATTCAAGCCAGTGTCAACTCCTTTCCAGTTTATTATTGCAATGAAGAATTCTATCATATCTGATTTAACTATATATTTGTATATTCTTCCCAGGAGAGTGGAAAAATGGACTTAAACATGGCAAAGGAGTCGAAGAAACTAGAGAAGGAAAATATGAAGGAGAATGGAAAGATGACATGGTAAAGATTGTGCGCGTGAATAAGGATTCTTGATAGCAAATTGATTAGAAAAATTCCCACTGTCAGTCAGGCGAACATGGCACTCTTGCGGTACATCATCTAATTCCCGGTGTAGGGCGTGGTGTTAAAATCTTAAGGTTTTGATCCTAATTCAGATATTAGTGATATCCATTAGCGATATCAGTAGATGGGGACTATCAATCTGACGCGGTTGTTCAAAAGGTGCATGGCGCATCACTATCCAGCGGATAACACAATGGATTTTGTAACTGGATAGTAATTTATCCGTTGGATAGCGCCTTTTGAGCAAGCGGGGCCTGTTGTGGAACTAATTCAGACTACTGGCCCAACCGCGGGGCGGGTAATATCGTTGTTCCTAATGCCAGTTGATTTGTTAAAAGGATTTCCCCGTCTACTTTATTTTCATTGTTTTATTTCATTAGCTCATTTGTCTTACGCCCTTTTATAATATGACCATACGGCCCCACTGACGCAATCCTACAGAAAATAGAATCGCAAGGTGACTTGAGCGGAGCCGGATATTTTCCCGTCCGACCCTACCACTCAGTCAATAAGTGCATTTTACTTTCCTTTTTCATTGAATCTTTTGTCCTACGTCATTTTTCTTCTGTGTTTTAGAGCGGTTTTCAATAGATGGTTTTCACTCACGTGACCTTCAGTCCTGTGGGACTCAAATGACAAAGACCATGGCGGCCATGTTGGTTCATTAAAATTCTTTTGTAGGTGTGCACCAACATGGCCGCCGTGACGTAACGTGAAAACCACCTATTGAGTGTCGAAAGTAATTTCGCGATTGCTTTGTTTTTCGTATTGTTACGCTTTGTGATTGGCTAAAAATATCTAACGCCACTTTCTCGACCAATAGAGTTGTTTTTAATTGAGTGTCGAAAGTAATTTGGTGATTGCTTTGGTTTTGCATTGCTACACTTTGTGATTGGCTAAAAAATCTCCCGCCACTTTCTCGACCAATCAGAAGTAAAACCAAAACCAATCGTGACTTGCTCGCACGCGTTTTCCCGCGCTTGGCGCCGCCGACATGTAATTGCTTCGAGCTCTGATTGGTTCATTGGATTATTTACGACTGCTGTGATTGGTCAGAGTAATTACTTTGGTTTTGGTTTTACGACACTCAATTGAAAACTGCTCTAAGAAGTAAAACCAAAACCAATTGCAACTTGCACGCACACGTTTTCCGCGATTGGCGCCGGCTACATGTATTTACTTCGTGTGCCGATTGGTTCATTGCATTGTCTGCGCCTGTTGTGATTGGCCATTAGTAATAAGTTTGGTTTTGTTTTTACGACACTCAAGTGAAAACCGCTCTATTACTACGTCATTTATTGTGTCGCAAAATATAACGGCAACAGTGCAATGCCGCTAATAACATCTCTACTGTTATTATCGCCCAATTTCAGCGCCATGGTCAAGGGATGGAAGTATTGTCATGTGAAACAGAATTTGACGGAAGATGGAAGGAAAATAGAAAGCATGGAAAGGGAACCAAGAAACTGAAGACAGGAATGGTGGAAGAACAGGTATATATGTACATTTAAACATCGGGTTTTGCTAGTGTAACATTGAGTAATGTCCAGGATTGCACGCAAAGGGGGACCACGCTACTCCATGATAGGCATCACAAAGTGTCCTCATCTATAAAAGTTGACCATAACACACGTAATTCTGTCACATGAAGTAATATGAAAATAAATAACTGTCAAACATGAAGTGTTTGTTTAACAATATTTGCATGCAATGCTGGACATAAATACTTCTTGGAGAACCAACTGATCGTTTCAACTGACCAGTCCAGCCGGCGACTGGTACGCCCCCCTCTACACCACCTTGCTAACGCCCTTGAGGCAAGAGACTGGAAAAATGAACAACAACTAACCCTAATGGTATAACATACTGTTGTTATTTTGAAAAATAATCGTAATTTTTTTAACTTTTAACTTTTTCTTTTTTTTTTTCCTTAGCTTTGGCACGAAGGCAAACAAGTTGATGTGACCAGCATTGTTGTTACCGAGCTTCCCCTAATTCAAAGAAGATGATGGTAGAATTTAAATTTGTTCGAAAAGGATATACCTAAGGCTATTTTGTGCCAGATGTCCAACATTATTTGTTCCCTTTCCCAAAAATAGTATCAAATGAAAAGACTGCTCAAGAGCTTTCATTTGAATGGTCACACTAGGATTTTATCCACAGACTCAAAAGTTAGAACCACCTTGTACAGCATAATAAACAGCACCACAGGAAAGTACTGCTCAGTAGCTTTCATTTGAATGGTCACACTAGGTTTTCATCAACACATGCAAAAATTAGAACAATGCCAAATGAGCGGTAGCTTGATAGGATAATTCAAAGAAGATTAATAAGAATTGTATTGTGACATTTATTTAATAGTTTGTCATACCTCATACGCGGCAAAAGCGAACAGTGTTAGAAAGTTTCTACAGCACCCCATGCTAGATGGCGTTTCGCCATTTATTTTTTTGTTTGATGCCATCATCAATCATACTGAAATGGTGGGCGATATTTTGTTTTCGATCAAACATTGGGAACAACAGTGTTTGAACATTTAGCCAGCTTTCCAACACAGCAACGTAGCAACAGCCAATCATTTTTTGGCCCCAAAATTAATGTTGGCCAACAATGTTGGGATGTTCAGCCGCGCGTCCATCATTGTTAACCACCAAATGTTGGCCAACAACGATGTCGGAATGTTGCCGGGGTTTTCCATGTACAACACTAGGGGTGGCGAATGGTAAATCTGAGACTCGCCGAGACGCCGAGACCCTTGTTTCAAAATCCGAGACCGCGACCGCAGCGATGTTATAAAATCCGAGCCTGAGACCCAATGCGGGAAAAAAACCGAGCCCTAGACTCAGTGCCAAAAATATCCGAATCACCCATCAAACAACCGAACAAGGATGAAGAATCAAGAATGCTTAAAAAAAGTATCCGAGACTCCGAGACCTTGAGGAAAAAAATCCGAGACTCCGAGACAGTAAAAACACCAGCCAAACGAGACTTTGAGACTTCAAACAAAAACTGCCGAGATTTCGAGACCGGACCAAAATTTTCCGAGACTCACGATTTTGAAGGTACCATTCGCCACCCCTAACACTGTCAGCCAATTTTTGTCGACCGAAATATTTTACTTATTAATGTTCTGGTTGTTAAATAAAGGTAGCACTGAAGCAAATTTAAGAAATTATTGGTGTGGGTAAATTTTAAAGGAATTAATAGAATAAAAAATGAATGCAACATTTGTGAATTGGCTGAACATTTCCCCGTACAGTTCAATTAAAAAAAAAACTCACATATTGAGGAGTAAATGCCTATCACTACTAAAGTTATGTTTTTCTTTTGTATTTAACAATTCTCTGACCAGCGTTTTCATATACTTTACTGGTAGAGTTATGTGAATTTTGCTTTCTGCCGGAACCACATGAAATCTCGTAAGAAAAACATGCCTGTATTCTGGACGGGAAAAATATTCGTTTATTGCTTCTGTTGTGGTTTTTACGAAGGAAAGATTTTCTAGCAAAATATAATGGAAGGCTTGTTTAGGGTCTTGTTTTTAATGTTATCTCGCAATGTTATCAACCCGTTTTACAGTAACAATATTGAGTTAAGCTTGTTCAATAGGACACGAACGTAGAAATTTTAAACGTGCGACAGTGTGTAGACAATTGGCTAAGAGGCTGAGCACCTAGGAAAAAGACTTGTAGATTCTTTGTCCCTTCAGTTGATAAAACGTTTTCCGTAAATATATTTGTACTAGTGTATGTCTTTGAGGCGAGCGTGTAATCTTATTTGAAGTAAAATATGGAGAACGCACGTATTTTGTCATACACATTCAGTTATGTCAGTCAGAAGAGTTTAGTCATAAAAAAATTTTTTTACGGTATATTTTGTAGAGTAAAATATGATGTTAATAACTGATTTAAATAATGATGTATTGTTAATTATTAAGAACGAAACCGTCGGTTGCATCTTAAGCGGGGCCACGTGACAAAAAAACATGATCTAATTGGGTGATTTCATGCTAAACATTTTTTTAAATTTGGCCTTGTCTGTGATTGAATGAAACCACGTTTTCACTAGCGACATTATAAGCATATGCTGAAGAATAAGAATTTGCGTCAAGTTCATCCTTATGCTCGACTTATGCTTATGTCTTACCCGTTTTCACGGGACATGAGCGCTGTTAAGCCCTTCTACACGAGCAATTTTTATGTGGCAGTTTTCTTGTCAGGCAATTTTTATTTGCCCTTGTAGATGATGAAAAATGACCAATTTTTATGTGACAATTGTATTTGCTGACAAGCTGGCGTGTTAGTTTTTATGTGGCAACTAAAAATTGCCACATACCGTAATTGTCCGTGTGGACGAGACGCCACATAAAATGTGACAATTATATCGACGTCATCTGTAGAACTCCCTCCGCTGTGGGAAATTATTACTGACGCAAATTAACAACAAATATGTGTCGATCATCTACACGGGCAAATAAAAATTGCCACATAAAAATTGCTCGTGTAGGGGTGGATCATCTACACGGCCAAATAAAAATTGCTCGTGTTGAGGTGGATCATCTACACGGCCGAATAAAAATTGCAACATACAGTTGCCACATAAAAATTGCACGTGTAGACGGGGCTTTATGCTTCGCTAGTCATACCCAGGCTTAAACCGTGGCGAAAATAAATCCTTTTGAAACGAGATTGGTTTACCGACATGTTTTGCAATGAGATAAAATTGTTTAAACGCAACCGACGGTATGTGCTTTACATCAGTTGTTCATAAATAACGTAAGTGCATTAGGCTTAAGTAGGTTGTGCGGGCACAAAGCGATTTAAGCAAATAAAAAGAAATGAACTAGTGGAGGGTCAAACATAGTTTGTGCCTGAAGGATAAATAAAATAGTTTCCTGTTTTGTTCAGTTTGATTTTTAACGTGTGAGGTTGTTTTTAAATCGTTTTGTTTTTCTGCTACGGAGTCCTTTTGGGTTTAAACTTGAAACTCGTTCCGCATCAACTTTCCGCCTTTTCTGCTTTATTCTGATTAGAGCAGAAAACGAGGTCGAATTTTTAAAGCGGGTTATCATTGGCCTGAGAGTCTGCATTCTTCTCAAAGCGATTCCCACGTATTTTAGCCCGGGTTCGTCCCTTTCTTCGCCATGTTTTGTTGTGATGAAACACACGAATGACATCGCAAATACCCTTTTGGCCGCGCACAAAGTGTCGCAAATTTCAGGCCACGGCGGGAGTTTTCAAACCACTAAAAGCAGTGGATCCTCTTCGCGCGCAAGAGGAAAACGACAGAAAATGGAATAAAGGTGATATAAGCAACATTAAATCCTAAAACAAAACGGTAGTGAAATTTCACTTCATGTGCACTTTAACATTAAAGGGAGAGTTTCACGATTCGGCGCATGTGCACAGATTAAAATGCTTTATTCGCTTTCTTGCCAATTTCATCGGTTAAAAAAACGCTCACGTGTACTTCAATAATCACATACTTTTCACCTTATTCCAAAATGGCGGGCTATTTTTTATTCTTTTGTATGCATTTCAATTAGCCCCCTGCCTCATTTTCGCGTGAAAATTCTGTTGCATTTTGCACATGCTATCGAGGCAACAAGGGCTTATTAACATACATATAAAAGTATAATAAATTGACCACCATTTTGGAATAAGGTGTATAATTAGTCCAAACGAAGCGAAGGATGACCAAAATTCACAGAAAATTTCAACGGATTAAACCAACAAAGTCAACACTGAATAAAACCTAGCTTTGACCCGAAGGATTTATTCTACGCTCTGGTGGCTTTCATGGTGCACATGGGTATGTACAATCATCCATTCAATTAGCTGACTGACCACGACATTCTCACGGACAAATTTCCCGCTAGAGTTATCTAGTACTCGCTTCCGATTGATCTAAACAATGAAATTAAATGGGTTACGTCATAGCATGCACATGCGCCGAGCCGTGAAACCCTCCCTCTCACCTCTTCGGATCCTCTAATTTCATTGGACCTGGACGAGGTGCACCTCTATTGTTTTTAGGGCTAGGCTCCATTGTTTTGTTTGTTCTATTGTTTTCTTAACCAATCCTGTGAGGCGTTCCGAAAAGTGCACTTTTGCCCCCTCTCCCTCCCGCAATATGTAATGGTCACTTGCCTACCCATGGGGACGGAGAGGAGTTGTACGCAGGGGGTAGGGGATCGGGGAATCAAAACGTCTAGGAGAGGGGAGGGTAAGAATGTTTCGTCGCCACTTTAGAAACGAGAAGGAAACTGGGCCGAGTGAACTTTCGCAACGACTTCTGGGATCGTTACCGGGGACGCTTCTTTTGTCTCTGTCCTCTGTCCCCAGTAACAGTCCCAGAAGTCGTTGCGAAAATTCACTCGGCCCAGTTTCCTTCTCGTTTCTAAAGTGGCGATGGTCTTCATCACGCCCCGCCATTTTGAATAAAAACAAAAGATTTACGCCGCCCAGCCTCGCAGTGAAAAAGTTGTAAACGAGGTTGGGCGGGCAACAACAAAGCATTTTATTCTCCGGGGAGTCAACATGGCTGTCGCATGATAAAGGCCAATAGCAGCCTTTGATTCCTTCTTTCACCAGAAAAAGAACAACTTAGGAAGAACATTTGAGACGTCTCCGGCTTGGAATTCGAAAAAAAAAATCACCCAAAAATGGGCGACTAAATTATGGCGGGGAAATTATTCGTGCTATTTGATAGATCAAGTACAAAAACGTCGTCTCAAATGGATTTAAAGAAGCAGGAAACTTTGGAAGCCATTTTAAATAACGTAACAGTCTTCCTCCTAACGACTCTTTCTAATAACGTATCTCTAAATGTTAAATTTTACTAGTGTTTGCACATAATACGAAATGCCACCGCCAGTCAGTCATTAACTATGAAGCACTGTGAATCAGTTTTATTACAATAAATTGGAATTCGTTCAAATGTACATGTTACTAATAAACTAAGTAAGAACACCTTTGAAACTATTACAACATCAAATAACAAGCCTTTCAAGTATACTCTATAAAATTTTAGTTAAGAGCTAAAACAAAAAAACGTTAAAAAGCTTGGTCTACACAGCTGAAAATGTTTTATCTGCAGTTGCTTGACGTTTTCAGATCAAAGCTTTCAGCCTGTGCTACAGGACCACAAGGTGATATGGCTTCTTGTGTAATACGGTTATGTATGTAATATACGGTTAAAACAGCCATGCAACGGACAAAAGGCGAACATTTGCTCACAATTGTTGCCAAATTGGTATATGCACCTCATTTTCAAATCGAGCTGCAAAAACATCAAAAAATCGAAAGGTGGAATGAAATAATTCAGTGGACTCCCGAAAATGACGAACTGTTCAGGTTTAACAAAGGCTTGAAAGCAGCAGTTGATTAATAACGTAATAAAAATATATTATAAAGAACTCATCCAACAATTGAACTATTTGCCAAGTTTCAAGTTCGTGCAATACATCTTGGAGCTTGCAATTTCCTAAGTTCAAGGTACTCATAAGAGCTATTTGAAAATGAGTAACGATAATTTGGAATTCTTTTGGTGGGAAAATACGTTGTTGTGGTCGTTGTTGATAATGATGATGATGATGATTCCAGGTACTAAACATGCAACAAAAATGAAGATACCAATGAAAGATGATCAGAAGACAGGAACTTATTAGGAAGTCCACCAAGATTCCAAATATCACCCTCGGAGAGCAGGTCCAGTTTGCCTATGAGCTGCAAGGGTCCATGCTGTGACCGGCACCTGTGGCAATGCTGCTGCAACCCAGGGGAAACAAACATATAATCCACAGTGGTGCATGCTCGGTCATGAAACGTGGTAACCTCTGGCTGCCCGTTTCTGAAGTAATGCCTGTAGACACTAAAAAAGTTGAACGGGTGCCGTTGGAATGTACATGCATTGTACAGATCCCTTTCAGTTTTGTTTGCTGCGGGTCGAGAGCTAGTTTGCTCCCCTTTCCCTTCAGGCCAAATCTCTCCATCTTCCAAGCAATTTAACAACTGTGAATCTGCACAGCTACTTGTAGTATCTGTGCTGCAATGTGCTGACTGAACCTTGGTGTTTTGCCAAGCAATCAAACTATGATTTTCTCCTTGTACCTTCTTACACTCAGAGTCTCCAGCAAGTTTATTTTTATCTGAGTCTTCGCCTGCGCTTTTTGTTAACTCTGACATATTGATTGGTGAATAACAAAGTTCGGAGCTTGAAGTAGGATTCCTTGTGAATGTTGATTGTTGTGAATTTGCTTCCTGCTCTCCTGGAGGGCTACACAGCCCCTTGACAGGTTCAAAAGAATCATTCCTTTTGATGCAAGAAGTAGTGAGTCCCAACTCCCATGGAATAAGATTGCTTGACAAGGCCTGTCTTGGGGGAAAACTGTGACGAAAATAGCTCTGCCCAGAAAAGTTATCACGATGCATGCCATTATAGTTCAGCAAGCCTCGTACAATAAATTCATAAATAGGGGAAAATGGAATGCTATTAAAATCTCCACAGCATATGGTAGGATGGTAAAGACGGTCTCCTTGATCAGGAGCAGACATTCTTGCTAGTTCATCAATCTCTGCAAATAAGCAAGCTAGTTGGGCAAGTTTGATGTCCCCCCTTTTCTTGTTGAAAAGTAAATGAGTGTTAGACACACAAACTAGATTGTTGGACTGACGCGATGTGCGTCCTGCTGTCCTTGGCTTCAAAAGAACCACCACAGCCACGTTATCGCGGTCCATCAGTTTTACTTCTGGCTTTCTGAAGGAAACCAACTTGGACTTCACCAAAGTGAACCTGGATTCTTTATAGAAAGTGGCACATCCATCTGTCTTGTCGCCAGTTCTTTTCTTGTAAACTCCACTGTAACCTGTGTACGATATAAATTACAAAATCAAAGCAATGTACCGGTAACACAAATAAACAACATACAGTCAAGCCGCCTTCACACAGCAAACTTCATAAAGTTGGCAAACTCGCTTTTTCACGCAACAAACTTCATTCTCAGGCAGGGGCACTAAATCTCGAGATGCCGGAGTATGAGGGTTTTGATTCTATGAAAGTGAACAACTTGTTTTTGATAAACGTTCACATGTCAATTATATAATGCAAGTTTTCCAACACAAAAAAGTTGGCCAAAAAGTTGGCGAGAATAAAAATTTGTTTTTATTGGCCAATCAACGTCCACTTGATAGCCGCATAAAAAGCACATTTTTATTGACTGTTATTAATTCTCATTGATTTTTACTGCCATTTAAAACACGTTAGTAGATAAAATATGAGCGGGAGATCTGTATGGGCATTTACAATGGTAAGCCAAAGGCAAGCTATTGTAAACGTCCATACAGATCAGACACGGATATTTTATCGTACTTATGAAATGAAACAATGAGTAAAGATCTGTATGAAAAGTTAATGAATACTAATTAGCTAATTCTACTGTTTAATAATTCATCAACTCAGTTGATTTGTATTGGGGTTTACAGAGGTGTACATGTGACTCAAATACCACCTATTGATTTGTCATAACTGTTATGAATTATTAATGAATTTTATAAAGTCACTTAAAGTTTGCATGATAAAATGTGGGGAAGAAACATCCAAAACAAAATAATCAATATCAATATTGATATCAATGAAGCTATTGATTGGTATTGACAATCAATACACAAAAGTAACAAGGATATAATTATTATTTCATTAGAGTTTTTCTGTATCCTTTGTGCTAAGGTGTGAAAGACAGAGGGTCTGTACTATTATGCAAATGCGTCGATCCTTTATTCGCTTTATAATTGGGGTGAACTCTTGTGATCACTCGTGCATCATATCTAGGAAGCCGCGCGAAGGTCAAACTTCGGAGACGTGTTCTGTTTTCCTCTTTATTCTGTTTTGTCAGCACTGGTTTGCACTATAAAATATGACCAAAGACAAAGACGATGACCCGGAATATTTGGAGTTTCTATACCAGAAGTATTTTGCAGGTATGTAAGCTTGGAAAAGTTTCTAGCGAATATGCAAATTGCTTTGCGAGTTGTAGAACTTTTTCATTTTGTAACGGTCTACAAACATTCACAACCGGCAAATAATATTGACATTTAAAAATTATGCCATAACAACTAAAACAAAGCCGAATTGAAAACCTCATAGATTTGTTTGTACGCACTTATCGGTACTATAAATAAATCGTGTCTGTATTTAACCTGATTACTAATTATCCAAAACACTCAAGCTTTGTGTAAGAATCTCTAGAAAGCTTTAGCGCAACAATGTGGCTTTCGTATCAAACCGCACATCGCTAAAAAAAATACAAATACACTGCACCATAGAGTGGTTTCACATAACCGTGAAATAGAGATTAGACAAATAGATATTATTAGACACTAATTCCATTGTTTTCTTTTGTTTACTTTTGACTATTAAACAATGGCTGTTTAATTTTGTTTCACGGGTTTTGTGAAATCACTCTAGCACACGTTAAATTTCCCTGAACTGGTCTATAGATGATAACCAAAATTGTAGTGCGATAGGCAATTTTTCAACTGTGAGTTCGCTGTGACATGAGTGTCCTTTTCAAGAACAAGGTTTCCAAAATAACTAAAAGCCAAGACACATATCCACAATATTTTCGGTTATGACTTAAAAGTAATGGTGGTCTTTAATCATTTCTTTTTAGGGAAAAAAAACCGCCGAACAACCACAAAAACGCGAAGAGATGCCATAACGGAAACCGAGAAAAATCTGTACTCTCAGGCGGTGAAGAAAGTAGGGAACGATTGGAAAAAGATTCTTACATTTTTTGTTAAACACAAGGACATCCTTAGCGAGCATTTGGCCGAAAGGTACAGCAGTGCGTTGGCGAATGTGGACAGCAAAGAAAAGACCAAGTCGATCAGGAGCCGATTGGGCAACATAGGGAGAAAGGCAAAGGGATCGGCCGAGGTTTGCGAGAGAGAAGAACGACATGTGCTTGACGAAAGCACTACTAACACGGCGGAAGAGTTGATGCTGAAAATCAGAAAGACCAAGAAGACGGAAAACGCAGATCCTTTGAATAATGAAGTTTTGGAAGAATTGTTTGATATCGAGCAACCAGGCCCAAGTGCGCCCCCCGAGATTCCGTCAGAACTGACAGCGCTAGAGCAAGATGAAGTTGAATCCGGCAGCGACGCCGCCGCTCTTCCCCCACCGCCACCGAGGAAGAAATCAAAGAAGGGAAAAGGCAAGGCACCATCAACGGACGAGCTACATGCCAAAGCCGACTCACTGATGAATATCGGGCTGCAGACCGCGCAACTGCACATGGCATTCCTGCGCAAAAGCGCCAAACAGCAAGGCATCTCACTCTCAAGCGGATCCGAAAGCGACTAGACATCAGTAGAATCTATTACCCAGTTGGCCGGGTCTAATCATGAGCCGTAGCGAATTACAACAAGAGGCAATCCGACGTCATCTTTTGTTTTTAAATTCGGAACGGCTCATGATAAGACCGGAGGCTGAACCTTGGACTGATTGAAAGTCATGTTCCTGTTAAGTTGAAGGGCGCGGACTAAATATGTACCGCCACCGTGACAAGACACTTTTCTTTATTTCCTATAAATTAATGACAATTTACAGATAAAATCATGTAACGTAACATAATATACTTTGATTTTCTAGGATTAAAATTATTTGCCATTTGATCACCAAGAGGTATCATTTTGTTTTCAAATTCAGTTACTAGACCGGCGCAAACCTTCTCCGTATGCGCCTTATTAATGTACGGCGCCTATTTGTAAGGGCGACTACAACATACGTAACCAAACACGCAAACTGCCTCTGTGATCTAAATCTGCCCGCTCTTCCGGGAACGCTGCGATATATTCGAATATCTCCTATGCGATTTTCTACATGTACTCTCGCTCGTCCCAATTCAATGTTAGCGCGGTAGCGCGCGAGGCACAAGCGTCCCCCTCTAGGACGCCTGAATGGCGTCACAAGTGGTTCGATAGCAGGATATCCGCCATCTACTAGGAGATAAGCATCTCGGGGAAGAGGGAGCTGCCGGTGGAAGCCCATCGGAGGTAGACGCCCGAACGTGTCCGCATCAGTTGCATGCCCGAGAAAACCTCCTCTCACCAGCCTGAAATAACCGTCATTGTCCACGACAGCGTGAAAGTTGAGGAAGTGAAATCCTCGATCTCGTCTGTAGAACAATCGCTGCAAGTCACCGTGAGGGCGGTTTATTTGAACTGCAAAAGCGTCGATCGCCCCGACGGCATTGGGAAACTGTTCTAATTCATTCCTCTGCCTTTCCCATCCATTTTCGTCCATCCATCCCACATACCGGTGAAAATAATGTTGGTATAAAATAGGGATGATCGTGTAGATCGTATCGCTGACATTACTGACTGATATGCCAAATTGCTGGCTTAGCGCTGTTAGTGTCTGGTAATTCCTTATCCACAACAAACAAAGTAAAACTCTATCATGTAAACAGAGCGAGTATGGCCTTGTGCGTCTTACGCGCCTTCTAGGATTCAGTGGATCCCGTACGCGCGCCTCAACATCCACTCCAATTCGTTGTATAATTCGCGATAAGCTTCCCGGAGTCTCTCCTGTCAACAGCCAAAAATTGCCAGGGCGAGCAACTAGCATATTCCAGACACTTCGCTGTCGAATTCTCCACGCATTCCCGTCGTAACTTCGACTTAAAATAATATGCACAGGCAGGCTGAGTTGTGCAAGGAGACGAATAACATTCTGTATAGCTAGGACCAAGATATGTATCGGTGGCGCAGGTGGAGGAGGAACATTTCGGTGGATAAGATTGAAGTATTCCACAAGAAAACAGAGTATCGAGAAAAGAAAAGTAGGAACTGGTGGAATCATGTTGTTTTGTTATCGCGCCGCACATTGAATTTGGAAGTTTAATAACTTGTTTCACACCCAATTAGCTCCATTCAAAAAATGCAAATGTGCTCAGTCATTGAAACACAGAGGCCTGTGAAAAACAGAGGATACAGAAAAACTCTATTAGCTGCGGTTACACGTTGCCACTTTTACCTGGGTAAATTCGAAAGAACAATAGCCACGGCACGCTTAAGCGTGCAAGGGCTATTGTTAATTCAAATTAAGTGTGCACTCGCTAAATACTGTTGTTTCGAGTTTACCTAGGTAAAAGTTGAAACGTGTAACCGCAGCTATTGATTGTCTACAGATTATGAATGATGCTGAACTAATAATTACCGGTATTAGTCAGAGTACAGTCAAGGCGAGATGGGCTGAGTGGTGTAGGGTACAGTAGATTCTAATGTTTAGCTCTACTTAACTCCATTTGACTCTTAGAGTAAAGGAGAGAATAGAGGAGAAGAGTGGGATTTAGTACTGTATAAAAGGGAACTATTGTAGAATAGTTAAGTAAAAAAGCCAACCAATAGTTTCTATTCAAAAATGGAACACATCTGTTTACTCACCTCTTTCTCTGAGTTTAGGTTCAAACCAGTCTTGATAATGGCAGTCCTCTACTTCTTGAAGACATACAACCTGAAAAAAAAAATCCTTATTAACAAGAAATAAGAATGCAAATAATACAAAAAATAAGAATTTAAAAATACGAACTTCTCAATACACTGAAGGAGATAAAATAACAATCCCAATGTAACCTCAAAGGTTAGCACATTCATACTCACTCTGTTAATTATAATAATAAAGTCAAAGTTAGTCACTATATAGTGGGGCCCCACTATATAGTGTGGATCAGTTAAAGAACCTATATCACTGTTCAAAAAATAAAAGGGAGCAGGATGAAAACCCTGGTGTGCCTGGCCATGTGAGTTCATTTGTTCACTTCACATGTCATAGGTTGGATGGGAAATAGTGAGATAAAAAATGTAATAACAGCAGCAACACAACACAGTGGAAACAACCAGAGGAAGGACCCGCAACTGAGCGATCACACTGTCCCTTATCAAGCTTCAAAATAATATTCATGAATGTCACTTACGTCAGCATTATAATGAAGAATTTCTTTCAACAGATTTCTCCGTCTATACTCCCACTGCTGCAGCCACTGTTCTGTTCCAACATACAAATTACTGTTGGCATGTAATAAGCCATCAGCCAGAACATTGTAGGAAACAACTGTAAAGTTGAAGTTTTGGTTTCTTTGCTGATGATAGCACTTTCTGCGCAAATGGTACCACCCGCGGCCTAAATCTGAAGGAGAGGTGAACAATGGTTGCTGTTCTGATGGATTAATTTGACTGTCACTATTTCCTTGCCAAGAAGAGCCAACAACAGGGTGCACCCATCCTTGTTCTTGCCCTAGTGGTGTGTTGGTTGACATATTATTTACAGAATAGCGTGCCGAGTTAGATGAATGTTCTTGATGGTCAGGTACAAAGTGTTTACCATTCCCAGCAGTACTTTTAACAGTACCTAAAACACATAGATAACATGTTTATGGAGTCAGCAGTTTGACTGACTAAACAGCATTTCTTTGAATAATAGCCCTCCTTTGATTAAACTTATGATTGTTCCTTGTGCGCAATTCTTTGGATAATTGTAAATAAGACTATTTGTCCACATCAATAATGTTAGGAATAATTTCTATACAACAATGCCAGGTGAGAGATTTTCCTTATCTTTCCAAGAGATTAATTGTAATTTGTCAAGCATGATTATAACACTAAATTGAAGTGTAATGATAATCTCCTATACAAAAATGAGCTGCAGATCTTTGCACTTGTCCTCAGGTCTTCTCACATAGAAAATGGCAGCTGCCATGACCATCCCTACTGTTAGCAAATACATGTTATTTAATGGGCAAAAATTCTGCTCTAGCACAGCCACTGTACAATACAATTAACAGATTGATTTAAAAGACCCCAAATGCATACATCCTCTGAATGTTTACCACTAAACAGTGTATGACCGTTAGTGCGAACTCCAAATGACCTTAGGAATAATCTGACATAATTTTAGTAATGTACCAAATTGACAAAGGTAAAGGTTAAAGTCTTCATGATCCCAGTGGTTCACAACTGTTGGAGCTTAACCCGGCTTCCATAGCAGGAAGCAACTGAGAGTACAACTACTCCTTCCTGGATGGGATGCTCGTCCATCGCAAGGTTACCGCCCAGAAAACGGCCAGTAACAATTTATAACCTTTTTTTATTGTACTATTTTTTTTACTTACAATACTACATTGCTGTTTCAATAACTGTAACAATACATGAAGTTGTTTAAAATAGTATAAATAATATGCACATGTACAAACATTTACATGCTTAGCAAGAAGGAAAAAAAATGTACACTAACAACTCAAAATAAGTTAACAGAAGAGCTCCTGGGTGGAAAGCCTTGGGCCAAAAGATTTATATTGAAAATATTGAAATTAAAAAATATATCGTCTTTTTTTTTCTTTGGGGGGGGGGGGGGGGGGGCTCAGTTCGTCCTTTTTAGTTCATAAAAAGGGTGCAAACAACTCCCATTTTTTTTTTGAAATGGTTGTTTGGGTGTTTTCAATTTGATAGATATGCTTAAAATAATGAAGGAAGCCATTCAGTTTTGGAGTACAGTCTTTAAGTCTTCAAACCCAAATAACATATTTGGCGGTTAGAAGGCAAAAATTGATTTGGATGTTATTCTTAGATTTATCTAGCCTCCAACCCAGCATGATATCTACATGGAAACATTCATTAGATACTAATGGGATACTAGTCCATCGCAAAGTTACCCCCCCCCCCTCCCCCCAGCAAATCACCAGTAACCATTTATAACCTGGGTAGAGAAAGACAATGTGGAGCAAGGCTCTAATGGTCAACCTTCAAGTTGAAAGTCTGATGTGTTAACCACTAAACCACCAAGCCTCCAAAAAAATGACAAAACTCCCAGAAAAATGGCTGGATAACTGATCCATGCGGTTTGACACCATTTTACCATTCAATTTGATATTTTGCACAAGTAATTATTTCAAGCATCCCCACCCCCTACCTACTTTGCAAAATTCCCGACCCCAAGGGCTGACTTTATCCAGGGGGCTTGCCAAAGCTAGGGAGATGGTAATACCAGGAAATGAACCATGTATAAAGGAGGCAAAAAGTTAATGAAAACCAGTTAAAACTTATAAGTACCATAGCCTTTTAATTTTATGTCTTATCTAAAAATTGAAGGACAGGGACTATAAAGTCACCCTGTGTTAAATTTTGAAATTTTTACTCTCATACTGTGTTTTTTTGAGCCAAACAGCATTTTGTTGCTAAACATGGTTAACATCAGTTTAAGTAAAAGAGATTCAATTAGAGCAAAACATCCCACATTATTGAAAAAGAAACTGTTTTGACCTGAAGTGTCATAATTATACAGTATGTATGCTTTGTACCCAAAATTTGTCCTTTTTGTGAAAATACAGGATCTTTTGGCTTGATTGGCTCTCTTTTACTTTTAACAACTTACGTACTTTAGCAAGAGAGTGCTTACTCAGCTCAAAAAATAATTTGTGCGTGAAATATCTCAAACTTTGACATAGGATGGTTATGGCTGTAGGCTTAACAACCATACATCGAATTTTGAAACATTTCACTCACACTATATACCTGTAAACTTATATACTGAGTAATACTGAGGTGTATTCTTTATCGAAATCAAAGCAGTTGTTTTCCTTCTTGGCTGGCAGTTAAGCTTATAGTTCTACTAAACTTAAGCCCCATTCACACCAAAGGTTAAACATGTTTAAATGTAATATTGTTTAGTTTAACTACGTTTTTAGCCTGTATCTTGAACGTTCTACATCTACAAATTTAATCTATAACAGTTTCCCATTACATTAAAGGAATATAGAATGGTAATAAAAGTCAATCAGGTATCTTTTAGCAAAAGAATTCACTCCAAATATTATGGGAGGTTAGAAGGTATTTTTCTAAACCTGTACAACATTTAAACATGTTTAAGCGAAGATGCTGAATGATGTACTGTATCTTAGTGTGTATCTTCATCGAACTATCGAAGTGACACCAACCTTGGTGCGATGAACGATATCTCCTCATGGAAACCTCTCCAAGTTGTTCTGCTTCAGAAATCTGAGTTGATTCTCCTTCGAGGTATTTACACTTTTTGGCTGCTTGAGAGAAGAATGGTTTGACCGATTTCATCACCGTTTAAAAAATGCACTGTTTATCTTGGACCTCTTCCTCGAAAGTATGGACATGTACTTCATGTAAGGTGTAGTCTGGTAAGCCGACTGCATAGGGAACCCACACTCTTATTTGTAAACTGCAAATGGAAATTAAATGAGATTTATAAACTTGCCTGTTGGTTTCTTGAATCTGCTGCGGAGCGAAGTGAAATGGACGTCGTTCTGGGATAAGAAAATGATGTTCGTGTCGGCGCTTTGACCGTTAATTTCACAATGCTTTATTTTATGCGGTTTTGAATGATGTCACGCGGCTGTTATTATCGTCTCGCGTTTCACTGTTGGTTATTAATTTATTAAATAGAGAGAGAGCGAGAGAAAAGAGACAAGGGATGAAATTAATTTGGGGACCGATTTACTTCCAGGCCGTACTCAAGTATTACGTGCGGTTTTTTCACAAAATTCTACTCACCAACAGTTGAAGGGTTAAAATGTACGGTGGGCCACTTTTTTCTGTTTAAAATAAACATTTTCGCATGTCACTATTCATCGCCGTTAATTCAAATTGTTAATAAATTAATAACCAACAGTGAAACGCGAGACGATAATAACAGCCGCGTGACATCATTCAAAACCGCAAAAAATAAAACATTGTGAAATTATTAATTTCAATTTCAATTTCAATTTCAATTTATTGCTTCCATCACTAATACATTGTTCATGGTAACTATACAATACAAGATAAATAATAGTGATGAGGGAGTCTATAGAAAAGCAAAAAAATGCTTGAAGTTATAGATCCCTTTACATTTAGGTCAACTGCAACTTAGCTAGATATATAATTTTTTTAAACTAAAAATAGTTTTAACGATGAGAAATAGAATTGTTGACAATATTCATATATTCATATTTTCATATCTGGTAGTCAAGATTTCAAAAAAATAATTAACGAAGCAATAAAATAAAACATTGTACTTAATTAGAGGGAAACATTTGCAACTGCTGATTTGTCAAGAATATATTTTTTCATTTTTTTCTTAAATAAATGTAATGTTTTGATTTTTCGTGTCTTATCATCAATGGTGTTCCATATTTTTGGACCTTGATAGGCTAGTGAGTATTGACCAAGTCTGGAAGACTTTCGTGGAAGATGACAGTCATTTGCATGTCATGTATCATAACTATGTATTTGGGAATTAGTAGAGAAAAGATATGTCATATTTTTTGGAAGCTGATTATTATAGAATTTAAACATAAAAAGAGAGATTAACGGTCAAAGCGCCGACACGAACATCATTTTCGCATCGCAGAACGACGTCCATTTCACTTCGCTCCGCAGCAGATTCAAGAAAACAACAGGCAAGTTTATAAATCTCATTTAATTTCCATTTGCAGTTTACAAATAAGAGTGTGGGTTCCCTAAAATTAAATATATATATTATACCACAGGCTTCCCAAGCTACAATACGTGGTGTATGCGACAGCTTGTGTATACAGAGAAATGTATGGGAAAATCACGGATTCTCTAAAATTGGGTAAATAACTATCTATTTTGAAATAAAGTTTACCTACCTCAAATGTGTTGTTTACTTGCGTCTTGTACCGAATTTGAAGCCATTCCGACGCCATTTAGCGAAGTTATTCGAAGTCGTTGTCTCCCCTTCTAAAAAGAAGGTCTGCCTTTCCTTCTTTTTAGAAGGGGAGACAACGACTTCGAATAACTTCGCTAAATGGCGTCGGAATGGCTTCAAATTCGGTACAAGACGCAAGTAAACAACACATTTGAGGTAGGTAAACTTTATTTCAAAATAGATAGTTATTTACCCAATTTTAGAGAATCCGTGATTTTCCCATACATTTCTCTGTATACACAAGCTGTCGCATATACCACGTATGTAGCTTGGGAAGCCTGTGATTATACATAAAAAATATTACACATAAAAACTGCAATACATTGTAAGTTAGCTTATACACAGTATTAACCGTGAGCCAGGTTACAATGTTCAGCATTGTAACCACTCCTTCTCTTTTCGAAGAGCGTTTTCGTCGAACAAGTTTGCAAATTTGTCCAGGGAAAACAAATTTAACTATGTTTCACACAAGTACACAAAGAAAATATTGGACTTTTACAAATGAAAAAGAGTTAATTGGTATCCGTCAGGAAGTAAACAGTGCTTACTGTGAGCGTTACCGCGAAGTTCTCCCCGCGAAAAAAGACGTGAACTTCCTTTCTGTGGACGAGGAAAGGAGTTTGATTGAATACTACCAACTAGTATTGATTGAGGTCTGTGACAAGTTTAAGCCTCCGGCCCCTAGTGCAGTGACAGCAACGGCTGTAGCTTACCTGAAGCGCTTTTATTTGAAAACTTCGGTAATGGATCACCCTCCAAAAGAGATGTTTTTGGTGTGTTTGTACATGGCGTGTAAAGTGGAGGAACACAATGTTTCGGTGGATAGATTTGTTGAAATTCTTCCAGCTGACCGAAGGGAAAAGACCAAAGACTTTATCCTAGCTCACGAACTACTGCTTATGCAACGTTTGAACTTTCATTTGACGGTTCACAACCCATACAGACCCATGGAGGGATTCATCATTGATTTAAAAACAAGATGTCCAAAGATAGGGGATCCAGAAAAATGGCGCCATTCAGCAGAAGAGTTCCTTCGCCATGCACTTATCACCGATGTTTCGTTGCTTTACTCGCCATCGCAAATCGCCTTAGCAGCGCTTTTCAGTGCATCAAAAGGAGCTGTAGGCTCTTACATTGGAGAAAATCTTGGGGAGCATCAACAGCATGTTCTTAGCCAAATTCAGAAGTTAGGCACACTGGTGACTGGTAAGGTTAAATCTACACCAAGTAAAGAACAAGTGAAAAGTTTAGAGCAGAAGTTAAGGGCTTGTCGAAACCCTGAGAACAATCCCGACAACAAACTGTTCAAGAAAAAGAGAGCAGATAAAGAGAAAGCTATGGATGAAAGCGTGTAAAAAAATGTTGCTAAGACTGCCCTAATAAAATAAATTTTATTTCCTCTTGTTGGCTTTCATGTGAAATTGGGTCTATTGCTTTGAAGAGAAAGAACAGAGAAATCTTCTGAGTCTGGAAATCTGGGTCATAGTTTCCCCGTGACTGAACTTTTGCAACAGGATGTTTAATAAATTGAGTTAGATTGTTTGCTTGTTTGTTGTTATGTATTTCATCTCACAACGTTCAAGTTACTGCTACACAGAAATTTATAGCCTGCATGATGTGGGAACACACAAAGCATGACTGTAGAAACAGCACAGAGTATGAAGGTTGTGTTTTATTGTCTTAGACTTAGGGATCCACTGAAAATTAACACCCGAGTGTGCTTGATGAGAATAGGCCATTTTCGAGTTGCGTTATACCTTGTCAAAGCGAGGCTAGGTGCACAACCTTTCATATGAAAATGGATTTTTATTCAAATGCCAATAAAACTCATCTTCATATAAAAGGTTATGCACCTAGCCTCGCTTTGACAATGAGGCATAACGTAACTCGAAAATGGCCTATTCATTTCCTGGCCCTGGCTTGACCAAAGGCCGTAAAGGTTATACCTTGTCAAAGCGAGGCTAGGTGCACAACCTTTCATATGAAAATGGATTTTTATTCAAATGCCAATAAAACTCATCTTCATATGAAAGGTTATGCACCTAGCCTCGCTTTGACAACGAGGCATAATGTAACTCGAAAATGGCCTATTCATTTCCTGGCCCTGGCTTGACCAAAGGCCGTAAAGGTTTCCCTTGTTCTAATGTACAGAGGCGGATCCAGGGGAGTGGTTGAGGGGGTTGCACCTCCCCCCCCCCCCCCACCTTTGAGCAGCATTTTTCTTTATTTGTTTGACTCTTCATAAAAATAATAGAATAAAATAGTTTTATGCGTAGTTGTTTCACTTCCACCAATGAACTGATTGTCAAGTTGTCAAGATAATGTACATTGTGCGACAGTAGGAAGTTAACATGTGAAAAGATCGTGTCAGGATCCAATCGATCATTACAAAAGATCTGTGGCTATTCTCCTTCTTGATTCCCTGATTATTAAAATGCAAGATCGATTTTCTGACTAGGATCGCCACGCCTGCCACCTGCTTTATCTTGTACCATCAATCATAGTCAATAACACCCCGGAGCTATCTGATGAAACAGAAGGCATGTTGTACTGGGAGAAAGACCTTCCATTTCCCAAATCCCTTGGGAATGAGCTGTGAAGATGGCAAGCTATGTGGCAGTCGGCAGAGAAGGAACTTCCAAGCAATCTTTTACTAGCACTTGGTGCGAGTGACCAGGACGCTTTTCCAAACATCCATCATCATCTCCTCATTGCATGCACCCTACCAATCAGTAGTACTGAAGCTGAGCAGTACTTTTCGCTCATGAAACAGATCAAGACTTGTTTCAGATCAACGATGTCTGAAGAGCGCTTCTCAGATCTCGATGTTATTGCTATGCATTACTCTGAGAAATTCGAGTAGACGAGATATGCAAGGGCTTTGTAAAAGCTCATCCAAGAAGACTCTTTCAGGCTACATTGTTCGATTTATGTAGAAAAATGACAAATTACTATCGTTGTTTCTGCTGTCACTTTTAATCATGCAGTATTATTAGTTTTGGTTTTCTGGCTGTGCATGAGAAATAAGGTAAACTCCAGATTTTATATCATGCCTTCACAAACGCTTTTCGAATCTCAGGAACGCTGGAAATGGCGTTTTAGAGAGTAAAATCGGAAAAATTTTCCGGGAATCGATGGCATGGTCCCGGACCCCCCAAGAAGCTCGCGCCTGCGGCGCTCGCCATCCACATTCTGTTCTTGAATTAACTGCTAACCGGAGTGCTGTGGGACAGATGATGCATTGTGAGGCTCAGACCAGGTGGACATGTGACCCCTACCCAGTGATTTGTCCGGGGGGGGGGGGGGTAATGGTGGTCGAAATGGGGCAGTACGCAGCTCTTACAAGGTCTTCTCTGATTTCCTGAGAAAACAATAGAACAAACAACACAACAATGGCTAAAAATAGACCTTAGACCTAAAAACAATAGAGCTGCATGATATACAGGTCCAGTGAAATTAGAGGTTGTAAAGAGCTGCGTGGTATCTGGTCAAAATGGTCAAAGTACAGATCGTGTTTATCCTAGCCCCTCCTACCCCCCTCTGAGACTTTCTTTGCAGAAGCTTGTCGTGCACCGGCCGGGATCCAGCAGGCAGTTCTCAAGTGTGGCCATTCATGTCATGAAAGAAACTGATCTGTACTTTTTTGCTGGGTCAAGCTAATCTTTTGTTCCCCGATATTTGCAAAATGAATTATGGATTCTAATCTGGTTTCACTCGCTTTTGGTGCACCTGGGAGGTGAACAAAGAGATTAGCCGTCCTTACATGGATCAAATTCAAGTGGAACTTCAGCCAGAAAGTCACTTTCTATGTTTAGTAGTTTAATACCCATGATGTCATGTTGCCGAAAAAAAATCTTGGCGTCGCTCCACTGCAATTTACAAACAAACCCAGAGGGAGGGGAATTTGCGTCGAAGAAGACCTTAAATTGTCTGTGGTTATTTTCAATGATTTAAGACAAAAAAGGCAGTAATTGCAATGTCTGAGGACGAGGAACAAGACAGAGAATATTTGATCAAGTTTTTAGCGCTGGGAGACTCCGGTGTGGGAAAAACAAGTCTTCTGTACCAGTACACCGATCGACATTTTAATCCACGATTTGTACCCACAATAGGGATCGACTTTAGAGAAAAGCGTGTGGTAAGTTGGGCACAAGCTGTAGAGTTATTTAGTGGACTGGCATCTTACCGTAAGATTTCAGGCCACATTATTTTACCGGGTTAATCGATAACGAAAAATTTGTCTGGATCAGATTCCCGTTCCGTGTATACTGGTGTTCGTAAACAAACTCATTCATCTTCGTTTCCGAGAATACATCTACTTTCGTTCTTTTTTTCTGTTTCTAACCGTGCGTTTTTATCGAAAACCGATTTTGCCAGCCTTTCATACCTATAAACAGCCAATGTTTTTGCACGAAGTGCTTAGGTCTGTTAAATTCGTTTAGTTATGAATAACGTTGGATATTTGTTATTGCAATGGTGCACGCGATCATGCGAGGAGGTAAATTCTGGTCTTGGCCTCGAAATCATTTCATGATTCATTAATAAATCGGATTTTTTTAAAATAACTCGTTTTACTTCATAATATGGAGTTCGTGCTCATTTGGAGTGAAAAGAAGACCTATCAGGAATACAAATGACATTTCAACTGGTACCTGTTGTGAAGAAGTGACGAGCAAAACCTAAATAAAAGCAAAAGAAGACTCAAAAATGGCCTGACATTCGATCAGTCTCCAGGCTCAACCAAGCGACACGGTCGTATTTATTAACTCCCCGATCAACTCTTTTTAAAATCATTCTTTCTTGTGTTTTTTTTTTTAATTTCACGGCTTTAACAAAAAGGGAGATTCTTAAATAGAACCACAGAGTCGAAGAGAACGGAATCTGACGCCTATTTTGCAGACTATTAAATTCTAAAAAACACCGCTCAAATTCCAGAAATAGTCCTTGACTAGCTTGCAATTTGTGTATAAAAGGTATTTTTAATTGGAGGGGAAAGGGCTTATATTCGGGCAGCTAGGGTTTCTAATGGAAACGATTTTGCGACCAAACAATCTTAAGCCCAGTTCAAACGTCGAACTTCACATGTGCCGAACCTAATGCAAATGAGCAAAATCTATTGTTCTTGCTAATTTGCATTAGGTTCGGCACATGTGAAGTTCGACGTTTGAACTGGGCCTTAGTGAATTTTATGGCATAACGTTAGAAGCTACCTTCAGCAGAGTCATGTGACAAACACCTCAAGCATGTTAAGGCATGGCTCAGAGCCTAACTTGCATAAAACCTGAAAACGATCATAACTTTAAAGTGATTCACCTGAACAGGCTCAAACTTAGCAGCAGGATAAAACTTGTTAACCTTGAACCATTGTTTACTTTAAATGTCGCATATTTGCATCACGTGACCTGTTATGATTGTTTTCCTACACAAAAAGAAAATTGAAAATGGGGTGCCGAGATGGCATATAATGGATATAAATTGAACCGTTAACGTATTTGTATGCTTCTCCCCTATATGAATCTGGCCGGAATGGTTGACTATGATTTACAGTTAAAGGATTATTTCGTAAAACAGGTCACGTGACATATTTTGTCCCTTAATATCTTGTTAATAAAATACAAAAATTGTCCATTCCGGACAGGGATAGTATTTATGCATTGAGGCAAACAATTGCTTATGATTTTCTCTTGGCTAAAGTTAACCATCCTTACCCCATTTGATATTTTCTTTTTGTCCAAATTATGACGTCATCAGACACGTGACCACAATAATCAGACTTTAAGTTATTTTAGGACGCTAAATCCAGTTTGTTGTATACTTTTGGTGACTCTTGGGGCTAAAATGCATTACTTCCAAAGGAAAAAAGAATTTACTTCCCGGGGGGTCTACACCAGGGGACGAGCCATGCCTTAACATGCTTGAGACTGAGAAGTAAATATAACTCAACCTGAATAGTTAACGATGTTAAATGCAAAATAAGTTCTACAGTCAGGGGCCAGTTATAGCCAGTAAGCCGGCTCCAGTACGAAAGTTTAAATCGCTTAAAAAAATAAATCAGGAGTGCTGAGTGCATGCGAGTTTAGTATTTACAGTTTATAACAATGGGTCCAGAACTAATTGGACGGTGATTTCCCTAACTGAGACGGCTGAAACTGGTGTCTTATTCAGCGGTTATTAAGAAATATTTTGTCAAGAATTTTGGGTTTTAAGGCTAGCAGAAATTCAAATAAATACTGTAAAATGCCGGTTTAAGCTCTGGCGTGGGTTTCTTGAAAGTCCCGAAAAAGTTTCGAGACCGAATAAAGCTATTTTTAAAATTCAGTTTCTAACGAATGGCGTAGAGAAATTTTTAGCCTTCAAGCCAGCCCAGCTCGAGGGTCTGAATGGGAATACCTCGTTAACACTTAACCGGGCTTAATTTTTAGTTCTGTAACATAAAACAGTATAAATTTTAGGCATTTTAACCAACACTAACAGTAAAACTCACTATAACAGTAAATTTCATCCAGATAGACGCAAAACGGCTCCAAAATTGTCGGAAAGATGTCCAAAGGTCATTGAAACCCAGCACGTGTAGTTAGGAACGGACCATTATTTTTTTGACGGGGTGGGTTGGAAAATATTCACATGCAAACATTTTTTTTATATGCGGCACATGCTGCAAACAATTTTTTTTGTGTCTCCGTCCAACTTCCATACTTTCAGCGAACAATTTTTTTCTTTATTGTTTGCTTGCGTACAATTTAGTTCAGTGTTTATAGCCTACATGCAAACAATTTATTTCAAAATTTTCCAACCCCCCTCCCCCCCCCCCCGTAAAAAAAACAATGGTCCGTCCCTCAAAGTAAGATTTAAATGCCTAGCTTTCAACAAAATCAACAAATACCGTATCTTTGTTGATAGTTGAACATTTTGCACGCAACTGATGATAGCTTTTCGGGCCCGAAACGTTTCCGCGACTTTCGAGAAACTGACGCCTGGGCTTAAACAACTTACCAAACTGGCGGACCTATAACCGGGGGGGGGGGGGGGGGGGTTAAAATCGGTATGTATGCAATATTGCCCGCAAGGTATATTGCAAAATAGTCCTAGTATCCAAGGCTGGCACTACGGCAAAGGGCAGATTTATTGAATGGCCAATATTTCGATTAATAGAACTAGTCTTCCTCAGGGCCAGGGCTATACTGAAAGAAAACATAATGATTGTAACGGCTCCTAAAATTTGAAAAATACATGCATATGGTTATAAATGATTGGCTAATGTTATGTTTACAAGTGCGCTGCCTACATGTCATGTATTTATAGATGGTTTTCGCGTTACGTCACGGCGGCTTTTAATGAACTTCTTTTGTTATGTACACCAACATGGCCACCATGGCCTTTGTCATTTGAGTCTCACAGGACTGAAGGTCACGTGAGTGAAAACCATCTATATTTTCTTTTTGCTCTGGCCCTGAGGAAGACCAGTTCTATAAGTCGAAATATTGGCCATTTATTAAGGGCCTGTTCACATGAGAGTGGGGCACCCCGGGTGCCTGGGGTACCTCAGGTAGCCGGGTCGATAAAATGTTTGTTTCATATGCGTTTGATGACCCCGGGGACCTGGGGTAGGGTGCGTTTGAAGTCTATCCGATCTGGGGACCAAACCATAACCCTTCTTTGGTTTTCAGGACTCCTTTTAGCCACTTTCGCCTTTGTAGATTTGTGTTGCAAACCATCTGAAGGTTTTCGCTTTCCCTTCGGGTTCGACTTCGTATTTTGCCTTGGGGCATCCAATTCCAATGGAATCAGGTCAGGGCCTGATCGGGCTGAGATGCTACTGTCTCGCTTAAACTACCAATATCCTGACTATTTTCCTCAAAATTTGAGCTGTCGAGTATATTTTGGAGGCGTTGTTTGCGGAAAAGCTCACCAGGTTGATAACGAGTGGACGCCATTTTGTTTTCCCGCTTGTTTTTGGCGGGCTAAATTGTCGAATGCCCGTATGAACCTCACCCCGGTACCCCGGGGTATAGTGTTCACATGGAAAAAATCTACCCCACTCAGGCGGGCAACCCGCCCCGAGGAGACGGGTTGCCCGGCTGAGTGGGGTACCCCACCACGCATGTGAACGCAACCAGATAAACAACAAAGAATATATGGAGACGCTGGGAACCCCACCAAGTCGGGGTACCCCAGGCACCCGGGGTACCCCACTTCCATGTCAACAGGCCCTAAATCTGCCCTCTGCCGTAGTGCCAGCCTTGCATTCAGTTTTGTATTTTCACATTCAAGTGACGCCTGGCACGAGATCTTTCACAAGGAAGATCCGGCAATTACCAGCAAGTTTAATTTCTGCGTCGTGTGGACCTCTGCATTCAAAGGTTTTTCTAGTCTTTTCTAATATATACTCTGTTTTTCTAGAAGCGCAAATTGAGCTGCGGACACATATTTTATATTAAGGACGGATGCTCACTTCGCTTATTTTTAGTAAGCAATACTAGCTTCATTACCTAAAATGTTTCTTTATTTCAGCAGTTAGACGATCAAATTGGCAGATCTCTTTGCTTTACATTCTAGTAAACTGATTTTACCACCGGGCTATTTCAAGGTTCTCTGCAATAACTGAACGGAACAAATCAAAGGTCAAAGTCATTTCGATGTTACAAATTTAAACCGCAGAGGCTGGCCACTCAGCGCACTACGATAAACTTCGTGGTAGACTAACTTTCTTCCCTTATTAAAGAAAGACTGTTTGTACTAGACATTACTTAAAGTGAATATCCCTGATTTCTATTTTGGCATTCTCTGAACAAGTGTTTTGCAGGGCCAGTGTAGTAAAAAAATATATATTACTATAGATTACAAGTAAGTTTATATATAGGCTAATATTTAAATAAATGACACGCATGGCGCGCATGAAAATTCCCATTACTAAGCTGCAACTAATACCTATAAGTTAATCTGATTACAAAGATACTTAACAATTATTCACCGAAGTGGAGGTGCTGAATAGCAAATGCCATTGCGAGTTTGAGTAGCCAATCAGACAGCGCGACAATTTTTCAACTGGTTTATATACCAAAATAAGACATGCAAAGCATATTTTATCTATTATGTTACTAAAAGTTCCATTGAATGTCGTGCTCTTCATTAATTGTCTTCGCGTTAGGCGTGAGAGTTTTTTTCTTTTTGAACAAGATCAGTTTTTCTTGCTTTGCGGCGGGCGCTATTTCTTGTTGGTAATAATTCAAGTTCCATATCCGACAGCGTTAAGGAGGAGGGAACTACGGGAGATGAATTCACGTGACTCGGGTTGTTGGTGGCTTGTTTATATGTTTAGTTAATCGTTCGCGAAGTGTACGTGGTGTTTCCCCGATGTATTACTTGTTGCATAGTGACATGGTGATTATTCAATGTAGGTCAAATATTTTGACCGATATTCTAGATGGAAACTTAATATACACCGAATGCAAATATGGCGCCAGGCAATTTTTTGTTTGGCCAAGTTTTCAGAGAAATTAATGATATCACGTAAACAAGTGCTGCTAAGTGTATCATCTTCCAAAGTTTGAGTGTTTTTGGTTTAACGCTTGCAAAGTTATGACAGTTATGGCTCACTGAAATTTTAAGCATTTGTATGAGAAAAGACATTCTATCCTGATTAGCCTCGCTTTCATGTTTTCCCAAAATTTGATTGCCTATAACTACTCCTTAAATAAGAATATGACCTTGAAAATGCACACAATGACTTATTTTGACCTGATCTTTATCATTATTCAATTGCTTTTCTTTTCTTGAGAACCTGTCCTGTCCTTTTCCTCATTATAGTTTTTATTCTAAGTACTTAAAAAGAGCAAGATTTGCTTTGTGGTCGTTTTAATATAAAAAATTGTTCGACGGCCATATTTGCATTCGGTGTATAAGATGCAATATCGTGGAAGTGTCTCTCGTATTTTCCAAAGGGTGGAATATATTTTATATCGATTTTAAACAACAACACGGTCGAAGATATCCTGACCCCACTCCACCCAATCATTTTGCTAATTGCCGCCAAATTTCCACATGTACAATGAGAACAGCAAACTAACCAATCATGAAGCACAACAGTTAATGACGGACCAATCAGATGAGCCGTTAGATAAACATCAAGTTTGTACCGCAATTTTGAAGGAAAACTCCCGAGACAAACATGGCGGACGCCGACTATGATTACCTTTTAAAATTTTTGGCTCTTGGGGACTCCGGCGTCGGCAAAACTAGCCTTCTATTTCAATACACGGATGGGTCATTTAATCCTAAGTTTATTTCTACTGTGGGAATAGATTTTCGTGAAAAACGAGTGGTAAGTGATACCCTTTGTTCGATCGTTCGAACGAGAAAATGCTCTTGGACATGTAGTAGGATTTTTATTTTCATTAATATTTTAAGTTTAAGGGTGGGTATTTCTGTTCAAAGAAAGTATAACTGCTCGATTCCCGTGGAAATGTAATTTAACTCGTATTTAAGAAGCTATTTTGTCGATTCTTAAACATTTAATCTTATATTTATACCCTTGGGACAGCAGATAGAAAGCAAAACAACTTTCGCTGAAGAATGGATGTTTTGACAGTGCGTAACTTTTTAGTAGCGTGTGCAGTTTTATATTTTGCTATAGAAAATAAGAACAATACTTCTACCTGCATTCGTTCATACGAAGTCTTGTGGTGTGTATAATTATAGTCTAAGAGATAAAACAATTTCCGTCGTGATCATTGATATTTCGCGTCCTTTTAACAATTTGCTTTACATGTATTAAGCTAAAGATTTAATACAGGTGGTAATGTTAAGAGATTTTTGCCTTGAATTATCAACCAAATCACTGCAATACATAGGTTGATTTCTTTTTGTTCGCACCAAACTGCGGAACTCTGAGAAGGTTATTTTGTTTACGCCAGTTGAATATTCGGGTCTTTTTTATACTCAAGTATAGCATAAATAAGCCCTTAAGCTTATATTCCGATGTGAACCTTTCACCAATCTAACATGAACCACAATCCTTAATAACTGCATTAAACTTCCACACAAGGGGATTTCTAGGCTGTAGTGTGCCGCTATAAAACTGTGAAGGTTTTTTAATTTAAATAGCTTCACTGTGCACATGTACATTAAATTTCATCTAAATTTCAAATCACTTTTAAGTCAGTTTCGATCCCACAATACTGAAATACAAAACAAAATGCAAAACATTCCCAATAATTTTAATTTCACCATAACATTTTTTAAATAATTGTGTTGTTGTGAACTGCCAATGAAATTTAACATTTATGGCCAGCAAAAATACAAGGACAAAAACTACTTTCAAAATAGCACCTGCAGCTAGGCTGCTAAGAGACAGTATTTGAATGGTAGTAGCCTCTGCTACAACTTTATTTCTTAACTAAAGGAGACTAATAACCTATGCCCCAAGTGCTAAATTAAGCATTTTTAATTGTTTGCAATCACCGCAGTCAAATATATAGTTTTCATTTTGAGCTTTTCAGTGTCTTGTGCAGGTGTTCACAAGTTTTAAATTCAAATTTATTTTCGTCTATTTGAATATTTCCAAAGTTTCAATTATTTGTTTTTTGTAAAGGGCTGTTTACATGTCAGTAATTTTATCTTAGTACAAGTTTCTTTATTTATTTCATTGTGGAAGTATAAGAATAGCCAATACCAGCACTTTTTTTGGCTCTTATTTCAAACATTGAAGTTATGTCACACTGAAATGGTAACAGTCTAAAAACAGAAGAGATGTGAAATATTAATATTCACTGGATAGGATCTTGGTTTAAATATAGGGAATTAGTATATACAGGTAATAAACCAGTGGATTGTGTTTTTCGCACTCTCCAATTGGCTGCTCAAACTCAGGATAGTATTTGCTATTCACCGCTGGGTACGAAAACATGATGTAATAAGGAGCTTTCGATTTGAATACGAGTATGAAATTGAGTACAAGTATGACTTTTGAATTTCAAGCCGAATTACAGTCTGTTAACTGCGCGATCTTGGGGTTTGTTTTCAATTTTTGTTTTGAATTTGTTGATGTTACACTTCAGTAATAGCATACATGGAGTAAATGGGAGTAAACCATCAGTCCACCATTATGGCCGTTGTGTTTACGAATGCTCGATGAGCTGAAGCATCAGTTTGGGAAAACTTTTGGGTTCTTTTACCTATTATTATTGTTTGGCAGGATATCTGACATTAATAATGAAGCAAAAGGTAAATTTGTCCCGTAATTTTCATTTTGCTAGTAAACGTTCCTTATTTGTGAGTCTCACTAACATTGCTGAGCTGAGATTGCGCAGGACGGACTGTAATTCATCTTTAAGCCAGTCACATCCCCAGAACTGTCAGTCCTTCGTGTTACTAACTGGAAGATAATGACACTATATGTAGGTGTAAAATCTGAAGTGTTGTGAATGGTTATCTAGAGCATGCAAACTACTTTGCTCTCCTCATATTACAAAGATGCACTTATCTCGCGATTCCATATTGAGGACCCTAGAACCTGGAAATCTGTCTGCTTAACCCAGTAGTTGTTTTCTTTGTTTTTTATCATTTATTTTTGTTTGTTATTAGTTTATTTGAAGGCAAAGTCTCATAAAATAAAATAATATAAAATAAAAAAATACATGTAGGTTTGAAAAGTCATAGTCATACTCAATCTTTTACTTGTAGTCTGAAATAAAGTTCCCTAATAACTGTCCATTGGTAAACTACTGTGGTTGCAATTAAAGCAATGCTTTTTGCCATAAAGCAAAGCAACCCATAAAAGAGGTCAACAAATGACTCTGAGTGACGTATGGCCAGTGGTGGATATTTAACGACGCACAACTTATCCATCTCCACTGTATTGTTAATAAACAACCTAAGCTTATTCCCGTGATTGGTCTTCTGTGAAAAACACAGTAACATGGTTTGCTCTTTTGTTTTTGAGGGATTGATGTGCACAACCGTAGAATGATTGGTCTAGAATGATCGGAGTGTACACAAAACAGACTGAGTGTAATTTATTACTGGTGAATTCCTGGTGGACTTTGATTTAATAATATGGGTTTTTTTGTACAAGATGTTTTATAGAATTAGTTATCGTGAAAAGATTCAAGTTTTTTAGAAGTTTTACTGTAAGTTTATTTCAATTTGTCATAGTTACAGTATGTTGAAAATAGCATGGTTAAGCCTATTGTCTTTCCTTAAAATGCAATTTGCCTTGACACCTCATCATTATAATAATTTTAATTTCAGAGTAATGTAATTTATTTAGTGAACCATTTAAATCACATGAAGTGAGACCACATCTAAGCCTGTTGTAGCCAAGCTTAGGAACTACTGAAATGTTTTGACTTTTAAACCTGGGTCCTAGATTGATTAGAATGCACTTTACTTCTCACAGATACACCATCCTCTGAATGCAGATGGCAGCCGTTCGACTAGAGGACAGAGGGTTCACCTTCAACTTTGGGATACTGCAGGACAGGAAAGGTAAGTTAACAAGTACTCTTTGCAGGGTTCATGTTAAGTTTTTGAAAAGAAGGTAATAAGCCCAAATTAGCAGGTAACTTTGTTACATGCCTTCAAGTGGGGTGAGGTCCCCACCGGGGTCCAGGGGCAGTACCTCAGTAGAGGTGCAGGGAACAAAGTCGGATATCTCGGTATGATTTTCATCATGATAGCCGGTACCATTCACGTAAATAGATGGTAAAAATAGCCGGTTACTGGCTCTTAACAAGAACCCTGTCTTTGATCATATTAAAAAAACCCAAAGTTACATGTATGTTTAAATGGAAAACCAAAAATTATTGTGGTCCAATTGTGTTAAAAAGACCATACTATAGTCTTTCGAAAGCAACAGCCCCAAAAATAATGGCTACCTGAAAGAAACATTAATTTTAAGATCTTGCTGGAAATATCCAAAAGCAATGACCCTCCCGAAAATAACAGACTTGCTGATGGTATAAAAACTTTGGAAAAGCCCTGTCTGGGGAGCCTTCCAAAAATCTATATAATTTTATGTATAAGCAACCCAGATGCAACACTGGCTTAGCATTCTATCCAATTTTTGCAGTTGCAATTACCTTGCTTAACAATTAGAGTGATATGCGATCCTGTCAATACAAGAATTTCACTGTCAAACAAGTAGGAAAAAAAAAAAAGAAAACACAGGTCTGATAGGGGGGAGGGGAAGTCTGGACTCCCCAGACCCTCTGCCCTGGATCTGCCTCTGAGGTAACGAGTTCAAGTATGCAGGATTCTTGTTTTGTTTAGGCAACGTGTGATTTTTGCTGCCAATAAACAATAATTATTGCATCATCCACAACTCTGATGACTGACTAATATTTGTTATACCAATTTCAGATTTAGGAGTTTAACCACAGCATTCTTTCGGGATGCCATGGGATTCCTTCTTGTCTTTGACCTGACGCATGAACAATCCTTCTTAAATATTAGGAACTGGTTAAGCCAGCTACAGACACATGCTTACTGTGAAAATCCTGATATAGGTATGGTGTACTGTGTTTCCTTTAGTCAAATTTATCAACAATAATCAATTCTGTGGTAAACTAATCCAGTACTCTCTGTGACCTGCCAGCTGTATTTTTTGGGCACGGCAAGTTTGTGTGACTGTAAACTTACAACAGCAGATTTCACTGCAGTGTGCCTGCAGACTTCCTGAAAAATATTATGTAATATATAATGTTGCATCATAGTTAATCGAGGGACTGGTTATGAAACCTTGCAGACTTCGATGGTGATAACAAAGGAGTACATTGTTTGTTTTTTGATCACACGCTATGACTGAATAACTTAATGGCACCATTTGTATTGGTCAGTTGCTGGTCTATTGTGTTGTGCACGGTCAAGGCCTGAAAAACGATAGCAAAAACATTGAACAAGGACATTTCTCAGGTTTCCTTACCATTGTCAGTACTTTATTAACTATGGTTGCCGCATACAAGCTGTGCTGTCCAATCATGATAGCTCAAACCCCAGTAACACTTTGTAATAACTCAAGCTCTAATTACAGTGTAATTAATAACTTCTAATTATCTCTTGTGACAGTTCTAATCGGTAATAAAGCAGACCTTGAAGATCAGAAACAAGTTGACGAAAATGAAGCCAGAACACTTGCAGAGAATCTAGGTCTGAAGTATTTTGAGACTAGTGCATTAAGTGGACATAATGTCAGTGAGTCTGTAGAAGCTCTGCTGGATCAGGTAAGAAATCAATCAATTTGAATATGCCGGGAGGTCCGTACTCAAGACCTTGGGCACAGTTTTTTCCTATACGGACCGACCTAGGCCAGTAAATAACTTATATAATATCTTCCTACTTTAATTCTGCGATTCGCTGAGAAAATCATTCAATGTACAGCTTTCCAAGAAATGTTTCTTACGCGCCACGTTAAGCTATTTTAACTGACACAACACATGCAAAATCTAAATTAACTCTAGTCTTGAAGCTCAAATTTTGGGGGGAAAAAACAATTTTTTTCTAAATTATAAAAACGCAAGTCAGAGAATTGGCTCCACAAGAGATAAGCTAGACTTTGCCTCTATCCATCGAATCATCATGTATTGTAAAAAAAAAAACACACAGTTTTAGCAGTTTTCAGCGCAGCTACGTTCGTTTGCCCGCCATTCAGGCCAATACAAGCTTGGTAACCATGCAAATTTCATGAGCACATGTTTTTATTTAGCCCGGTTACTAAGGTTAACAGGGTTCGTACACGTCTTGAAAACCCTTGAAAACCCTGGAATTTCTGGAGTCTGATTCAAGGCCTTGAAAGTTCTTGAAATTAGTTTTTGGTCCTTGAAAGTCCTTGATTTTTTACTGAAGAACATCTAAAATATCAAGACTTTTAAATGTACTAAGTTTTCAAGCAGTAAATGCAAATGCAGATGGAATGAAAGTCTCGAAATGCTTACAAAATACGTAAAATGCTAGTTCCTTCCCAGTGCCCAAGGCTTGCACAACTTGTATGCCCAAAACATAGGTTTCATGACGAAAAAAGAAGTCCTTGAAATTTCTAAGTAGGGTCCTGGAAAGTCCTTGAAAAGTCCTTGAATTTTTGGTCTGAAAAAGTGTACGAACCCTGGGTTAACCAAGATGGCCACTTTTTTACAGACTCTTTTCTTTGGCTTCTTTTGTTCGTCTTTGGTGTTCCTTCATTTCTAAAAGCTTATATGCGATAAAGAGGGTGACAATATTTACGGTAAGGAGGGTGGCAATATTACAAACATTGTATTCAGAGTGAGCTGTGATTAATACATTACTCAGTCTATACCACTAGATCTTGCTTTGAAAGCTGCTAAAAGCTGTTTTTGTAACCTTGGGTGTGTGATCAAGCCTTGAGAGTTTAAATGATGATGATGATGAAGATGAAGATAATGATGATGATAATCATCTTCCTCATCATCATCTTTGCAAATCTTTGGAAAATCACCATAGATTATTATTGTTGACAGAGATGTTTGCAGTGATTTTGTCACTCCTATTCAATCTTTTTTTTAAAATTTATTTACTCCATTTTTTAATTATTACACAATTTTTCAATTATTTCCCACGATAACATTAATTGCACACCACAATAGAATCGCATGGTAGCCAAATTTTATGGGTTTCAAGATCATGATCATAGAAAAAACAGTTGATCAGGTGCACAGTTGTACATGTATGTGTTTACATGACATTATCATAAGTTTGCATTCTTGATATTTGAACAAATATAGCTCTGTACTCTTTGATATCACAGCTTCATTGCGAATAAATACAAAGTAATGTTTCTTGTCATTTGTAGGTCATGAAGAGGATGGAAAACTGTGTTGATAAGGCAACATTACCTAACAACGTGTTCAACAACAATCCAAACAGGGGCACAAAGCTAAGAGAAGTTGACGAAGCAAATGATGAATCACAAGGGGGCTGTTCATGTTAGATGATAACACTCCAAGGTTAAATTCACTTTCAGTTGCAGTATATTCCCATCTCCCAGATATTAACTCCCCTACTCCCTCCACACTGTAACTTTGTGTAACATGATGAGGGTACATGCCTTGGACTAAGTGTAAAAGTTAAGGTTATTTCTACATGTTATTTTTAGCCTAGCGGTAGTTTTTAACTTTCATATTTTTGGAACAGCAGTTTGATGTCAGTGGTTTAAGCAGCGACAGTGCTAAAATTCTACCATACTACCAAATGCCACCAATCTGTGAAATGGATCCAAATTTATGTCCTGCTCACTTAAATCCTTGTGTTCATGTTCATTGCCTCAGGTTGTGTTCTAGGAAAGGTTTCTTTGATTGCTGATGAAAATAGGGTGAAATGTGAGAAAGTGCTAGATTTGCGTGACATGATTCCTCAGAAAGTGGATGGGGCAGTGATTGGTAAATTCAGTTCCATTCCACAGATCGTTTGTTTTCGTAGTAGCCACTGAACAACTTTTAATACATAGGTAACTTATCTGTTACACAACATGGAAACCTATAATTTAGGAAAAACGAGAAGTGACTGTTACTCTGTCCAAGTTGCTGAAAACTAGATGAGTCGTACTTCTGTTCCAAGAAGGTGAAAGTTAGACTAGCTTAGGTAAAAATTCAAAACTCAGTTTAAAATTTTGCACTTGGCCCTTGCAGTAATGAATGAAATACTGCTAGAGTAACAAAAAAATGGTACATGTACGTGCATTGGCTAGCATCATCATTATAATTATTATTATTATTATTATTGAACATTTGTTTTCTTTCCTGATGTATTGTATGTGAAGTGGAATACTTTTTTTCCTTTTTTTAACAGATTTTATTATCATGTTTAATAAAAGAACAAAATTATCAAATATGAGAAAGTTAGTTGACTCTATAAGAAGAGTCAAAATACCACTAATATTCGGAAAAAAAATTGAAATTGGAATCACACAAATCGCCATTGGAATTTTTAAGTTTTAGGACATTTTAAAAACCATCACTTTCTTGTACGCTCATTTGGGTTACTTCACACTAGATGAAGTGCAAACTAAATGAAACCTTGAAATGCTGGTCAAAGTTGGTAGATAAATATAGCAAAAAGCATTAAACTTGTCTTTTTCAGAACGACCAAGATAAAATTTAAATTGATTTAAATTTCTTTAGGCTTGTCATGCATGTGGGTAAGGATAGTGCATGCAAGCCCAAAATATGACTTGGCAGAAGGCTAAAGGAGGAGTCTATAAAAGTCAGAGTATATGAGAGCACAGAAAGAGTTTAAACTTTAATTAAATCATGTGAAAAGAGAAAGTTTCAGTCACAGAACTAGTGTGATGTGAGCCCAGTTGACTACAACCTACCTAATTCTACCCCCCCCCCCCCCCCCCTCCCATGCTATTTGGAAAGTGAACAAAGCCCTGGGGATGATGTTATCTATGTTGTGGTACAATTTTGTCCTTGGTGCAAATTTTATTTTCCTTTGTTTAATACTCATTATCCTACATTATCACACATTATCATACATTTCCATACCCAAAAACAAAGCAAAATAAAATATGCACCAAAGACAAAATTGCACCACAACATCTACATACATGTAAGACTAAGGGCGCTTCCCATTGGGCAGAAATGGCAGGCCAGACTAGTCTGTTTGTAAACAGAATGTGTCTTTATAAAGACCTGTTCCTACGAGTCCATCATATGGCGCACACCATATGAAATTATCAGTCTGGCGGCCACTTTCCGACTTATTATAGTAAACCATTAATTTTACGAAGAGACTGATTTGGCCGGCCATTTCTGACAAATGGTATTCCCTCACCCAGGTCTTTATCAATGAGATGAATCATAGAATAGAAAGTGCTAAAAGTAACAGTTATGTATTTATTGCGTGAAATGGTTAGTGACAGCAAGTGCTCCATTTCCGATTTTAGCAAAGCCCAATATTTAGTTGTTGTAATGGCATTTGGAATTAACCCAAATTACACAATGTGGTTTGTATCTCAAAATTTAGAAAGTTTTCAAATATGCGCCAGTGCTGTCATCTTTTGCAAGAATCAGGTGCAATTACAATTTATTGTTTATAAAAATGAGTAGTCTATTAAAAAACTTTGGCTATGGTAAACAGTATCCGGCCGTTTAGGTCACACGCCATTCACACCAACTAAACATGTTCAGTTTCACCAATTTTCTTTAGCCTCTGTTTTGAACGACTTTAAATAATGGACAGGTTTCAGACTACCTGGTATGGTAACTGTTGTATGTTGTAGTCGGCATTTAAAGCGACAGTGTCCCGGTTGCTTTGGAGCAGTTTTCTACGCTTTGTGATTGGCTAAAAAATCTCGCGCCACTTTCTCGACCAATCAGAAGTAAAACCAAAACCAATCTAGCCTGTTCCAGGCTGTCAGATAGTGGAGGCGAGCCAAAAATGTTGATAGCGAAGAAAAAGCAAGTGGGGACTGGGGAGAGGGAGAAGGAAGGAGAGCCTGTGAGACTTTCTTTACCGAGCTTCTTCCGCCCACTTTTGTCACTTAGTTGGATAATTGGATTTCTGCTGTCAAGATGTCCATCTGTCAATTTACCAAAATCATTCTCAGATTTCTCGCGCGAGTAGATCGCTAAATGTTGTCGTTTCTTTGATCTTAGGAAAAAATCTCTAGCTGTGATACTGACAGGAGGAATTTACGCTTTCCAGAGCCGTTTAGAATTATTTAGTTATGCGTCGTTTCTTTGCTAGCTCTTGGCATAACAGTGGAGTTTTTTGGCTCACTTTGAAAGAGTTGCAAGATCAGTTGTAGCCGATTAAGTAGGAATTATTCGTTGCTTAGGACCAGTTCATTTCTCATTCCGTGATTTAATGTGAGCGCAAGTATGCGGTTGGCACCTTTGCGGTTAGCATAACTTGCGAGATAGTGTTTCTTCTGATCACGGCTAAAAGAGTCTAAGATCCAAGTGTTATGCGATAGTCACGGTCAATATTGGAATAGTGGCATCTCACAATTTTTTTTAGCTCAGAGTTTTTTTTTTTTTTTAAGTTGATGTGTTTCTCGGAGCTAGGCAGTATCTCCATTGTCAGAAGTATGGCGTCATTACATCCGGTTTGAAATATTTGAATCTCCAGTCAGTCGCGGAAAGAGCTGAAATATTAAACTCTTCCCAAAACGGGTCGGCAGAACCGCACATCTTTTCCACGAGCCAGGTTTACAAGACACGTTTTTTGCTCCTTCCTCAGCGACCTTACTTCTGCGAAATCTAGGAGACATTCTTTCAAATAGCACATAACTCGGATTCCGCGAAATCGCGCGCGTGAACCGTCACCATAAATGCTTATTGACATGAGTGATTCAGATTACGCGTTTTGCGGGTGTTGACGCTATCTGTCAAAATTGACCAATCAGAGGGTATACCAGGAGCTGGTATACCAGAAGCGGTCCGTTAAAGAAAGTCTTACAGGCTCTCCTTCCGCCCCTTCCCCCACCCCCCCTCCCTCGTTTTTTCTTCGCTTGCTCCGACATTTTTCGCTCGCCCCCACTATCTGAGAGCCTGGAACAGGCTAAAACCAATCGTGACTTGCTTGCACGCGTTTTCCCGCGCTTGGCGCCGCCGACATGTAATTGCTTCGAGCTCTGATTGGTTCATTGGATTGTTTACGACTGCTGTGATTGGTCAGAGTAATTACTTTGGTTTTGGTTTTACGACACTCAATTGAAAACAGCTCTATCGTGTTTTCGTGATTATGGCAGGCTAGTAGCTTGCTTTATGATCTTGAAATAGGAAGAAATAATCGCCAAGAAATGAAAACAAAGAAATATTTACCAAAAAGACAAAATAACGGTTAAACAAGTCAGAATTCCACAGGAATGACAATTTTGATTTCTCGACCGCCTGCCACGAAATCAAATTTGACGAACTGTAATCCACTTCCATCCTTGCAATCCTGCACTTTATCTCCAAACTACTGCTTCTGTTTTGCTCTATAGAATTTTTTTATCCAATTAAGTTTTGTATTTTGTGACATTTGGCGATTAACATGGAAATAAGGCAAGTGAAATTTTATTATTTCAGTGGGACAGTGTTCGTTTTAAGTACCATTTAATAAATACTAACTGTAGGTAATCTTTGGATGTTGTCCTTCAGTAGCATTTAAACAATATAAAAATTTTCGAATGAGGCCTAAAACTTTTTTAGCGTTCAATCACAGTAGTTTTAGGCCTCATTACAAAATTTTTATATTACTAACTGTAGGGATAACAGTTGGTGTGATTGGGGTCTTGGTGATTTCTATATGTATATTTTAAATTTGTAATTAAGCATGCTGTGTATGAAAACGCGTGCGAGCTAGTCTTGGTTGGTTTTGCTTTCACTTCCATTTGGTTGATAAAGTAGTTGGAGATTTTTTTAGCCAATCACATGATGCAACAATGCAAAAACAAAGCAATTGCGAATTACTTTCGACAATTGAAAACTGCTCTGAAAATGTAATATGGATGGACCATACCACAATTGAATGTCCACTTACGATGTACAGTCGAGGCTCTACTTACGGAAACCTCTATGATACGGACACCCCTCCATTACGGACAGCTCTCGGTCCCAAAGATACCAAAATGCATACCTCTATAATGCGGTGTCGGTATTTAAGAGGTACCACTTTTTCCGCTTCTGGCAGATGTCCGTTGGAAGAGCTTCGACTGTGTTTGTTGTGCTGTGATTTTCAGCTAGACAGAGACAGAAATAAGCCCAGGAGCCACTGTTTCTCTAAAATATATGACATTAGGAAATGTACTTTTATCAACTGACTTTTGCTGCCTTAGTTTAAAAAAAGTAATATTAAATTATTCGTTAATGTGGTATTCTTAATTTGTAATTCGCCATTTAATAGTGCAATTATTTATATTTAATACCATCTTTCAATTTTACGATGGTCAAAACCATTTCGGACAACTGTGAAAATAAAAAAAGGTGTTCTGTTGATAAAGGGATATAAATTTCATAACTATATCAGACCCCGAGCCCGAGGTGACAATAATATCAATAATATCTTGACAATAATATCTACTCTTCTTTCTGATCCCATTTCCCAAAGCCTGTCAGGACGACCCCATAGAACGTTTGCGTACGCCCAGGACTGAAATGGGAAAGGAGGGGGTGGGTTCTCGGAAGGAATGAGGGCGGTATACGAGCAAAATGGCTGCATGTGTGAAATGGAGGCAAATAGTAAAATAATACTGTGTACAATTATTGTATGTCACGAGTATTGAAAACCGTGTAACAAACAGTCAGACGTTTTGGGGATAACCGTAGGCTCGATTACCATGCCGCTGTTCGGGAAAATGAGACCGGACTCGAGAGATCGGCGGAAATCGAGCCCAGGATTAACCCCTTCATCGGTGTTTTTGAAAAACAAAATATCACCATACAGTTCAGGGGCCAGCTGCATAAAACTTAACGCCAGACGTAACAGCTAACGTCAGACGTTCAGCCCAGTCAAAGTTACTATTTTAACGTCAGACGTTAGCAGTTACGTCTGACGTTATGTTTTATGCAACTGACCCCAGGTCTGTTGCCTTGGTAGTTTTGGAAAACTCTGCTCTCAACATTTTAGGCTCCTGACAACCAACAGAGAGACAAGCGTAATTAATTGGGCGTCATTTTCGTACCCATGTACCCATGTCAACTCCTCCAATTTGTTGGTAGTAACAGTTGTTGAATTCTGATTGACATTGTTAGAAATTCTGGCTTTTGATGATTCTCTCAGTGTGGCATCAGTGTCAATGGGTTTGAAAACGGTCATTACCATGCGGCAAAACAGAAATACAAATTATATCATGATTTAATCATGCATCATTGTGTTTGAGTGCTACGCAGCAAAAGCATTTTTTGCGCTATTTCCTTTGAAGATGAGTTTGCCAAAAAAATAAGTGGTTGTTTCTACCACTGCGACCCATTTTTCTTACTGCATAATTTTCTTCTTAACCGCATCAGATGATGCCGCCGGCCGTGTAACTGGGGCAAAGGAAGAAAATGAGCTTGGTAAACATGTTTTTCGTGATCGGTGAAACCAGCTGAGATTTAGGCTATGTTCACACATGGTGCCCGAGCACGGTGCCTGAGTACGATTATCGCTGGGCACCAATGTGAACACACCGTTTTTTCAAGTACCCACGCCAGAATTCAAGCGCGGTGCCAGTGCCCGAAACAAGATCGAGACCTTGTACTCGGACACTAAAGTGGGCACCGGTTTCCAGTGTGCATGCGTTTTGTGTTAGTTTCAAGGCACTTTACCCACAAACCACTGCTTTGCGTACCCACAATTCCCTGGTACACTCGCTTGTTCGTGATTGAAAGTGGCAGCCGACGGAGCGAAATGGAGCAAGGACGAAATTAGTACGCTGATAGATGCCTACGGAGATGCCAAAATGTCTGTAGACTCAATGACAACGATAAGTATTTTATCATATGACTAATTTGGAGACAAAATTGCTTGAAATTTTAACGCGCGAGGCCGTCCGCTTTTGTAGTAGGGCCGTACGGCTTTTTCCGGCCCCGCTCGCGCAAATGCGTACGGCCCTCATACGGGACTTTCATCAATGGTTCTGCGAAGAAAAGGTTCGCAGGGCCGTACGGGTCTTATGTTAAGTACATAAAACCCCTGGCACCCAGGGTAACACACCATTCGAGGGTTGCCCAACTAAGAATCATCCACGTTTGTTCATAGCGGAGCTCGAGTGGGCCAAAGGCCCGCTCGCGGAGTTCTATACTCAAAACCATGCCCGTCATTTTTCATGGTCATGGCTAGCGGAATGGTTCGCGGGCACTTACGACGTCGCACAGGGCTAGCTCGCGGGCGCGTACGACGCGTCGCGCAAGTGCTTGGTTTTCAAACCCGTAGTTTCGTCTTATCGGAGTAATAACACACATTCAAAATATTCAAAATGAAAAGAGAAAGCTTTAAAGAATACTCAGAAGCCGCTATAGTGGAAAAAGAAGAGCTTTAAGCCGGATAAAATCTTGCTTCGAAAAACTTCATACGTTTTTATCAATGCGGGGCGATATTTCTTCTTTGGAAGTCAGAACCGAAGAAGCGAAGTTTTACATTTTCGATGGGAATTTATGTTGATATCAATTTGTGATTGACTTTTTCTTTGTGTTCTCGTTAGTTTTGGAGAAATGTCGTATAAAAGTGCTCAAACTCAGTCGTATTGATATCTTGAATTTCATCGAGGACAGCTCCTCGAAGCGCTGATGGTACGCATTTTGCTTTTAAACATAAAATAACTAATTGTAATTTGAATAAAATTTTTCAAACTGAGTAGATTTTGTTGCCCATTTTTATGTGTTTGTTTATTCATTACATAGGCTGAAAAGCGATTTTGTGTAAACAAAACAAGGCTTGGATTTTATAGTTCTAACTTCACTTGCGTCGCCTTATGCAAATATGTCTGTGTTGTTGTGTTTTTTTTTGCAATTTTGATTTCCAAATCAGTTTCTCGGACAATTTTAGATACGCAACAGGTGTATTTTATTCGCGGAAATTTGTCATACTAGTTATTCTAGACCGAGAAAAAGTTGTTTTTGTGAGATTTTGTACAGTCCAAATGTATTGTGCAGACGGTCGCGTAATACTGTTTTTGAGCCAATGATTCGGCTAAAATTGAAAAATAACCCGATCGTCAATCTTAATTCTTGTGCTTCCAATCTTTCATCTTATTTAAGCTTATCATCAGCTTTCTGTTTAAAAAGCTTCGCTGTTAGGCGCAGTCTATCTATAGGACAAAAAATGGTTTTTCATGCCTAGCACTCATGTTGAATGATAATATTGAAATTTTTGTTAAGATTGAGTGCTGAAAAAACTGTAAGACAGTCAGACCTTTCGGGGATAACCCCTTCATCAGTATTTGTGTTTTCACGAGACAAACGCTCGTGCTCACGTAAAATTTGTTGTGTGTACGCCATTAAAAAATATTCAAATAAAACGTGAATTCGAATTGTTTTCTGTATATTTTTCATTATCAGCTATTTTTATTTCTGTCTATCATTGTTATTTTTCTAGGCGTATCCCTACGTATTTCCGTTGTTACGTATACATGTTAACTATATATAAAAAGCCAAGCCATTGCAAATTTTACCTCATTGTACCTGAAGAAGGCTGGTTTGGCCAGCCGAAGAAATTTGTATCTATGTTGTATCGGTCTTTGCTTCTATAGTATATTTCACTTGTTAAACCGATCAGATCACTAGTTTATTTTGATCCAACGTACACCAGCAGGATTGTCGTCCACGGTTACTTGTTTGAACTTCTCAAAATTGTTGCGCGCTTTCGCAAATGTTCAGTTTGTTTGTTAGATGTCATGTGACCATGAATCAACCAATCAATATGCGCGTTGTATTGAGAAAAACTCCAGCTAATAACAAATCACTTAATCACTTATCCCTCGGGAAACAGTGAATTTTATTTCCCTCGGATCTTGATTCACTGTTACCCTCGGGACCAGTCATTAAGTGTTTACTGTTTCCCAAGGGCCAGTCATTAAGTGATTTGTTATATAGCAACACACACACAAAAAAAAAACACAACACAAGGCATTTTAAAAAACGCGCCGAGCACTCGAGGTGAACATCGATCCATAATAATCATGCCACCTTTTATCAAGGTCTGATCGCGTGCGCTAGCGGGCAACAGCGGTGCAGTGTTACCTTCTGACGTCAAAATTGTTGCCCGCTTTCGCAAATGTTGCCCGCTTGGCACAATTGGGGGGAAACAGTTTATTTGTTAGATGTCATGTGACCATGAATCAACCAATCAATACGCGCGTTGTATTGAGAAAAACTTAAAACTAAATGCAAGGCTGATCGGACAGCTATAAAGGGTATTTTATTGCCCAATATTTCGGTTAGGCAAAACTAACCTTCATCAGGGGCTACAAAGTTAGCTCTTTGTAGCCCCTGATGAAGGTTAGTTTTGCCTAACCGAAATATTGGGCAATAAAATACCCTTTATAGCTGTCCGATCAGCCTTGCATTTAGTTTTAAGTTTTATTCAATACTGCTGATCTCAAGCATGTTAAGGCATGACCCAGAGCCTAATTTGCATAAAATCCGTCAAGAGTCATTACTTTAAAAATATATACATAAACATCCTCAAACTTGGTTATAACGTAAAACTTCATGTCCTTAAATTAGTGTTTACTTTATGTGTGGAATGTGTACATCACGTGACCTGTTATAACAGTTTTCTTACGCGAAGAGAAAAGTGAAAATGGGCCGCCGAAATGACATATAATAGGTTTATATTGAAATACCAACGTAATTCTGTGGTTTCCCCCTTTAAGAATCTGTCCTGAATGGGTGACTGCGATTTGCCGTTAAAGAGTAATTTTCAAAAATAGGTCACGTGACCCTTTTATTCTTTAAATAACTTCTTAATGAAAGAAGATATTTCTCCATTCAGGACACGGATTGTATCTATGCACCAAGTCAATAAATACCGCATGGTTTTTTGGCCCCCACAATGAACCATCCTCGGCCCGTTTCAGATTGCTCTTTTTTCCTTAATTATGACGTCATCAGTCACGTGATGACAGTTGTGAACACTCAAAAGATTTAAAGACTTGAAAATGTTTCTGCGTTGCACTTTTAATGGTCGTTAAGACCAAAAGAACATTACTTCTACTAGAAAACATAGTTTTCTTCGCGGGGGGTTTAAGAACAAAGAACAGCCCATGCCTTAACATGCTTGAGGATCCTGATCTACACCAAGATCCGGCTTCACTTCGCCGTGCTGTTTGTCCAAGTGGTCCTTGCTTTATTTGAGAGTTACCTTATTGAGAAAAACTCCAGCTATATATTAATACTGAGTTTAATACTGATTTTTGACTTTTAAATAATTGATTTATGACTTTTCCATTCACAGATGACAAAGTTGAATAATGACTGCGCAAGGCACAAACGCACGCCAGGAAACTGTGGATGACAACTTAAATCAAAGTGCCCTTTGGGCTATCTCCTGTAAGTTTTTTCCCGTCATGCAGTGCTGTCATATTATGTCGGAATATTGTTACAAGAATCAGAAGAAATTTTCTACTGATTACACACTTATTGTCCCTTGATAAAATAAAACTTTTTTTTATTCACATGTACATACAGCGTTTGTGAAATTCTTTCTGATTACTTTCAAACACCCGTTGTAAGATGGTTTCCACACTGTACAGCAACAATGCTACTACTTACCTTAAACTCTCTCTTCCCTTTCTTTGGAACGTAATGCTATAAACAATATCAGTTCATTTTTACAACTGATTGGGAAATATTAAGCACACATCGTAAAGGATGTTAGCCAATTGAAGCGCACGAATGATGATTCATCTCTACCGGACCGATCGATTTCCAAAGGCCTAGTACTGGAATTGCAAGTTAATGTGACATAATAATTATAAAGGGAATATTTATACTTTTTCCAAATTTCCCATCCAGATAAAGCCAGAAAGACTCCCACCGAATTTCATGCGGCTAATATGCCAGCAGTAAATACATATAAATAAACGTTTCATTACAAAGTTCACGAAACATGAGAACCCGGCTAGTGAACGTGCATTGTTACTAAAACAGGGAATGACCTATAATGACGTACATGCCACAGCGAACAATAAGTTTATTGGTGAAACTCATGTTCCCTTTAAAAATGAAAACTGCCATAATCGTAGGCCGCAGAAATCATTGCTATGCAGAAGAGAATTAAACAGTAGACATGTTACCTAACTGAATGCCAGGGCATTTTTCAAAACAGCGATCGACGTGTAAACAGGCAAAATGCGTCCGCTTCTTGCCTTAGGTTTTCATCTTTGATATCAAATACTTATTTTCTAAAAATATCATGATTATAACATATGTTGTTATATTTTCCTCTAAAAACGCGTTTTGTACTAATACCTAAACTTAAAAACTCTGAATTCTAATAACCCAAATCTATATTTCACAATTACATTTCTTTTCCTTTCGTTTGTAAATATCTACTTTATTTTATATAGAAATTCTGGAAATATTTCTTTCTTTTTTATGACGCATTTAATTTGAATCAAACGCCAACTTACAGGTTAGTCTCGTTTAATTGTAAAATTCTATCTGTCATCAATCCTAAGTCACTGCGGAGTACCATGAGATTTCAAAGCCTGTGAGCTCCAACAGGGTCATGCAACGTACCAAATATTAGTGAGGTACGAAGTCATAATAGGAGACGTAACAGGACGTCCAATAAAACAACAACAATTGGGGCCGGGTCGCATTACAGCCGATTTTGCAGAGAATTGTTTACTCTAGGGACTAAAATCTGTCAACACATCTCTTTTCTAATGCGACCCCTCATTTGTGCTTTTTCAAAAATTTCAAAATCGGAGAAAAACATCAAAGACGCCGGTGTGCTTGGGTGGGGCTGACCGATTTTTCCAAATTTCGGAAAAACAAAGGAACCCGCCGTCAAAGCTGTCAACGGTTGTCAATGTTGAGCTTCCGATGTATGTCGCCGGGGCCACGAAATGAAAATGGGCGCGAAATTTCAGTCACGAGATGAAAAAGAGCACGAAATTTCATCATTCACGCTTACGTTTTCATTGCGTACAGTAGCGACGCTATGGACAGGCGAGAGTTTTTTCTTCCCATACGGAAATTTACCTGGATTCTACGGCCGTCAACTGCCGTCAACTGCCAACAGTTGAAAAACCACGATCCATTCACACGTGGAAGTGACCATGCATATGGCGCTCGTCGCAGTCGTCGAAGCCGACGATTTCGTGCTCGCAACAGAGTAGCTGCAAGTAATCTGTTGCGTTCATTTAACCATCTTTCGGTCAGTAAAACAAAAGCCAGCAACTGGGCTCGCTGACGCTGAATAGCAAGCAACAACAGAAGTACAGTCGTAATATGCAAAATGCCCTGCTCGGCCGCATGATAAAGTTTCGTGACTGAGAAAATTTTCACTTATATGATTGACGTTTCCATTTTAACCTCATTTAAATGCGACCTTTGTAAACTCAAATTAATTTTCATTTCCGGTCTGATGCAATTTGATTTTCAGCCGATTTTTTCGAGCCAAAATTAAAATTAGTCTGTAATGCGACCCGGCCCTTGGACTTTAATAGAACCAAACGAAAAATGGCGTGACAAATATGTTGTCAACTCAGAATATCTAGACGATGTATAGATACGATTACATTTCCGGTGATTATAAGAAGAACGGTAAAAAGGGCTAGTCAACCTGAACACCGGAGTCAAAATGATTTAATAGGGTTTGTCTGAGGTTGCCACTAATGATCTTATTAGTGTTCAGCAAATGTTCGAGCGTTAGACCATCCCCCAGCCTTGAGGATGTCTGCTAGAGGAAGCTGCATAGTGGCGCTGTAAGAGGAGGAGGCTGTTCGACTACAGTCAAACCTGTATATAACGGCCCTGTATATAGCGATCACCCTGTATATAACGGTCACCGAACAACTTCCCAAAAATCGTGCCTTATATTTAATGTAAAGTTTACCTGTATATAGCGGTCACCTGTATATAATGGACGCGGTCACCCTTTAGACTTCGCGAATCCACAGTTTCATTATTTTTTACCTGTATATAACGGTCACCAAATTGGATTACGATCAAACTAATAGCGAAAAGTGACAAGCCTTATTCAACAGCTCATCTGCAAGATGCCATCATTCCAATATAGGCCATGACTATCGCAAAAGACTTGGATCTTAGACTTTTTTAGCCGTGATGAAGAAACACTATCTCGCAAGTTATGCTAACCGCAGACTTGCGCTCATCTTCGCCCACATTAAGGACCGAGCAATGAACTGTTCCTAAGCAGCGACTTATTCCTATACTTACGCGGCTACTACTGATCTTGCAACACTTTAAGTAACGCTCCACATAAGAACTACAGTAAACTTCATTGTTCTGTGGCATTGGCTCTTTCTCACATAGAATGTCTTTGATTTCAAGAATAGGGGAGGAGCTAATGGTTTATAATTATATTTCAGTATAAAAATAAAGAATATCCATTTGCGTCACATAAATTTTAGGAAATGTTCATGCGTTACTAATCAAAATAGCAGAAGACAATAGCTCATAATTTTGCTTCTTTGATGAAGTTCCTCAAATACAATTTCTTTAAAAATTTGCATGTTTTGCGATTGGGTCTTAAATTACATGAACCCTTTAAAAAATCAAACAAAATGCACCTTGAAATCTAACTTTTTAGCGGTCTTAGTAGACCAATCAGATCACTAGTTGTAACAATGAAAAAAGTTGACATTCCATCGTGCATTGCCGTTAGCACTTTCCTTCTTATGCGAATCATTACTTAAAAGTGAGCCAAAACAAATTCCATTGTAATATGCCAAGAGCTAGCAAACAAACAACGGCATACAACTAAAGGCTAAATACTGTATTCTAAACGGCTCTGGAAAGCGTAAATTCCTCCTAACCGTATCACAGCTAAAGATTTTTTCTAAAATCAAAGAATCGACGACGTTTAGAACAACAGGCCTGTTTAATATATCTTTATTTTGATCTTAAAAGAAAAATGTGTCAGGCAATTACTTGGGGTAGACCTATTCTAAAGCTGGGCTAAAATGCTTTTAGTGACGAGCAGGATTTGTGCTAAGCCTGTCACTTTTTATAACCACGCACATTTAAGGGGCCTTTTTCGTATTTTGGACGTTGCTGTTAATTGTTATTGTCATAAAAACGTTACTCATTAACTTCCAGTAGAGTTTAAAGGAAACCTGTATATAGCGGTCACCATATATATAACGGTCACCATGTATATAACGGTCACCTGGCCATTTCCCAAGGGTGACCGTTATATACAGGTTTGACTGTACTATGCGCCGAGAATTCCAGCATCCTGGAGCAACATATTGTAACGCAAACTGATCATGCATGAAAGGCAACTAAATAGTTTCTTTAAACCTTTCAAAACACTTCAAATAAAGAGCAATAATCTTTAATATACCTGTATCGTCCTGACTGTTCACTACTTGGCTATCTCTTATCTCTTACTTGGCTATTTCTTACGAAACGAGAATTTTATCTTTTTAATATTATCGCTTCCCAAATCGAGCGCGTGACATTTCTGATGTCTGCGCGCGAGTGGACAAGTTAACCCATCCCGATGACCTCGATTATCACTTTCAGTTTTCATGATGTCCTAAAGTTTCGAGCCCGAAGTTTTACCATTCAAATGAAAGCTACACGTATCTTGGAAGCAGTACTTTCAAGTGGACAAAAAAGGAACGAAGGATTACGGAAGGGAAAAACCGCAAGGGCTGGAGCTGGGCATGTAACTCCTTCGTTCCTGACTGATGACGAGGAAGAATTCCAATCAAACATCCACTTAGGTAAGTCTCGTGTAATTTTTGAATTCTACCTCGACATCAGTCCGAGTCACTACGGAGTTACATGAGATTTGAAAGCCCTGGAAACACAAAGAAGTAGCTGTACAATCGTATAAACGGTAACAGCTTTATTTGATCACAGATGGCCATACGTGTAATGATATCAATAAACAACGCGTTGCGTTACATGCATGCGAAAATGAAGAGGTATCTTCTATCGAACAAACTTACGGGTAACAGATATAAAACTAGGAGGAGTACCCTGAAAATGTTTTAAAATGCTTGCACCAAAGTTGCTCTCTATAGGCTTATTATAGTAGGTAGCAAATGTTTGCGCATTAGACCAGCCGCCGGCCTTTTAAAAGTATTTCTTGGAGAGTAAAGACCAGGGAGTTTTCGTTCCATAGAAGTCGCTGCGGGGCTAGCGCTATTTCCGGAGAATTTCGTGACATCAATGCCCGCATTGTCAAGAATGGACTTGACCCATTTTCCTATTAGAGACCGGATTATGTGGTTTGATAAAACCAATAGTGTCCCCGGCCTGAGCTCCTTAGTGATATGCAGATAACGCTTTCTGTGCGAAACTACGCATAGGAGGTTTCGTTTTCATCCTGTTTGTAAGCAACTAGTTCTATGGGCTCAAGGTGTCTTCGTATTGAGGAAATTGATTATTTAATCGTGATGCGAAAAAAGTTTTCTGGGACAAGAGAATAACCTGTTAGGTAGGCACGTGAACTGATACAGGACATTTTTCCATATGAAACTTAGGTATTTTCTGTGCGAGGGATTCACGCCAACGGTATAATAAGCGTCCTTGAGGTCAAGCGAGGCCATATAGCAATTCTTTTCGACTAATCGGACTATTAGGTGGGTTGATACTAGCGTAGTAAGTAGACTTCAAGTATACTTGAATCTCACTTCAGATGTGAACGGGTGGAATTTCAACTTAAGTAGCCTACTTTGTAGCCGTGGCAACGCATCACGAACGACAAAGAAAACGGACAACCCCGACTTCAGTCACTTCTTCGAGCCAACTTTCGCGGCATATTGTAAAACCAGGACTGGAGTGGAGTGGAGTGGAATGGACTGGACTGGATTTGTAAAACATGGACTGGATTTGTAAAAGGTGGATTTGTAAAAGGTGGAGTTGTAAAAGGTGGATTTGTAAAAGGTGGATTTGTAAAAGGTGGATTTGTAAAAGGTGGATTTGTAAAAGATGGATTTGAAAAAGGTGGATTTGTAAAAGGTGGATTTGTAAAAGGTGGATTTGTAAAAGGTGGATTTGTAAAAATTACAAATCCACGTTTTACAAATCCAGTCCAGTCCATTCCACTCCACTCCAGTCCTGGTGGCATTGTAAAAGCAGGACTGGAGTGGAGTGGAATGGACTGGACTGGATTTGTAAAACGTAGATTTGTAATTTTTACAAATCCACCTTTTACAAATCCACCTTTTACAAATCCACCTTTTTCAAATCCACCTTTTACAAATCCACCTTTTACAAATCCACCTTTTACAAATCCACCTTTTACAAATCCATCTTTTACAAATCCACCTTTTACAACTCCACCTTTTACAAATCCACCTTTTACAAATCCAGTCCATGTTTTACAAATCCAATTCGCGTGTTGGACCGCGATGACGACTACTTAGACCACGGAGTTTCGCGTGTCACTCTAAAATGTTCTTTACGGAACCAGTTTTGTTGACGTGGCCAAACCCAAGCTCTTCTTCTTCGTTGCGTGTTTTGACTCACTTGACTGAAAAGCGTCAACATAAACCGGCGTCGATTTCTTTGTCTTATTCTAAATTCTTCTTCCACAACGAGAAAGTGATATGCTTGGTGAAGTAGCAAAGCCCGCTGCCGTTGCAGCAGGAAAAATAATAGCCAAATAAGAAAAGTAATTTTGAACTTTCGAGGTTGCATGATGTAAAATAAATGTTAACATCTTTGCCGCACTCATGCACATGCTTGAATATACTTGGCGTGTAATTTGACTGACGGCTCTGTCACTTGAAGTATACTCAGAATTTTAAATATGAACGCTTATCAATGTAAGTAAACATACTTTATCTAAAGTATACTTGAGGTCTTTGCTTACTTAATTTACTACGCTAGTATGAACCCACCTATTGACTGGAGCGTTTCCATTATAAAAATGGTGATAAGTGACAAATTAGTTTAGTCCCCTGAGATTTAGAATGAGTCTGTGGCCCCCGTCTTTCTTAGGTCTAATGAAGATGGGGAAAAACACTTCATAAGAATCATGATCAGTTGTTTCAATAATACTTCTAGATAGTAGTTTTGCTACTTCATTGTCAATAATGGCACATTCTTCAACAGAGAAAATAGCCCGGGGAAAATAGATTGTGGGCGTGTTGTGTTATTATAAAATGGCCTCGTGTCCAACTCAAGCGTTGCACCTCTGACAGATGTCAGAATTTCCTTATCAGAGGTAATCTGCCGCCAGGCGCTAATGGACTTGGTTATGCAACCAGCCCTATATTTAGTGTATCTAGATTCCAAATATTCCTTTAGGTCACGTACCGATTTTTTAATGTTTTTCAGAGATTGTATTACGTCCTCTCAGTTCTGGTCCTTCCCTAAAATTACGGCTTGCTCTCTACAGGCCTGGAGTGTTTGCCAAAATTCTTTTGTGCCCTGTGCTTGTTATCATAATGGGAATTGTATGGGCGGGAAAAACGTGTCGCGCCAGATTTGCCTGCGCCTATGGCTTTCCCAAGGTTGTTCGTATCTTTAGCATCGCGCACTTGTTTGGCTAAGTCGGCCCCAAATAGCAAATCTGAACGACTGGCCGACTCATTTGCCTGGGTGCAAAGCGAATGAAATTCAGCTTTAAGGGCCGGTTTAATCTGCTCTCGGCGTAAGCGGGAAAGCTCCCCGACAGTGTGTCCTATTAGGACAATGGCGTCGATATTAGTGGCCAGTGTTTCTTTATCTGTGTTTGGTTTCTGGTCCACTAATCGATCACTTGCTTTTAAAATGACTCACAGGTCGGCTTTGCGCTTAGAATTATTCATTTGATCCCAAATTTCTGGGTTGACTCTTACGGTGGATATGTCGGCGCAATTTTCAGGTTTGGCGTGTTTAGCCAGTAGTGCTTTGAGCTTATCGTTGGGAAGGGTGATGCCCCACCATTTGGACGCTATGTTAGCCAAGCTTTGATTATTTTGGCGCCAATATTTTTATCATCAATGAGGTCAGCCTCGAGAGATTTGAGAAGCTCGTGGTCTTCTTCGGGCTCAGTTGTTTTAGATGAAGCTTGGACCTCATTAGAGTTCGATCCCTCAAGGAGATCCGTGTGTTTTGGCGCTCAACAATCCTTTTTAATAAGGAGGCCATTGTGCCCATATTTACGTTTATTTCTGAAAGTGTTTGCGCTAGGTTTTCGCCAGGTTGGTTTGTAGACCGACCTGCTTCAGCAGGGTGAGAATTATTGCCAGGTTGGCTGTCTGACGCACCAGTTTGGTGGCTAGCCTCAAGTTTATCGTTTTTAGCTGACATGATGAGCAATTAAGAGGTTACGGCACAATTTTTCGATGTAGATTGCTAAAGGGAAAAAAGAAAAGTAGCAACCAATAGTTAGTGATCTCTATTCAGATTGTAAATACTCACGACATTAAGTATCCGTCGTTTCGGCTCCGCAAGCGAGCGTACAATGGCTCAATAAGCTAGCGCGCGTGCGTCTCGTGGTACTCCGTAGTGACGTAGGACTGATGACAGATAGAACAGTAATGTGCTAACAAAAATGCAACAGGAATGTCCCCACAAATTCACTAAAAAGTCTATTAATAGTATCTAACGCATTTTTTGCTAACAAAAATGCATAAAGAATGCATGTTAGCCCACATAAACTCCTGTAAGTTAAACATTAACTTACAGGAGATAAAAACCATAGCAACCCTTCACAGATACGACTTGACGTTCCAGCGGCCGTTCCAGCGGCCTAAGCACTGGAGTCCAGGTTTTTCTCCACTGTCAGGAAGGCTTGGCTCCATGTTCATGTCACTCGTACCCAGTGTCTTTGTTCGCGTATTTTCTGCACTTCACGAGGAGCTCTTAGCTACCGTCTACGAAATTTATAACACTTGTATTTATTTTTACTTTTTTTTCAAAACCCATAGTCCACAAATAAACAGCCATACAATGGCTTATTCTCCAGGTGACTTGATCTGGGCGAAGATGCGTGGATATCCGCATTGGCCAGCTCGGGTAAGTGCAGATTTATCCAGGTTCATACAGTTTCTCTCTCACTGATTAAGTTGTTTGATTTGCTGAATATTTTTCTTCAATCAGATTGATCTTCCTGCACAAGACGAGAAAATTCCACCCAAGAAGTTTGCCATATTCTTCTTCGGAACACATGAGACGTAAATATACATGTTTATTTGGTTAAAAACGCATCTATGTCGTGCAGTATCAAATGCTTAGAAGACTTACACAAGCTGGTGTTGTAGTGTGACATAGTGATACCATACTTTTCTTTTACAATGTGATACATTTTTTTATCTTTCAAAGCATTACAGCTACACGTATTAAAGTCTGTATCACCGCATGCACTTATAAACAGGACTGCATTGTAAACACAGGGTTTTACCCAACTTGTTTGCACCACTACCTGTTTTCAAACAAAATCAAACCAGGCCAACTTAATGGAATTTCGTGATTCATATCTTATTCCTTTTCACAATGGCTTTCATGTAATGTAATTACTGTATTTTATATTTCAGTTTTATTACTTTTTAAATTTGAAATGTAAATAGATCTTTAAGAGTAAGTAACTTTGTAAGTGTGTCCACAATTAGCAGAAATGCTAAATCTTTTTGGACACATTAATAAAGTTATTCGTGATAGTTATTGAACTTCATGTCGTACAATTCAGGGAGTAATCAAGTGAGTAATTTCAAATCAGCTGAGCGTGTAGTGCGAGGACGATTTGAAATTACGAGCACGATTACCCCTAAATTGTACGGCACGAAGTTCAATTACTAATTAATCGCATCAATAACAAAATTGGAGATTAATAATTCTATGTGGAGTTTTTTTGCACTCAAAGCGTCAAGGTTATTTTCTATCAGTTTGAAAGCAGGAGGAAAACGGCAAAAACAGAACCCATTTAAGTACACCTGATTGATGCGCTCGCAACGCAGGTGTCCAATTACAGCTATCCAATTACAAAAAGTTGTAATTGGATAGCTGTAATTGGACACCCACGTGACTGGCACCTATTGCGTAAGAAATAGGAGCACGGATAACCAATCACAATTGAGAATTGTGTTATTGATATAATTATTGTTATTATTATTTGTGCAAATTAACCAGACATAACTTGTACCTTGTTCATATGCTGCCTGTTTTAGGACGCCACTTTCTTAATTTTTTCTTAGTACGCGTACTAACCTGTACTTAGAATATACGTAATGTACTAACCGTATTAACTTACTAATATAAGTGAGGGCGAACAAGGGGCCGTACTAACGTACTAGGAATATAAGTGAGGGCAAACGGGGGCCGTACTAACGTACTAACGATATAAGTGAGGGCAAACAAAGGGCCGTACTAACGTACTAGGAATATAAGTGAGGGCAAACGGGGGCCGTACTAACATACTAATGATATAAGTGAGGGCAAACAAGGGGCCGTACTAATGTACTAGGAATATAAGTGAGGGCAAACGGGGGCCGTACTAACGTACTAACAATATAAGTGAGGGCAAACAAGGGGCCGTACTAACGTACTAAGAATATAAGCGAGGGCAAACGGGGGCCGTACTAACGTACTAACGATATAAGTGAGGGCAAACAAGGGGCCGTACTAACGTACTAGGAATATAAGTGAGGGCAAACGGGGGCCGTACTAACGTACTAACGATATAAGTGAGGGCAAACAAGGGGCCGTACTAACGTACTAGGAATATAAGTGAGGGCAAACGGGGGCCGTACTAACGTACTAACGTACTAACAATATAAGTGAGGGCAAACAAGGGGCCGTACTAATGTACTAAGAATATAAGTGAGGGCAAACGGGGGCCGTACTAACGTACTAAGAATATAAGTGAGGGCAAACAAGGGGCCGTGCTAACGTACTAAGAATATAAGTGAGGGCAAACGGAGGCCGTACTAACGTACTCATGTACTAACAATATAAGTGAGGGCAAACAAGGGGGCCGTACTAACGTACCAAGAATATAAGTGAGGACAAACAAGGGGCCGTACTAACGTACTAAGAATATAAGTGAGGGCAAACAAGGGGGCCGTACTAACGTACTAGGAATATAAGTGAGGGCAAACGGGGGCCGTACTAACGTACTAACGATATAAGTGAGGGCAAACAAGGGGCCGTACTATTGTACTAGGAATATAAGTGAGGGCAAACGGGGGCCGTACTAACGTACTAACGTACTAACAATATAAGTGAGGGCAAACAAGGGGCCGTACTAATGTACTAAGAATATAAGTGAGGGCAAACAAGGGGCCGTACTAACGTACTAAGAATATAAGTGAGGGCAAACGGAGGCCGTACTAACGTACTCATGTACTAACAATATAAGTGAGGGCAAACAAGGGGCCGTACTAACGTACCAAGAATATAAGTGAGGACAAACAAGGGGCCGTACTAACGTACTAAGAATATAAGTGAGGGCAAACAAGGGGGCCGTACTAACGTACTAACAATATAAGTGAGGGCAAACGGAGGCCGTACTAACGTTAAATATCCGAATAGGATGTTTTAGTGAATATTTACGATTTCGAGAATGCTTACTTGTTGTTAATATATACGTATAAGGTTCGATGCCCCTATACGAAGCTTTCGGTACCCATATCCCCTCCCCTCACCCTCCCGGTAAGGGGGTTGTAATCACCAAGCGGATTTCTCTTTTATATGCAAAATAATAGCTGGATGTTGATAAACAGGGTTCACCACCTAAGGCTGAGTTTACTGCCATTGCAAAAGTCACACCAGTCAGATTTCCAGTTTACATACACAAGGTGAATCAGGTGGTGTAAAGCACAATTTTTTCGTTCTGGATGTTGATAAACAAGGTTCACCACATAAGGCTCAGTTTACACCATTGCAAAAATCAAAATGACTCTTTTTGATGACAATATGACTTGCTTTCTCAGAGATATGGCATCATACCATTGTTTAGTGGCAACTTATTGCTTTTTTCAAGATCCTCCAACTTCTGTGTTAACGACAATAAAACGGAGATCTTTGCCATTGGGATCGAGTATAATCTTGATGAAACTAAATGTCTTCATAAAGAACAAAAATCTACTAAAATTTTGGCAATAGTGTTCGATTATCATACACCATCAAGGATGAAAGCAAACTTCGATTAAATTCTTAAATCTATCGAAGATATATTGAATATGTGGAAGTGGAGAGGGCTTACATCATTAGGGAAATTACAAATTGTTAAATCCTTAATTCTACCTCAGTAAAGTTTTAAGTAAAGCGGCGTTGATTGCAGTTTCAGACGATTTGATTAAAGAGATCGACAGTGTAATTCATTGTTTTATTTGGAAGGGTAATGATAAAATTAAGCGCCTCTCTCTTATCAATGACATCGGAGATGGTGGACTTAGGATGCTAGACATCCAATCGATGATTCGAGCACAGAGGGTGTTGGTATTAAAAAGATTTGTGGACGAAGAAAGTAGCAGTTCTTGCTTTAATTTAAATTTCGTTGGCAACAAATGTTCCGTTTACAAGTGTGGATGGCCGTTACTCTACCTTATTCTATTTAAAAGAATGTTAATTGTTAGTATTTGTAAGTCATTGTTCGTGAAAGTTCTTATGAACTATTTAATATTGTGTTTTTAGTTCAAGAATAATAAAAAACTACATTTGTACAATGAAATTGCAATCCCATCAAAATACTGTAGAAGTTACCCGAATCATACGCAGTTCAGGATATTGAAACTTAACCCTTCCTTGGAAAATTAAACTTGCAAACTGTAATTCCTGGTTTATTTGAATATTCAGCCAGGTACACCCAACGACCGTGCCTACCATGGACGTTTCAGTGTTGCGAAAAGCATTGTAATGCCTATCATAGAAAAACAACACACAGTGTTGTGTTGATCACCCAGTAAAGAAACATTGACATTGTCTTGTTTGTATTTTCGCAGTTTCACTTTTAAAAATACATTAAACTTGAACCAGACCATTTTTTTTTCCTGAATAGTAAAATTAATATTCACTAAAATAATGTCCTCACGTATATTCTTACTACGGCCACTGTTCAGGCCCCCTGTTTGCCCTCACGTATATTCGTAGTACGTTAGTACGGCCCCCTGTTTGCCTTCACTTATATTCTTAGTACGTTAGTACGATAGTACGGCCCCCTGTTTGCCCTCACTTATATTCTTAGTACGTTAGTACGTTAGTACGGCCCCCTGTTTGTCCTCACTTATATTCTTAGTACGTTAGTACGTTAGTACGATCCCCTGTTTGCCCTCACTTATATTCTTAGCACGTTAGTACGTTAGTACGGTCCCCTGTTTGCCCTCACTTATCTTAGTACGTTAGTACGGCCCCTATTTGCTCTCACTTATCTTCTTAGCACATTAGTACGTAAGTACGGTCCCCTGTTTGCCCTCACTTATATTCTTAGTACGTTAGTACGTTAGTACGGTCCCCTGTTTGCCCTCACTTATATTCTTAGCATGTTAGTACGTTAGTACGGCCCCTGTTTGCTCTCACTTATCTTCTTAGCACGTTAGTACGTTAGTACGGTGCCCTGTTTGCCCTCACTTATATTCTTAGCACGTTAGTACGTTAGTACGGCCCCCTGTTTGCTCTCACTTATCTTCTTAGCACGTTAGTACGTTAGTACGGTCCCCTGTTTGCCCTCACTTATATTCTTAGCACGTTAGTACGTTAGTACGGCCCCCTGTTTGCTCTCACTTATCTTCTTAGCACGTTAGTACGTTAGTACGGTGCCCTGTTTGCCCTCACTTATATTCTTAGCACGTTAGTACATTAGTACGGCCCCCTGTTTGCTCTCACTTATCTTCTTAGCACGTTAGTACGTTAGTACGGTGCCCTGTTTGCCCTCACTTATATTCTTAGCACGTTAGTACGTTAGTACGGCCCCTATTTGCTCTCACTTATACTCTTAGTAGGTGTATATTCTTACCACCTTTGAGACCTTTGTTAACAGAGAAGAGAATTTCTTTTTCAATATCATTGTCTCATGTTTTCATTAACCCACTGCCACAAGGCTTTGCATCCTTAGTACTTTGTTACGCTGTACTAAGAAAAAGTAAAGGAAAATGAGTCCTGTTCTAGGCATGGTATAACCTTGTTAGCTCAGTTGGATGAGTACCAGCCCAGGTGGACCACCAGCCAAATTGATCAGACAAATTAAGGGAAAGTTATTGTTGTTGACAATGTTGTTCATGACTTTCTTTTCTTAATGATTTTTTTCCAGAGCTGTAATGCAAACAAAAGATTTATTTCCCTATGAGAAGTACAAAGAGAAATTTTTAAAAAATGCCAACCGGACACGACGGGGATTTAAAGAGGCTTTGGTTGAAATTGTGGAGAATCCAAAGGTCAAGTGGGGAATGCGCGGACAAGAAGTTGATGAAGATGATGACGACGAAGAGGAAGAAGAGGAAGATGATTCCGCAGAGGAAAAGGAGAAATCAGAAGAAGAAAAGTCAGAAGATGAAGAAGAGAATGCAGACAACAAATCTAAACCGTCCAAACAGGTATTGGTTTCAGTGTTTGACTTCTACATAATCTACATGTAATACCTCCGAGAAAGTAACATTAATTTTTTACCCTTCTGTCAAACCCCAAAAGTAATGGCCCCAGAAAGTAGCATCCCCTTAAAAAATGTTACTACTCAAAATAAATAAAATCTACCGTATTCAATGTAAATGTTTAACATAATGTGGTAGGTGCTTACAAATACAAATTGGCAGGAAATAACTTGGATATTTATTATTTAATATTATTCAATTAATTGTTATTATAAATTTAAGTGCTCTTTGTTTCAAGGCTACTCTGTCCTCTGCAGCTGTAGCTGCTTCTGTCCAGGTTCTTAACCCCCTCTCCTTAAGCTCCTTTCGACTTTCCTTCCCCATGTCTCATGTGGTCATCCTTGTTTCCTTTCCCCTTCTGGTACCCAAGTGAGTGCAATACGTGGGTCTGAACAATGGTCCATTCTAAGGACGTGGCCCAGCCATGTCCATCTCCTCCTTGCTACTTGCTTGCTTATTGCCTCTCCTTATTCCTCTTTAGGAAAAAACACTTCAGTTGAGATATTGCTTGAGAGCTGTGTCTGGTTGTTGGTGCAAAAAAAGCACAAAATCATGATAATAGAGTGAAAGCTTACTATCAATGCAACCAATGTGTAGCTCATCAACACGTAAAGATACGGTGAAGCACATGGAAGTGAACATTGCAGTCGATAATATGTCGACAACAAGATGACATCGAGACATGGAAATTTGAAGTATGTCGCCGATTGCCACCGATAACTACGATAGTCAATGATAAGTCACGGACGATACTCACGAAAATACAAACATCAAACGTCGGTGTCGATCAAAGCCCGATTGTGCAATTCCAAACACTATCGGAAGATTAGTACTACTTACACTCACTCCTACAACACCATGACATAGTAGCTACTCTCCTTAAGAGTAGTAGGTGCTCAGTGTCAGCAAAGCTCACCATTGGGGCCTGCTTGTCTGGGTTGTCAGAAAAGTTTGAAGTAAACATCTGACTTTCAAGAGTAACTGGATATTTGTTTTAAAAATGTTATCTCCTCTAAAGAACTGCCAAGCAATGGCAATGTAGGTGGCAATATTGTAGGATGTGTAGGGTTGTACCTAAATCATACCGTCCAGAAGGACGTCGGACACCTTATTGAGACTTATATAATGTAATGTCAACAATTTTATTTTCAATAAATTTTTAAGTGTAAAAAAGAAAATCTAAAATCCCCACTCAGGATTGAACCTGTGACCTCAGCTAGGTTTGGGCTTACATAACCTACCGTACCACTGTACCACCTAGCTTCTCGGGTTGTTTAGCCCTAAATTTAACTATATAAACTGCTACCCCTATACCTCAACTGAAAGCTGACCAGTTGCTCCATTATATAAGTCTCAATTAGGTGTCCAACGTCCTTCTGGATGGTATGATTTGGGCTTGACCGTGGTGTAGGTGGAAATGGCAATGTTGGCAATGTAGGCGGTGACGCTTTTAAATTATTACTTTATTGTGTTGTTCCAGAAAATATCCATACCCCTCCCACGGAAGGGTTTTTTGATTTGGACCCACCCCACCCCTCTGGAAATTCCAATTGAGCTTCATACATGTACTTTCCTTTAAAGTCATTGGCTTTTGAGATCCCTCTTTCCCTCAGAATTTCCAATAACCTTCCATGGGTGAGGTACAGTTGTATGGATATTTTCTGGAACCACACATTCAGGTGTTTCTTTAATGTACTGTTTTTAGAATGAGAAATCTACAAAGCAAAGAAAGCTGTCTGTTTCCAAGGAGAAGGTGAGCTGTGACGTGGTGATGTGCTGTACCCAGGCATACATTTCTAAATTATTGTGTTCGTAGATAGGTAAACACTTCCTAATCTTGTGAAGGCGGGCTTTTTGAGATTTTTTGGGTCAACACCGATTTAGCCAGGGAATATTGTTAAGTATCATATTGTAGTTTTAATGCAAAGTACAAAATTTTTGTTTTATTGGACATGTACTGTAACACATAATTCAATAATATTTGCCTCTGCAATGACATCAAAATATGGGCAAGTGGTTGCTTACCAGAGGTTAAAAACAATAGAAAAACTCAGATCACAATAGTCGAAAGTGGTCATGGTCGCTTATGATAGGTTTTGACTAAAGTGATTTGACTGGAAAAAATTTGGTATTTTGGAAAAGTGGTTGCTTAGGAGAGGTGGTCGCTTAGGAGAGGTGGTCGCTTAGGAGAGGCGGTCGCTTAGAAGAGGTGGTCCCTTAGGAGAGGTGGTCACTTAGAATAGGTGGTTGCTTATAATTAGTCACTTAGAAGAGGTGGTCCCTTAGGAGAGGTGGTCGCTAAGAAGAGATGGTCGCTTAGAAGAGGTGGTCGCTTAGAAGAGGTGGTCGCTTAGAAGAGGTGGTCGCCTATAAGAGGTGGTCGCTTAGGAGAGGTGGTTGCTTAGAAGAGGTGGTCGCTAAGAAGGGGTGATCGCTTAGAAGAGGTGGTCGCTTAGAAGAGGTGGTCGCTTAGAAGAGGTGGTCGTTTAGGAGAGGTGGTTGCTTAGAAGAGGTGGTCGCTAAGAAGGGGTGATCGCTTAGAAGAGGTGGTCGCTTAGAAGTGGTGGTCGCTTAGAAGAGGTGGTCGCTTAGAAGAGGTGGTCGCTTAGAAGAGGTGGTCGCTTAGGAGAGGTGGTTGCTTAGAAGAGGTGGTCACTTAGGAGAGGTGGTTGCTTAGAAGAGGTGGTCGCTAAGAAGGGGTGATTGCTTAGAAGGGGTGATCGCTTAGGAGAGGTGATCGCTTAGAAGAGGTGGTCGCTAAGAAGGGGTGATTGCTTAGAAGGGGTGATCGCTTAGGAGAGGTGGTTGCTTAGAAAAGGTGGTCGCTAAGAAGGGGTGATTGCTTAGAAGGGGTGATCGCTTAGGAGAGGTGGTTGCTTAGAAGAGGTGGTTGCTTAGAAGAGGTGGTCGCTTAGAAGACGTGGTTGCTTAGAAGAGGTGGTCGCTTAGAAGAGGTGGTCGCTTAGGAGAGGTGGTTGCTTAGAAGAGGTGGTCGCTAAGAAGGGGTGATCGCTTAGAAGAGTTAGTCGCTTAGAAGAGGTGGTCGCTTAAAAGAGGTGGTCACTTAGAAGAGGTGGTCGCTTAGGAGAGGTGGTTGCTTAGAAGAGGTGGTTGCTAAGAAGGGGTGATCACTTAGAAGAGTTAGTCGCTTAGAAGAGGTGGTCACTTAGAAGAGGTGGTCGCTAACAAGAGGTGGTCACACATGGAGGTTCAACTGTATTAAAGTAATAATAAGAAATATTCATTGGTAATATTGGTTTCAATCTACAAAGCTGTGAATTCTAATTTGTAATATTTGAACTTGCAGATTTGCATTGAAATTGGTGCAAGAAGGGTGTTTTAAAGGCTTAGTATTAAAACCATTATGTAAAACCAGGGCCAGGTTGTTCTTAGCATCAATTTTGATTCCAGTTAAATAATTAATAAATGGATATTTCTTCCAAAATATTTTTGCCCTTTAGCTTCAGTTTTGATTTGTTTTCACATGCAGCTTAACATTAGCTTTTGAAAACCTTTTAAACAAAATATTGAAATTAAATCCTTGCAGTTATGTTTTAATCCTGGGTTAGTAAATCAGATTTTGAACAACCTAGCTCAGATGTTTAACATGTTATTGTTTTAATTATAGGAAGAAGCAAGGAAAGAGGAGGGAAAGAAAAAACAAACACAAAACAAAAAACGAGCCAAGTCAGAGTCTCCTGAAAAGGTAAATAAATAAAAGCTGAGAATTTAATTCAAACAGGATGAGAATTGATAAGAGTTGACTGATTTTCCTTGCCCAGAACAGTTCCATTACATTGATCGATCATTGCATTGGCAGTGTAATATTTATGGTCCTGAATAACTCTGATCATTTTTTTCCATTCTTGGTATTTTTAACCCTTGGTATTTTTAACCCTTGAACTCAAGAAATGTACCATATAAAGTACTGCCAGCCCATGAAGTTAGATTTGAATGGTCACATCATAGGATTTCGTTGGAAGACTCAAAAGTTAGAACTACACTATACAATGTTTGTCTACATTTTTTGTGTAGACATGCATTTTTGAATTTTCTTGAATTGTTGACTCTGGCAGTAAAACTAAAAAGGGTTAAGTGTGTTTAAAAAGCTCTTAAACCTGTAGACTTTTGCTTGTTTGTAGGACAGTTCCTTTGAAGAGACACCAGATGAAGAAAGCTCAGAGAGTGACAAGGAGGAAGTATGTGAATAACTTAAAGATTTTAATTTGTATAAAACTGAATTAGAAAGGTTGTCTCTGCTAAGAAAATTCTGAGTGTGATTGGTTATTAACTGGTCTGATTTGAGCACGAGTAGAACATTTGCCTGTCAACCCGGTTTTAATATGATAACGAGTACTGTAACATGCTAATAAGCTTTTAAATTCTTGTGCTGAACCATTTTTTTCTCATAGACAATCAAATTGGAGTAATTTTTATTGTATAAATATTATTTTTTTGCCTTTTGCAAACGTTGAAAACTACTGAATCACAATCTCATGAACAAACCCTTTTTGGACAGCTTAAAATGAACCTGAGACAAACATCTTGAATCTTTGTTTGTACTTTCCTTACACATACACCATGTTATAAACTGAAACCATCCTCTTATCAAACACTACAAGTCATCGTACCTAAACCAAGCTTTTATCCCAAATTCACCATGCATGCTATAAAATTAAATTCTGGGCGCACAGTATAAAATCTTACATCACTGCTCAAGTTCACTTGTCTTGTGTGCACTGTCCATGCTGTTTCTACTGAGTGGTTTGAAATTTAATTATTTTCACAAGATTGTGGTTCAGTAGTTTTAAGGTTCACAAAGGCAAAACAAATTTAAAAACTTGTCAAAATCTTATGATAAAATGTGTGATTTGGTTGAGAAAAAAATGGTTCAATACATATTGCAGTGGTGGTATCTGTCACTTTAATACAAGTCACTGCATTTTAGAATGTTAAAAACTCATTAATTAGCATGTTACAGAAGTTATTATCATATTAAAACTGGGTTATGAGCAAACGTTCCAATGTGTGTATGACTTATTACTGGGTAATTGAACAGTGTGTATCATTTTGTGTGATAGGACAGTTATGCATCAGCCAATTCCAGTAGTGCCCACAGGACAACACCCAGGCATAAGCATTTTGTGAAAAAAGAAACATGGCAAATGCCTCTAGCCTGAGAAAACAGACAACTTTTTGCGGTGGCACCACTACGGTTTCCCTCTGTGAAAAGGCGTCTGAGAAACGTGCGCAAAAATACCATACTAATGATGTAATGTTGCCCAGGTAATGGTAGTCCTTCTGATTGGTTGAAACAATCTCTCAACCAATCAGAAGGACGACCAACGATAAGAAAATCATCTAAGTAATTAACAATAGAATGAAAACCGCGTCGCGCCATCATCCGGACAATAGCATTAGATAAGCGATTAAATATGGCGGGGGCGCACGAAACGCCAAAACAGAGGCGATTGTCAACAAAGTATTTGTAGCGAGAAGGGTCATGCGGACCAAACATCCAGCGGAAGCCTTGGAGTTGACGATGAGCTGGAAATACGGGCACCCATCGCCAGGCAGACTCGATATCGACGACAGCATAAAAACAGTTGTCAGTCGACACTGACACAGCGGTGTCAATTGAGTTCATTCGGAAGGACTCAAGGTCACGCTTGATGTAATCGTTCAGGGACGTTCCAAATGGACGGCTACAATCCGTGATCGGGCGGGATTTACCCGAGTCTTTCTTAGGTACACGGCCGATGGGATGAATGCATTTCGGCTTAGTGTTTACACGAGAAATGCGGCCAAGAGAGAGTTCATTTAAGAAAAGCTGATCCATTTCCGGTTTAAACTCAGCGCACGTGGCACTAGAATAGTTGTCATTAGCATAGCTGTCAATACACGAGATGTCCGATTTCGGGAGAAGCTTGAATCCCGCACGCAAACCATCGAGAATAAAAGAGCGGTCGGGATCATGTAAAAGTTCGTTTTCCCAAGCATGGTAATTGAGCGGGGAATCCTCAAGCGGTGGTGAATCAATAAAAGTTGAGTCAGTACAAATAGGGGCAGGGTCTCCATTTGGGTGGGGTAAAAATTGTCATTGTTTTTGAGTACTAGACCCTGCGTTGCCAGGACATGCCTTCCCTTTGTGTTGTTGAGAACAGTTTATACACACATGCTTGTATCGACAAGACTGTGCATTTGGGCAACCATTGGGGCTAAAGTTCCACCGAAAACAGAACTCGTCCTGAGCTGACTGTGAGGCAGCTGACCGTCGGCCATCCGTGGGTGTACTACGCGAACTTTGGGACGGTGTTGGGCGAAGAGCATCGAAATATTGTGCGCTCAAATCATCCACGTTGCACCCCCAATTGAACTTTTCGCGCATTTTTGTTGCCCAGTAGTCCTGATCGAAGGCCAGGATAGCTTTAGTTTGGAAGCGTGTGCCTTTAATAGCGAGGAACTTTAAATATTTGAGATAATCGGACGCCTCCGAGGGGTTTTTGGCCATAAGGGTCTCGAGGATCTTGAAATTAGCCAACATGAATTGCGCAAATGTTAACTGAAGGGGCTTGAGTTGTTTACCGTCTGTGCCATAAATTAGATCTGATGGTAGGAGAGGCTTACCTTCAGAGCTAGCAGAGGTAGTTGAGCTGGAGGCAGCTTGGCTGTCAACTGAAGCCTGAGGTGAAGGTGGCTCGCGGCGAGGAGTCGCAGAGAGGGCTTCTTCTTCGAGTTTTGCCAACTCTTTGTCGAGTTTGAAGGGCGGCACAACTGGTGTTGCAGGCTCTGCTAAACCAGCGTCGGGAGCGGTAGACGAGTCCGGAGAGGTAGTCAAGGTGGAGAGAACTCGGCGCAGAATTACTTTGTGGCCCACCACAAGGCGCATATCTGACAAATCTTGTTCCGTGATGCCGGAGAAGATGGCTTCGGAAGTTATGGCGTTTTCGGCCAGAATTCCTATAAGGGCGGCCGGTATGTCGTGCTTAAGGCAAAACTTCTCCAGCCAGGGAGACGAATCACCGGCTTGGTCCGATTTTTTTGAAGATCGTTTGGACTTACAAGGCATAATTAAGCAGAAAATAAAGCGAGCAAAAAGCAATGTGTGTACAGTACAAAGGCGAAGTAAAACTAACTTGAGATAGGACGTGTTCCTACGGTAGTCAATGATTAACCAACTGACGCTCCGTATTATAATGCTATTGGACAAAGTCAAATACCTCACGTAATGTTGCCCAGGTAATGGTAGTCCTTCTGATTGGTTGAAACAATCTCTCAACCAATCAGAAGGACGACCTAGATCTGGGTAGCGTTACGTCATCAGTACGTACTTTTATGCTCGTTTCTCGGACATCTTTTTATGGAAGGAACCGTAGTGGTGCCACTGTGAAAAGTCATCTGCTTTCTCAGGCTAAAATGCCCCATGGCAGGGACAAAACGTTGTCCTGTGGTATAGTAAAAAAGAAGAAAACTTCTTTGAATCTAGACTCTTTCACTGAAGTTGTTTGAAGGCAAACCAAGTCAATAGAGAAGTATTTTCCCTCAGTTTTACTGACTAGTGATTGATTAGATCAGGTTCGCACAAAATTTCTTGTCAGAAATAGAGCCAGGATTCTTTGAGGTCGAAAACAGGATAAAAAATGCTCCAGGTTACACTGAGGGTAGGCTAATGCGTGGCCCCTGGGCATTTTTCATCTTTGCACTCTTTCCAAATATCTCATCAAATCCTATAGTTTTATACATTACATTATGTAAGTATTTGTGACATCACACTTTAGGACTCTCTTCTTTTTATGACTAAAAGTGATCTTCGGTTTCTACATCAGGAATATAAACCGGTTCCCAAAAAGAGGGCATCTGCTGAGACAGCAAAGCGCAAAAGTAAATCTTCAAAGGCTGTTAGTGACAGTAGCAGCAGTGATGAAGATCAAGAGGAAGAAAAAGTAAGAGAAAACTACATTCTTTAACTTTAATTCAACCTACGATAATTCAACGAAAATTTGTCTTTTGAAATTTTGAAAAAGTGAACTTTCGATTATTGGAAATTTTGAGAGAAATGTATTTTACATTTACATTTACCAAAATGAGAGCAGTCCCTCTCTTCGAGGCTTATGTGCTCTGGTCGCGGTCAAGTTCTTAAAGTTCTTAATGCGTCAGCTCACAAACCCCACTCTTAAAAGAGTTAATATTAGGAGCTGTAGCCAACATGGCAGGCAAATTGTTCCATTGTTTTATAGTTCTAGATAGGAAGCTGTACTGAAGGTAAGTTTTCGTCTCATTAGGTATTCTATAGGATTTAGTGTGAGTATTTCTGGAGTATCTTGTAAGTGGTATAAGTTCTTTAGCTACTTCAACTAAGCTATTTACAATTTTGTAAAACATTGCAAATAGTAAAACATTGCATCAACAAGAAAAATATCTGTGATATTTTGTGTCCATAGTTGTGAGAAAAATGTATTTTTTTTTTACACAAAGCCACCATGTCCAAGCGCATAGTTAGACCTCTTGGCGTATGTTATCCATATTCTGCTTAAATCTAGAGTTCTAATATTTGCTCAAGTTTTAAAGATCCATGGTAAACATTCATTTGTTTTCATTAAGGACACAACTGAAAATGATGAACCAAAGAAGAAGAAAACAAAACTGGAGGCAGAAGACAAGAAGAAGATTCAGCAAGCAAAAGATGCAAGGAAAAAGAAGAAAGAAGAGGAGAAAAGCAATAACAAAGATGAAACAGAGAGAAAAAAGCAGGAAAAGCTGCAAAAATTAGCAGAAAAGAAGTATGTATTTTTTTGCTAAGAATTCAAATCAGTTCATAAACTAGTCTGAAGGGTGGGATGTATCCATGCTGTGCAGGTTAAGGTAACTATTTCATGAACAAGACTAAAGATACTACTCTTCTGGTAAACCCTGACACTCACAAATATTTTGGCTGCCTTCAGAGTAATGATCATGATTCCGTGAGTCTATTTCAGATGCGTCGCCTGGTACATTTATTTAATTTTGTCTCACAGCTCCATGTGATGGCATTTTTTAGTGTTGCATGTTTCAGTTCAAACAGTGTACAAAGAAAGTGTGATCGTGCAATACAGAAAAGCTTGCCACATGGTACAGACAAATTTACCATGTTACTGATGCAATTGAAATAGATTTGCAGCATCACAATCGTTTACTCTGAAGGTGTCCATAAGAATTGTCGGTGTTGCAGTTTACTGGGAGAGAAGTATTGCCTCAGGAAAATCCCAAGGAGCTCAAATTTCAGAAGTTTGTAGCCAAACTGGGAAATATCAGGTGCCCCAGCCAAGAATAAATTATCATGTGGCCATGTTTCATGGACACTTCAACCTATGTTTAAAGCCTGGCTTAATGATGATGCATGCATATAAAGGCAAGTTTTGAAAATGCAACTTGCATACAGGTTTGTGTTGCAAGTAGTTGCAAGTTGTAGGCTAGTTGTAAAAAATGCATACATCGACCTACACTGTAATTCAGCCATTGACTGCGAGAGTGATAAATACACAAATCATCATCATCATCATCATCAATTTTTGTACCTTTATGCACCTGTACCCATACCTTTTCAATAATGCTGATAACAAGCAGGCATTGTTAGGTCTAACCTTTTTCAAGTTCTTGCATTTTCTTCTCCAAATTGGGCATGATTTGTTCCTCTTTCAATAATTGATTGATTTCTTTCTCTTAGTTTTAGTTTGTCAAAATACCTGTGACACTGCTCCTTTTATAATAAATTAATGGTAATGGTCAAATAGAGTCATAAGTCAATACAGTCATGTTTGACGTTGCACTGACTTGCCTATCTGAAAAAGCATCTCTCAGAATTAATTACACATGGCATTCTTTCCATTAGATGCATTGGCCCTAAGTTATGGAATCTACTGCCTAAAAATATATGAGATCTTCCTGCATTATCTGTATTTAGGCAGCATATCAGAAAGCTCTATTTAAATTCCTTACTGGCCAATGCTCATTGTTCTAATTGCATTTTATGTAGTACATGATAGACATTTTACTATTTTATTATATACGTTATTTTATAAATACATAGTCACCTGGGTCTCTATTTAATAATCATAGATAGTCATGTAAAATAGTTTTATTAATTCTAGTTGCAACATTATTTAATTCATAGTGTCCCCATTTAGTGGTTCTTCTACTGCTATTTTAGTTTGACACTCAAATAAAGGTATTATTATTATTATTATTATTATTATTATTATTATTATTATTATTATTATTATTATGCAAGCGAGGTGGTTTCGTTGTCCAACATCACAATGAGCTGAGAGATTTAGAAGCCGAACTTCTGGGTATGGTATGTAGTGATGTTGAAATCGAGCCTGTTCTTCAAGATATTTCGGGAGAACAACTGCGAAGGGGTTCAGATCTAGCTCCAAATGCGAGATTAGATATTCACGCACGCGGGTTCTGGGAGAACCAACAATCAGCATTCTTCGACATGAGGGTTTTTCACCCTAATGCTGACTCGTATAGGGACCTAGAGCTCCAACAGATATACCGCAATCACAAGAATGAGAAGAAGCGTCTATATTCTAGGAGAGTTTTGGACATTGAACAAGGAACTTTCACACCCCTTATTTTCACATCAATGGGTGGTATGGGAAAGGAGTGCTTGCAATACCATAGCAGACTAGCACAGCTGATCTCCATCAAGAAAGGAGAAGACTATGCCAAAACAATCTCTTGGATAAGAGCAAGGACATCCTTTGCTCTATTAAGATCCGCATTAATCTGCCTTAGAGGATCGAGAGTTAGAAGAAGAGTCTTTTGTGATTTTAAGAACATAGATATTGACATTGAAACCCAAGAAGGAGCCATAATGTAATGTTAAGAATTCTTTACTGCCGTCACCTTGTGAATACAAATGTCTTATATAAATTTTATTTTTATTGAAATTTTTTTAGTAACACTTTTACGATATTTTATGGATTGTAATTATGAATATTTTTAGCATTCTAGTAGGTTAATAATTGTAAACATGAAATTATTTGAGAATTTTTTTTAATTAATTGTAAATGTAAGATTGTTTGAGAATTTTTTAATAAAGGTTTTATATTATATAAATTATAAAAAAAATAATAATAATAATTTTTTTTTATTTTTTTAGATGTTTATTAACAATTAAAATAACTATTTACAATACATTAAAATTCTAATACGATAAGATATGTACATTTGAAATGGTATAATAAAAAACTCCTGAAAATTTTTAATTATTATTATTATTATTATTATTATTATTATTATTATTATTATATTCCAGAAAATATCCTTACCAGGTCCCATGGAAAGTTGTTTGGTTTAGACCCACCCCTCTGGAAATTCCAATTTACGTTCATACTGTACTGTACTGCTACTGTACTGTACTTTCCTAAGACAAAATTGCCGTTTGAGACCCCACTCCCTCTCAGAATTTCCAGTGACGTTTCATGGGGAGGTATGGATATTTTCTGGAGCCACACTATCACTGCCCCAAAATAATTTGGTTTTGGCTTTTTTTGTTTCTGTTTCAGAGCAATGTTAAAGGAAAAGAAGAAAAAGGAGAAACTTGAACAGCGGAAAGCAGAAAAACAGGCTGCTGAGAAAGCAAGAATGCAAGAGAAAGAACAAGAAAAACAACGAGCAAAACAGGAACAGGAAAAAGAAAAAGAGAAATTACGAGCCAGACAAGAAAGGGAACGAGAAAAGGCACGGGAAAGAGCAGAGCGTGAAAAACAGAAAGAGATTGAGAGAAAGGAGAGAGAAAGAAGAAAATGTGAGTACTAGAAATAATTACCCATTTTGCCTTATAATTATAGTGAAGAATTTGATGCAAGAAATGGACAAATCATTCAAGATTGTTGCCTTGGGTTAATCGTTCAAAATAGTAAACATGCAAAATAGTAAACATCATAGTCTGACAGTCTGTAACAACAGGTCTGCATGTAAGGGAAGTCAGTTTTAAGCATTTTAGAAAGTTCCACATACTGGGGACTATCTTTCTGTGATATAGTGGTTTTAATAGCATGTATGATTCTAGTGCCTGACATTTACAAGTAGAGTGTATTCATTTGACAAAAACTAAAACATAAATGTACCAGTCTACCATTGAACTGTGCATGACTGATTTTTACCATTGAGATACACTGAGATGTGACTAAGTCCTGATTCATCACAGTGACCCACTTATTTTACTATCACTTTTTAAACTATTGTCACTGAAAAGCCTTGGAAAGGGAGTGTTCAGTTAAACTATTGTATTTAATATATTTGTATTGAGGAAAGGGAGCAATTGATACTGTAAAAGGGTGTAAACAACCTTATTTATTGTTATTATTATTATTATTATTATTATTATAATAATAATTATTAATTAATAATAATAATTATTATTAATTAATAATAATAATATTAATAATAATAATAATTATTATTATTATTATTATTATTATTAACCTTATTGTACATGGTTTATTTTTACATTAGCTACACCACCAACTGTGGAGGAAATTTTGGACAAAATGAATTATGAACTTGTGATGTCACTAACTGTTGAAGCTCCTGTGAGTGAATTATTAACTGCACTGTACATGTACAGTATATCAAACTGCATGTTTTAAAAGGCAGACATTGGGATTGTGACCATGTTGTTTGTAGCACTTGTCACCTGGGGTAGGGTACATGTAAGGGGTAGGTTAAGAAAATTGATGAATGACTACACATAATTCAAACAACTTTGTCACTCCAATATTTGTAATAATGGTTTCTGTGACTGTTGTCCAGCATTACAATCTTTTTAACTTTTAAGATTTTAAAAGTTCTTTATCATATTATCCCATGACAATAATTCTATAAGAATAAGAATTACAATCTTTCTAGAAACCAAGTTTTGGGTTATTTCAAGCTTGATAGAAGTTTATTTCAGCTTTATTATAGAGTCATGTCATGTGTTACACAGCTGATGTAGCAACGGTTTTTCCCACCCTGTCCCTCACCTCGCTGCTCTCGCAGACTCATTTCCCTTACAAGCTTATTTTTGCAGCTTTGCTTCTCGTGCATGAGACCCCAAATGTGAGCATGCTTGGAGGCTAATAGCATTACTTAACAATTTACTAGAAACAATTAATTAATTAATTACTGGAAATGTTTTATTTTCTTGAGGCTTTGATGCCTTTATTAATTAAGTCATAACATAAAAAGCTTAAAAAAACCCTATTATTAAGGCCAATAACTCAAGTTCTTTAAAAAAGCAGAGTGTTCTTGTTGATGGGTGCAATGCTTATTCAAGGGCAGTATGTGTGTGCTTATTTGTGGGGTGGGTGGGGGTGGAGGTTGGGGAACTCATTCAGGGCGGCATTTTTTTGAGTAAATATTTAAGTAATCCATGACATTTTTATGGTGGTTAGGGATGAATGATTTTAATGTGATATTACTAAGGCAGTTTAAGGGTTTGCTGCCTTCTGTATTTGTAAATTTCTCCTTCTGTAGGATGTTCCAAGGTGTCTAAAAATTATCACTCAGATCTTTGAGATGGAAATCAACCCAGAGATCATCAAGAAAAACCCGGAGATAGTTCAAACCATCAAAAGGGTAGGTCCAATAGTGTATACTTATGTTATTATTAAATTCTGATACAGCTCTAGCGTAACTGTATTGTTAATGCAAAGTATGGGCGACCCCGTAGCTGTCCAAACGATGTCTGTGATTGGCGAACGATACAATTGATATATCATTTGAACAATGCCCCTATCCCTAATCCCTATCCCAGCAGGACAAATCTGTTGAATGTTTTCTTAGCAAATCACAGACATCATTTGGAAAAGTGATGGATTACCCCAAAGTACTAATAACCCTTATTATATACAATTAGTAAGGAAAGAGTGACTTAGAGGTGCACACGAGCCACAGGTGGTCCACTCAGCAGAGCTTAACCTGGTGTCTGTAGCATGAAGCAGCTAGGAGTATTACTACTCCCCCTGGATGGGATGCTATTCCATCACAGGGTGACCTGGTTTATATACTATGAAGTGACTAGGAGTATTGCTACTCCCCCTGGATGGGATGCTGGTCCATCACAGGGTGACCTGGTTTATTTACTATAAAGTGACCAGGAGTATTGCTACTCCCCCTGGATGGGATGCTGTTCCATCACAGAGTGACCTGGTTTACATACTATGAAGTGACATGGAGTATTGCTACTCCCCCTGGATGGGATGCTGGTCCATCACAGAGTGACCTGGTTTATATAGTATGAAGTGACCAGGAGTATTGCTACTCCCCCTGGATGGGATGTTAGTCCATCACAGAGTGACCTGGTTTATATACTATGAAGTGACTAGGAGTATTGCTACTCCCCCCTGGATGGGATGTTAGTCCATCACAGGGTTACCTGGTTTATATACTATGAAGTGAATAGGAGTATAACTATTTCTATTCCCCCCTGGATGGGATGCTAGTTCATCACAGGGTGACCTGGTTTATATACTATGTAGTGAATAGGAGTATTACTACTCCCCCCCTGGATGGGATGATACTCCATCGCAGGGTTACCTGGTTTATATACTATGAAGTGAATAGGAGTATTGCTACTCCCCCCTGGATGGGATGCTTGTCCATCACAGGGTGACCTGGTTTATATACTATGAAGTGACTAGGAGTATTGCTACTCCCCCCTGGATGGGATGCTTGTCCATCACAGGGTGACCTGGTTTATATACTATGAAGTGACTAGGAGTATTGCTACTCCCCCTGGATGGGATGCTAGTCCATCACAGGGTGACCTGGTTTATATACTATGAAGTGAATAGTAGTATTGCTTTTCCCCCTGGAAGGGATGATACTCCATCACAGGGTTACCTGGTTTATATACTATGATGTGAATAGGAGTATTGCTACACCCCCTGGATGGGATGATACTCCATCACAGGATTACCTGGTTTACATACTATGAAGTGACCAGGAGTATTGCTACTCCCCCCTGGATGGGATGTTAGTCCATCACAGGGTGATCTGGTTTATATACTATGAAGTGACTAGGAGTATTGCTACTCCCCCCTGGATGGGATGCTAGTCTATCACAGGGTGACCTGGTTTATATACTATGAAGTGACTAGGAGTATTGCTACTCCCCCCTGGATGGGATGTTAGTCCATCACAGGGTGACCTGGTTTATATACTATGAAGTGACTAGGAGTATTGCTACTCCCCCCTGGATAGTATGTTATGTAGTCCATCACAGGGTGACCCCAGCATTTTGTCACCGGTACCCCTTTATACACCTTTATAGTATACAAAGGTTAATAAGCATTATTGCTATTGTTAAGTCAGATAAAATATTCACATAAGATCTGTGTAAGTACAAGTGTGGCACACATGCGGCTTGCCATGTTGCCATGTTGCTTGCCATGTTGCTTGCCATGTTGAAAATGAACCCATACAGATCTCCTCATTTGTTATCTAGATCTATGAACCCATTGAATAAAAAATGAATTGAAGTAAAAAAAAGTCAAAAAGAAAAACTAAAATTTTCATTGTAGTAGCACTTAAAAGAGGCATGTACGGTCTTAAAGAGATATCCACCTGTGAGAGGTGTCTGCCTTACTGAGGTGTTTGCCTCAGAGAGGTTCAGGTCTGTCTGTTTAGTCGACTTCACCTGTACAAAAATAGGTGGGAGAGTGAAGGTGAAGAATCGCAATATTTGCTAACTTGCGTCTCAAATAACAACTTTTTTCTTGTCCTAGATAAGAAATTATAAACAGAATTCTAAAGTGCGAGAAAAAGCCAGCCAGCTGTATACACATTTCAAGTCTTTATTTCAAGTCACCGGGTCAGGTATTTCTTAATCCTTACATGTAAATCTTGATATGTTTGCAATATTGTATTGTAATCTGCAAATAGTTACAGTGTAAACCAGTCAAGCGCTCAAAATAACGGGTGGAGAGACATCTAGACAAGGATGAAAATGTCTTCGTTTCGTTTGAACAAGTCAACGGTTTCAGAAAACAAAGCAACACTATTACGTATCGCTAGAAATAATAAATAAGTGGAAATAAATGGAAATAAGCGCCATTTCATCATATCATGTCATGAAAGCAAAGACGATCCTAGGAACGAGCTTGAATGGACCTTATTTTCTTTGCAAAATTGGTGGAGGGTGAGAGATCTGCCACTGCAAAGGAAAGCTACTTGTAAAAAGTAGTTTGTTATGGTGCTCTTAGCTTTTTAATATTATTTTTAAAGGGGCTTTGCCACCAGATTATAGCATCACTTTGAAAAGCCAAAAGACATATTTGTATTAAAGGAAATTTAAAAATAATGGTCCGGTTGCTACATTGGTGATCTAAAACTATTGATGTGTACAAATGGATTACAATTTGAGAATTTTAGGCTAAATTTTTCATTTTTTTTTTTTTGAGAGAGAATAGTTTATTGGTTTCAACACTGTTACATTAATTAATTGATCTAAATTTAAAGAAATAAAATTTAAATATCTACAAACCCGCTTATAGCATAGCTAATCTAGGCGGGTTGTACTAATTACAGTCATATTTACCAAACATAAAGTGATTTAAAAAACAGCTACTAAATAAATAAACATACACATTAATAGTTAATCAAGCACAAAGGTAAAAAAGTAAAGCACATTAAGAGGTGTAAAGTAGATAAACGGCTAAATGTAGGTTTGAAAGCTTTAGTGTATAATAATTACTTGTGTTTAAAATCAGTATTAGAGAATGGGCATCAACATAATAGTCCTCAATTTCAAGTACAGTTAGAAGCAACTTATGAAATGTTCTTTTAAATGCTCTTTTCGTAAGTGCGCCTAACCCCAAAATTGTTTTTTTTTTCGCTTAATCAACTCTATGTACGTTGAAAAGTTGAATAGTTATAAAATATTTCTTGTTTTTAACGTTGCGTTAGTGAATTATATTAATAAGTTGACGTCAAATCAAGACTCGTTTATTATACAACTACTTGTTTCCACCTCCAAGTAATATTGTTTTACAAATCAATTGACTATTAACAGTTTTTATTAGTATTTCTTAAATTGATTATCCTTAAGCTGTGAACTTCGTATTGTAAATTGAAGTAGAAATAATGGTGAAGTCTTGATTTGACATCTTCTAATTAGCATTTTGTAAATTCAAATCTCAATAACTCACAAACGCGACGTTAAAAACAAGAAATATTACACTATTCGACTTTTCAACGTACATTGAGTTGATTAAAAGAAAAAAAAATGGGGGTTAGGTGCACTTTAAGGATCTGCTCGCCACTAGAGTTCCAGTATAGCTCAGTGGTTAGAACATCCCCTTGGGAATGGAAGGTCATGGGTTCAAATCCCATCTGGAGATCAGAATTTTTTTCCGAGCTCTTTTTCTCCACACTGTAAATTGTTCTATATGTTTCCCCGTATCTTTGAAAAATCGATAAAAAAATTGCTGTGGTTCGTTTCCCCTTTATTAGTAGGTTCACTTTATATATTCTTGTTTAGGTTCAAACAGACATTTTTGCATGATTGAAGGTACTTATCCATTATTTTAGCAGCGTTTTGACCAAAATCCTTCACCACTTCACTGCTACATCAGCTTCTGTTAATTTCATGTTACAGAATCTGCTGTGAATCCACTACCGACAGCGACTTCAAATAACGCAAGTTCCTCTCTCGATACGACATCTGTAGAAGGCAATGAACGAACCGAGCCTGAAGCAGTGAACGATTCAAACGTGCCCGAGGGATCAGGAGAAAAAAACACGCAACCCCACCCCATCCCCACTGAGAATGGTAATGATCTTCATGAACCCTCCGCAGGTGGGTCGCAGGAATCTGGCAATGATAAAATAGTTTTAAAATAAATGTTTTTTGTTGTTGAAAATATTCACGTTTTGTTTACGGGCCAGGTGGTTCTTGACTGTCTGGTGGCAATTCGTGAGAAGAAGCCGATCTTCGCACCTACTTTGACTTCACCTGAACATATTTATGATACACAAGATCCAGTAGCGGACCATCTTCCCCCCCCCCCCCCCAACCCTTATCTCGCCAAAAAAAGTTCTTTTCTCGTCGAATTTTTTTTCAGTCTCTTTTTCACCCCCTTCCCTCCTTTTCTCCTTCCCCCCTTCCCCCTCCCCCCCTTATTCACTCTTAGTTCTGGATCCGCCACTGTGACCAATGCCCTTCTCCATCACCCAGAAATTCTGTTGGGACTGTAGTGAATATGCACTTATTGACTGAGTGGGAGGGCCGGACGGGAAAATATTTGGTTCGAGGTCATGGCGCACGGACCGAGCGCCATGACCGAGAGCCAAATATTTTCCCGTCTGGCCCGACCTAACTCAGTCAATAAGTATTTTTTAATATGACTAGAAAGTACAAGAATAGTCGTGCAGTGCGAGGTCACTTGAACTCGAGCGGGGCCGGACGGCTTTTCCCGGACCGGCTCACGTCAACCCGTCCGGCCCCGCTCACGTCACCTTGCGATTCTATTTTCTGTAATATTGCGTAAGCGGGGCCGTACGGTCATGTTATAATATTAAGTATTTAGTAGTGCATATTAAGTCCCCTTTCTCACATTATATTTGTCTTGTTTACAGAACCAAAACTCGAGGATACAGAAAACATGACAGAGCAACACTCACCAGAGGAAAAACGACCAGAGCTAGACACAAGCGTGGATAATCTTACACCAGAACCAATGGAAATACAGAACGATACAACTGAAAACTTATCACCCTGTGATATGGACATATCAAGCCCAGATTAATAGACTTGCGGATAACGTTAGAAAACATTTTCAAAAGTCCGGGGTGCCCTGGGTTTAAAAGTTCACATATGTTGGTTTTTATCTGGAACACTCGTATTCACGTTTTCAGTGAAAAAAGTTTATTTCGCACAATGAGTTCGAAACAGAGTACAATCTTTGAAAAGCCTATTGTAACGGAGAGAAATATGTTCTGTATTTACTGTCACGTGTCACGCATTCACGAAAAAAAGTCCGGCTAGGTTCAGGCGCTTATCAAACATAAATTTCTCTCTGTTGTATTTTGTAAAGGGCTTATTTCGTGGAATTGAGTTGCCGCTGATAAACCTAGAAATTCGGTCCTAGCAATTTTTAATCGTTTCGTTTAATTTCTACAAACTAAAATCATCTCATTTCACTTTTTGCCGCAAGTGGATCCTAATAGTCTTCGTTCATGTACAGCGGTATCGGTTTAAAAAATAGGAACCGAGGAGCTGCTTCTTGCAGCCGTCACTGACGAGGCGTTCTTTCAGGAATAGTTGTTTTAAAATTTACACCTGTCCGGCAAGACTGTTTTTATTACTGTACATGTAATTATGGAAAGCTAAACAAGATTTATTGAAGTCCTTTTCTGAAGTGTTTGTACATGTTGTAAAATGGTAATGGCAAACCTGTGAACAGGCCTCCCGTTTGGGCATGGGGCGAAAAGAAAGGCCGCGAGCAAAGCGAGGCGAGGGGAAACTGGGGAGAGAGGAAGACGGGATCGCGGGAAGGCCTGCGTCCTTCCCCTTTTCCCGCCCTCTTTCTCTCTCCTCCCCCTCCCCCTCGTTTCGCTCGCCGGGTTTTCTTTTCGTCTTATCCCAACCAGAAGGCTTGTCCACAGGTTGGGTAATAGCCCGCGTAACAGGCGCTGGTTTATATAGGGTGGGGCACGCGTCCTAGAAATTTCGCCCTGCAAATAAACCGGCGCCTGTTGAGGTTATCGGGGTATGGACTGTTGGACAAAAAAATTAGCGATACGGATTATTTATGGGTAAAATAACAGGGGTACATGTACAGAATGTCGAGAAATTAAGTCAGGGATATCATATCATGAGCAACAAATTTGGGATACAAGAATTGGACAGGAATATACATAACGTGCAGTGCAGTGCAGGGTTTTTTTCGGTTACGAGTGCTGGATTCCAAAATTTGTCAAGTTTGCCAGGGAGGTTGCGGAGGAGGGGAGGGGAGGGGTTTGGGACGAGAAAGAGTTCGCGCACTTCGGTCGAAGACTGGTACCTACTCGTGGCTGCAATGTCACGAAGTGTTCGCTTTTTGTAGGTCTCTGTAGCGCATATAAAGCAACTTTACGCTTTTCAACGGCCGGAAAAAGTTGAGAATTGATCACGTTGTATCATATGGCAAGTGAAATGAAGTCTGGCAGAAGTTTGATGACAAAATTGACTACGAACATTTCAGGGCGACAAAGTTGTAAAAATACGAACGCCGTCGATCTATAAATAGGATCGCGATTAGTCATGCCATCTGAAATGTGGCGTATAAAAAAAATATTTTTCCTTTTCAAAGATACGGAAAGCTAGACAATTAGGATATATTATTTTCAAAATCATCCAACCCTCCCTCAGAAATCTAATGATTAGTTCCTTAGGCCTAAAAAATATGACATTTAGAGCCCCCCGCTCCCTCCCCTCTCCTCCTTATGGGACCTCGATTGGACCACGATGTTGCAACTGTTGCAAACGAACCACACAGCGATTCGCATTTCACTTGTCCAGGCTTGGATTAATTTCGAAATGGAGGAAGATAGGATCCTCCCTCCCGTGGCTTCTCATTCTTCATGAGCGTCAACGAATACGGGGGAAAACCCCTTCCCCGGCCCTCCTTTACTTCTCTCCGTTTCAGTCATCTCCATCACGCGCCCCAAGGCCAACTTGGCAGGCCTTTCACGCTCTTTGGTATTGAAAACACTTTGCTACAACCTTAGAAAGATAATTTAGCCTTAAAACGGCCAAGGTCTATGCAATGGTTTAATAGTCTGTTCACAGACGTTTCATTTTTAATGTGATACTGTGGGAGCGACAGGGAACACGTGCTCGAGCGTAGTCTGGAAGAGAAAAGATCGAGGGGAACCCTGCACTGCTACGAGGGTAGCTCGAGCGCGGAGCGCGAGGAAAAGAAAACAAAGAACGTCTGCGGTCATCTCTGTAGTAACTGAATTCTCCGTTTATCGATCCAGAAAAGAAAATACCATGGCTGAAAGGTGATTGAAGTGTCATCATGTCACGCGAGCACACACGCAATCGAAGATTAACAGACTCCGGATGGGGGAAGGGGGGCTCAGGCAGACGCTCAGGTAGGGAGGTGCGGTCGGGCTGCACAAACCCTAACCATGGGGGGTTGGGGGAAGGGGTGTACTCGACAGACACTCGGGAAGGGAGGTGCGGTCGGGCTGCTCAAACCCTGACCCTTTCAAGACACAACTCTCTGATATTCCCAACCTGGTTAATTAAAGAAACCTCGCCACAAACCGAATTTTAACCAGTATTTGTTGGCGCTTATTTCCGTTAACAACAAAGCCCGCAGTGGAACAATTTCTAAATCTTAATGTCTTGACGGCGTCTCAAAAATCGGAATTCCAATCTGCGTATCCTGAAAACCATACCTTGTAGGGCCGTACGTCCCCGTTTATAAGGCCAGATAATGGCGTATGCCCCCCTCCCCCTCCCCCTGGAAAAGACTGCGAGTCGAGCATCATTGCAGAGTCCCAATTAAGTTACCATGCGTGTGTGAAAAAATTTCCAAACCTTCTGTCGCTCAAAATGAACAGAAAGACACATTATCAGTTTACTCAAGAGAAAATGTTGTCGCCGTTAAACCGACAGGCTTTGAGAAGAATTTTTTTTATTTGTTTACGGCTATTCACTGAGGAAGGGACAGAAGTCCCGAAACGTCTGAACATTTAGTTTCAAAAGCGCTTTTATAACTTTTTTCAAACATATTCATTTTATAGGCTTAGAGAAGGCTCGATATGTCTGCAAATTATCCAAACAACGGAAAGCAATGTTGCATCGCCTTTTAACCCTTTCACTCACAGAGCCAATTTAATATGGAGACTTGCTAGGCCCGGTTCAAACGTCGAACTTCACATGTGCCGAACCTAATGCAAATGAGAAAAATCTATTGTTCTTGCTCATTTGCATTAGATTCGGCACATGTGAAGTTCGACGTTTGAACCGGGCCTAAGGCGGCCAGCTTCTAATTTTTGAGTCTTTGGACAAAATCCTATGGTGTGACCATTCAAATAAAACCTTTTCAGCAGTACCATTTGTTTTTCAATATTTTACACTGATTTTACAAAATGAAACGAACTGGTTATTTGGATCCAGCCTTAAGTAAATCAGCGCGCGAAGCAAATTAAAGCTTGTTTATTTCTCCGCAGAAGACCTTCATATTATTCTTGATTTCAAAGGATACTTCTTGTGGTTGAGAAGTGTCACACCACGGAGAATGAACAACCTCGGTATCTCGTATAAACAAATTTTAAAGTGTCTGTGAACAGACTAAACGAGAACCCGGGGGCGGGGGAACTCCCAACTAAAAATGACGGAGATGCTCGTCCTACCTTTTATTAGGGATCAAAATTTGTAGAGTGGTTTAAATTACGCTTAGGGTTCTAAAATCTAAAATGACCGCCGTTAGAATTATCGCGGCACCTTTTTGAGTATTGAGCTAGCCTATTGCAGGCTCCGAGATAGTGGGGAACGCGCTTAGTAAAAAAGGGAAAAAATCGCGGGGGAACTGGTTTACTTCGCGCGTTCCCCACTATCTCGGAGCCTGGAACAGGCTAGTATTGAGCCGGCACGGGAAGCCCTTGCGAGATCACGCAAGCCAGCAAAAATAGGTAAAGTATTTGAAAAAGACTTTATTGAAGTTGACTTAGGACAAAAATACTACTCTCTTACACTGCATTGCAAACTAAAATGTGAAACGCGGTTTCCTTACAAAAAACTCAACTTCTTTTTGGTCGCTGAGCTACACAATCTTTCGTTTTGAACTTAACGGAAAAAAGCTACAAGAGCGCATGCCAAGAGCACAATGGCGCTGACCATTGGTACTTGGGCTCCATTGCACAGGTCTCCACTGCAGCAGTTGATCTCACACTTGGTGATCTTCACCGAGGGTTGGGAAAATTGTTTGCAGTTGTCCTTGCTGCAATCTGATGCCTTGGCACAACCCTTGGCATAGACTCCGCCTTTTTTACCTGAGGCCTCTCCTTCTACATGGGCTTTGGCACAGCGGTCCTCACCGTCCTGACAAGACACCTCTTTTGTCGCGTTGGTACAAGATTCCCAATTAATAAAACTGAGGCACTGGTTGCATTTTAGTCCATAGCCTGTAAAAAACAAAACAAAATAATAATAATAATAATAATAATAATAATAATAATAATAATAAACATCAATAAACTGCAAAAGATCACTTTACTTGGTACATCACACATTTTGAGGACGGTGCTATCAACCCAATAGAACTACCCTATAGTGCCTCAGGACCATGGTTTCGTCTCGGCCCTACTAGAGATTAGCAAACACTCATCAGCGAGAACGTTCAAATAATAATAATAATAATAATAATAATAATAATAATAATAATAATAATAATAATAATAGATGTTGGGACAGCCAACATCCTGCGCAAGACCCTTTCTCCTGCGCAAGACCCTTTCTCTGCAATGCTAAGTAGTGTGGCCTCCACACAGCGCCTCATGGGTGCCCTAGGTCCATGGTTTGGACCCGGCCCCCATGGAGAACACATAATTACATAGAGAACACATGATAATAATAATAATATACTGATAATATTAAGGTGGCTCCGTTGTTCTTTCGGGCGCACACGTCTATAACAAACTTTGAGTCAACTTTTTCGGCTCTAACGCGATACACATAAAACTTTGCGAAAAGTTACAGCTGATAATATATGATAAAATTCGATTTAGCTGGGAAAAATATTTTTAGTGATATTGGAGCAAAATCACACCCAGTGAAAAATTTTGCGAACGTTGTATTTGTGTTCAATTTCTGGAATCAGCTTATATTGACTTATACATACCCTTAGCAAGTTTCAGCAAAATCGTTGGAGCAAAAGTGCGGAAGTATCAAGGTCATCAAAATTTATCCCTAAAATTCTCTTGAAATTTAAAAAAACTTAAAGGGACACTGTCACGAGGGCGCATGCGCCAGTTTTTCTAATCGAAACTTGAAAAGTTTAGCCTAAATTTTTCAAGTTAAACCGTCAATTTCAAAATGGCGTCGACTAGTGGCGGCGGTCACGGTGGAAAACGAAGAAACTCGAGACAAAAACGGATATTTGGCACGCCGAAAAGAGCGATGAAAGAGTCCAGCTGAAATTCCATAAGCGTGTTTATTTCGTAGTCATGGCAGACTACGAAACTTGCTCTGATTCTGTCTTCACGGTGCACTTGTTGTCGCTGGAATATTGCGCACGTCACGAGAAAGCAAAGGATTATAAATTATTAGCGATGTGTGAGACGGAACGTGACTCTTCAATGAAAGCGGTATTACACGGCGGCCGTTGAAAATTTGAGCGCTTTATAAGACGTTGCATCACGGGTAGCCCAAGCTGATCGTTCGACAGAGGCTTGATTCAGACTTCTCCAAGCCGAACGTTTGAAAAATCTCAAGCGAAAAGTGTGCAGCGATTGGCGACGTTTAATGCTCTTTCCATGTATCCGGATCTCGGATAAAGAGTTGGAAGAACTCTTTATCCGAGATTATGATTATGATTATATTGATTTACCCGACTTAATATTGATTTACCCGACTTAATAACAAAAATTTCCTGAAAACTTGGCCTTCTTATATTTGCAATGTTCATGATTGTAAATTTAATTAAATTGAATTTATTTATATTTATTTGTTTATTTATTTAACTACTGTTTTTCTCTAGTCTTTCTTGTGTTCTGTCTGTATATGTATTACATACGTGTAACCACTGCCCGCCTCGACTAGCTAATCTGCTAACTGCGGGCAGTGGATATTGCTTTATGTAAAATTTGTGATTATTAATAAACAGTTGAAATAAACAGTTGAATGGACAACAGAACTATCGTTCGTGGTCTACGTGGAATTTCGAGGCGATTGGAGGGTTTGGAGCGAATTTACGGCGGTTTTCCTTCAGTGGATCCGCTCGGCCTCTCGGTTGAAGTACCCAACCTTGGGAAAGGATATATAGAGAGAAAGCAATGGAACTAAAACTCACTGGAAACGCTCTAAGTCGCCCCAAAAACCACACAGGAGACAAGGAAACACACAAGCGAAGTAGGGTAGGCAATTTTTATTGAAATCTTGTTCGTATTTTTTAACTCCTAGAATGGACCGTTTTTCGTCATACAAATCCTTATAATTTCGCTCGTAACGGTTCTGGACACATACAGCTGTGGTTGAAAAAATAACGTAGATTTCGAACAGAAAATAAAGCGAAATTTAGACATTAATTCAATAAAGCGACACTATTAAACTCGCCTCAGCTCTGGCGTATTCTTTTGTCCTTTGGGGTTTCTCTTTGTCGCCACTGTTTTCCCTTTATAAGAGTCACGGAGTCAACGCAAAACACTCGGTTTGAGATCGACAAAACTCGGAGGCGATTTGCGTCCCAAAAATCCATCCAATCGGCGATATTTTCAACGACAGTTAAAGAAATATTTCCCTTCCACCATAAAACATGTCTGGTATTTTGAAAATCATCGCATATAACGCTGAAAATGAGCATTTTCTGCCACCGATTCCCAGATCCATAATGTCGGCCAAATGTTTTCAAGTAGACCGGAAGTGAGCCTGGGCCGCGCATGCGAATCCGTGACAACGTCCCTTTAATGCTCTTTGACAAAACAAGACGCTTTATGAGCGTAAACTGGGCTACCCGTATGTATTTATACAAATCGAAGCCTTAATTACTCATGCGCGTAGCGGCATGAGTTATAAAATGCCCTCCGTTTTTCTTTTTTGTGTCACGATTTTGCATGCAAATTTATTCACGCATATTTTAAATTGTACATTTCCGGTTCACAGCTTTACATTTCCTGTTTGGTGACTTCCGGCTACTCTCACTTCCGGCAAAATATCGTTACTGAATTGTCACGACAGCGTCTCCTGCAACCCTACTCACATTAGCAACGTTCACGTCAGGTATATATTAGTTTCACAAGAATGACTGGCTTCATTGTGGTACAGCCTTCATTTGTAAAACATTCAATAGTAACGTGGTTTGCAGTACAATGACTGAATGAAAGGAGTAACTCTTCTTTATGTCGGACGTCTTCTTATCTTGTTTAAATTATTAAAATATAAATTGCTTCTTTTCTTATGGTTCATTGAAATATAAGACAAATGCTTGATACGCATGCGCATGACAAACATTTTCCGTCATTTGGTCTTATTGGTGTATAAGTTAGTCCTGTATTTCTCCCATCGAGGTAAACGTTGCTTTTATACACAGCATACAACTTGAGGCCGAATTTGTCGCGATTCTGAAAAAACTAAGAGCTATTTTTAATCAAAGTTCTTCCGAAGCAAAAATGCCAAACATCGATCTCTCGCACTGATAAGCACATTGTCAATTTATTCCCTTTTTTACTTCCGCTTCTTTACAATGTCTGGATCGGAGCAGTCCTCGCTGCCTCTGGTGAGTAATTTCAAGACTTTTTTTTAAGAAAGAACACTAGAAACACACGGCAAAACAGCGTCGTACTTCAGCCCATCAGTTTTAATTAAAAATTTGGACTTCGGGACTGGACTTCTGTGGATTATGGACTGTGGAATGCGTGTCATATTAATGTCGATTTTTACTGACTTTATTGCTTTTTGTGGTTACTAGGTTACTAGTAACCACTATGTTGTCACCTGTGTAAGTAAGTCCGACCTTTCGAAGCGCGAAGTTGTGCGAGTTCACCCGATTGCTGTACGATGAGACAGTTCTGATAGCTTCGGATTGTACGACTCGATTGTCAACACAGACCCCAACACAGTTCTGTTTGTACGTGCCCGCTTTGGATCCGTGGGAAAGGTAAACGGAGCTTTCTCGTTCTTTTTACTGCTTTACCAAGCACAGCTTTCACCAAATGTGGCCAAGCATTGTTTTCAAAGATTATTTTAGGTGTTTTCGTGGTTTGGAAAAAGGTTTTAGTGAAAAATCGAGCTGTGAATCGAAGTGTTTGTTTGAAGACTTCTTCATTTCTGTACCTTTGACCATTCAGAACTGTTTTTTTTTTATTAGCGAAAGCATTACGCGAATCATTTTTCCGAATAAGATTGGCATTCCATTACACAGAAAAAGTCAGAAATTTTAGAAAGCATAATAAAAATAGGTTGCTGAATTGAATTATTTTGTGACGTTTATTATATTTTCGCAGACGCTAGTCGGTTCCGCGCAGTAATTAGGACACAATAAATCGCCAAGACTTCCAGAAGCCGAAAATCACTGAATTCTGAAAGGTGTTTGACTCTTTTAATCAAAGGAAAGACATTTTCATTCAAGGAAATATGAGTTTCATTCAAAAGTTTCGACCTTTTATAGAAAATATATCTTTTTATTCAGTGGTCATATAAAAACTGCTTGCTATCAAATTACATTTGACATAAAAATTTGCATAAAGCAAAATTGTGTATTTGGGACACTTTGAATACTTTGAACACTTTGAAGAAACTGTGAAGCCTGGCAAAAACTTATTGTAGATGGCAAAATCAAAGCATTTTTTAAAGAACCAGCTTTAAGTTATGGAAACATTTCGGCATTTCGATTTGGTCTTAAATCACGGAGAGATTTTAGTGAATGCGTCACGCAACGTTTATTTACAAAATGTTTGACCAATTCATAGCAATTCTCACCAAAGATTTGAAAACTTTAAAAAAAATCCCGGGTCTCCTGAATGTGATTTCCTGTTTATTTAGGGCCTACAAAAAGCTAATGGCAATCCGGGCAGGAGGGGGCATCTGGGTTAAAAGGGTTGGTCGGCCTGGCCGGGAAATACGGGCAGGGGAGGGGTAAAAAAATATTGCATCCGTCGGGGGGGGGGGGGGGGGGGGGAATTTTTTCTGGAATAACCCATTTTACACCGGTTGCATGCGATTTAGTAACACAGGAAAACTAAGTCTTTATATTGATTATCAATTTTCTTTTTACAGCATGTCCTCGACTGCCTATTTTTTCAAGTATTCTTTTCAAATGTAACAGAAATAATTCACGACTTGGAAAGTAATAGACGAGTGTGGATTTGATCGGGAATCAATAAATGAAATATTACAAGTGAGCACAAAAAAATTGGTAACTTCAATCAACGCGTCTCAGAGTCTCATGCGCATGAGTATAGGCTAAGTATAGCCTCTTGTTCAGTTTAATATACTTAGTTACCGCTCTTGATGAAAAAAAAGGCCTGTATCTGAATTTCCTGGTGGTTGTTATTAGTTTTAGTTATCTTGTATCTAGCTAAATTTATCTTTGTAACTGGTTTGTGTTTCCGACACTTGAAGCCGTGAATCTTTTGTTTGTTTTTCCTGCTCCGGACCCGAGGTCAAAACAACTTTTCGAATTGAAAGTTTTGACGTATTCCGCCTCCATTATCATAATAAAAAATTGAATAAAATTTGTCAATTTAATCAAAGTTAGCGACAGAATTGATAATTCTGGAGGAGAAAAAAAAATTTGGCCCCTTGAATCAAATATACTTTTTCAGTTGTGGTAAAAAATTTTCGCAATTTGCATAATGTCAAAAGTAATTTGAAACCTTTCGGTAACACAAAGTGACCATTTCATAAAACATCTCGCAATCAGACACAACGAAAATAGTCAAGTTTTATTCCTCTATATCTGTAACACAGAAAAAAAATTAAATGAAAAAGTAATTGCTTTAAGGTTATTTTCGCCCGAGAAACATTCAGTAGCGCAAGCGAAACTCATGATGACTGGTTTCTCAGAAATAGTACAGCATTCGGTGGAAAATCTTCAAATCTTCTCGAGTCTTTTTCAGCAACGCGATTGTTTGACAACGAGAAATGGATCACAAGACACGTGCAGTTTACATCTTATAATGGTGGTGAATTTTTCGCAGCTGAAGTTTCTGTTGGCTGTTGTATCCCTCTTCAACCTGGCGAAATAAAAATTCATGAAAGGCAAACAATCAAAACAATTGAGAAATTCATTTGAACACGGTATTTGAATTTTCAAAAGCGCAAGTGCTGTGCCGAGAGTGAGCGAAACGATTAGGCTTCGTTCGTTGTATTACAACAAAATAATTTTTAAAAAACATTTCATTAACTGCGAAAAAGGATTGAGATTGAAGACATTGAACTCACCGAGAGCTGAGGAGAAACCACAGGGAGCCCATACAATCTGTTTGTGTAACATAATGACCGTTTGTAATTTTATAGGAAATGTATGGGATTTACCAAAATTTCATATTATGGCGACGTATCGCCAAATGTATGTACTGATCAACGCTAAATAAACGTTAAATTACCTTATTTGTTGTGTGTTGTCGTCCTTTTGCCGTAAAAGTGATTTTTGAGCGATTTTGAAGGTTTCTGAGTTCGCCGTTGACTGTGCGTGTAAGAGAAAGACAAGGGTGGAAAGAGATTTCTGAACGGCTCCAGCGCAAAGGCGATTTTTTCACATAAAATCGCATCGCTCAGCTTTCAAACCGCGCAACAGAAAGGCCCAAAGATTCACGCTTCTTCTCGTACCTCTGGATCGAAAATCCGTCCAAACGGCCCGGAGCTAGCCGTCAAAGAAAATCAAAATCCCACACTTTCCAAGCGGTCGATATTCGTATCAACATTTTGCCGTGCCAGCCAGAAACCGTCCTGCTGATTGCCTCTTTCTGATTGGTCGCCGTTAAACAATAACCGATTCAAAATACGTACCGAGGGTGGGGAGCCATAGGCATTTTCGTAAGGTCGAACCGTTTACTCACCAGACTCGTGCCTATGGCTCCCCACCCTCGGTACGTATTTTGAATAGGTTATTGTTTAACAGCGACCAATCAGAAAGAGGCAATCAGCAGGACGGTTTCTGGCTGGCACGGCAAAATGTTGATACGAATATCGACCGCTTGGAAAGTGTGGGATTTTGATTTTCTTTGACGGCTAGCTCCGGGCCGTTTGGACGGATTTTCGATCGAGAGGTACGAGAAGAAGCGTGAATCTTTGAGCCTTTCTGTTGTGCGGTTTGAAAGCTGAGCGATGCGATTTTATGTGAAAAAATCGCCTCGGCGCTGGAGCCGTTCAAAAATCTCTTTCCACCCTTGTCTTTCTCTTAAGCCCGGTTTCCATATGATCGCTACGATCGCTACGATCGCTACGATCGTTGCGATCGCTGCGATCGCTGAAAAAAATAGTTCAGCGATCGCAGCGATTGATGGTTTCCATATGATCGCTGCGATCGCTACGATCGCTGAGAAAGTGAATGAAGATCGAGGGGACCTGGGTCTGACAATATCGTTTCGCCTCATTATTGAAATTCAACATAGCGGCTGTGAATTGTTTTTAAAATTTGTTGTAAAGACAGTCGTATCTTTGCACTTCTTCCATAAAAAGGGCCAAATTGCACCCTTTGAGTGAGCTTACGCAGTGCATCATGGTATTTTTGCCGTCGCTGCGATCGCTGCGATCGCTGCGATCGCTGGAGAGTGGTTTCCATATGATCGCTACGATCGCTACGATCGCTGAGATAGAATCACAGCGATCGCAGCGATCGTTGTCGCTGCGATCGCTGTGATCGCTACGATCGCTGGAGAGTGGTTTCCATATGATCGCTACGATCGCTGAACTTTTTTTCCAGCGATCGCAGCGATCGTAGCGATCGTAGCGATCATATGGAAACCGGGCTTTAGACGCACAGTCAGCGGCGAACTCAGAATCCTTCAAAATCGCTCAAAAATCACTTTTACGGCAAAAGGACGACAACACACAACAAATAAGGTAATTTAACGTTTATTTAGCGTTGATCAGTACATACATTTGGCGATACGTCGCCATAATATGAAATTTAGGTAAATCCCCTACATTTCCTATAAAATTACAAACGGTCATTATGTTACACAAACAGATTGTATGGGCTCCCTGTGGAGAAACGTCCCAGTGTATGTTTACGGTCTTCTTGGAGAGTGAGCACATGGTAGGGGGGCTATCGTAATGGTGATTTGATGAAGAGGGGGGTGTCATAATTGCAATTTTGTGACACAGGAGAAATTCAACGTAAACCTAGACTGGTCTCCCCCTGCGGGGGGTAGCCCAGTAACAATTTCTGGGAGAAGCCTTCCCAATGCTTCTCAGCAGTATTCAGTAGTTCTGTAAATATTATAAAATGCTCCAAAACCTGCTCAAATCTCCAATTTATGCTGCGTTTTCCATCATTTTTCGAACATTTTCCAGCAGTTTGGTGTCAAACTCCTTCCACATGAATTTCAAAGTACTACAATACTTTTGCTTTGATCTTTTCTGCTTAGAAGAGCTTTCAATGGGAGAAATAGTTGTTGGGATTATAAGCTACTCCACATCTGAGTTAAGGAGATGCTGACAAGCAGTTTTCAGAGTTTTGTTTATGAATGCGAAATGAGCACGTGTGGAATTTATTCTAAGAATTCGTACCCTTGTATAAAGGGGGGCGAACGAATATGCGTGCGTAGTCAGCGTATTCACGGCATCTAAAAACATTGCACCCATTGAAAACTTCTAATTATGATATGACCCGTACGGCCTTTGCAAAACCATTGATGAAAGTCCCGTATGAGGGCCGTCCGCATTTGCGCGAGCGGGGCCGTAAAAAGGCGTACGGCCCTACTACAAAAGCGGACGGCCTCGCGCGTTAAAATTTCAAGTAATTTTGTCTCCAAATTGGTCACATGATAAAATGCTTATTGACTAAGTTAGGTCGGGTCGGATGGGAAAATATTTGGTTCTCGGTCATGGCGTATGGACCTCGCTGCGCTCGGTCCGTACGCCATGACCTCGACCAAATATTTTCCCATCCGGCCCTCCCACTTAGTCAATAAGTACATATTACACTCTCCCTCCCCTCCTCGCTGAGGTAACTGGCACGTATTCCAGACTGATGAAAACAAATTTTGGCTCTTCTGAGCCCCTAATTGGTAAAAAAAAAAAAAACAAACAAACAAGCGGAATGGCGGACTTTGGTCACGCCTATTTTAGCGACACTTCTATCCAATATTGCGAATATCTGGGAACTGTCGGGAAAAAGCGAAATCCTCCCATATAAAAATGACGGGGGCTGCTCATCGGAAATGTTCGAAAAACACCCTAAAAGGTACCAGAATCTCGTTTGATGGGCGTGGCTCAAAAGAAGTTTTACCTCTAAGAGGTACCAATTCAAAACAACGCATGTCATATTTCTTTAATTTTTTTGGGCTCAAAAAAAAGGTACCGCGGTAATTCTAACGGTTGTCATTTTAGATTTTAGCACCCTTAGTGGTACCAATCTACAAATTTTGACCCCTAAAAGGTGCGACGAACACCCCGGTCATTTTTATATGGGAGTCCCCGGGGAGGGGGGCAAAATCCCTAGTCTGAAGTGTCAGCTGCTATCTCGCCCTTCCCGCTGTGTAGGTGGAGAAAGTGGCTGACACTTCAATTCAGACTACGAAATCCCCGAAGGATTTAACACGAGAACGGACGATCTCCCACGGACGACCCCCCACGGACGATCTCCCACGGACTCCTATTTTGTTTGTGCAAGAAGAATTTCATGTTTAGCTTCAATAAAGAAAATCATTCTGAAATTTTAATTTGTTCCTTTAGAAGTTAAGAGTAATATGTGGCCATAACATGATGTTTGTGGGCAAGTGAATGTTGTGGTCATTGTTTAAATATTTACATTATCAAAGTGCCCTATGAGCTATCTCCTGTAAGTTCTTCCCATCATGCATTGCTGTCATATTATGTCTGAATATTGTTTTGGATGTTACAATTAGGCATTTAGGTAAGGGTACGCGGTTTCTTGAGTTTAAATCCTCATTTGTTGTTTCTGTTAGTGACGAAGAGTGTCCAGGAGTTATTTCGAGTGATCACGAGGGACGATGTCATTATTAAGCCGTTATCACGTCATTTTCAATCGAAATGGGGTAAACCGTACACGATGAACGCTTTTGGACCGTTTGGCGAGAATACCGTAAATGTCTTGAATTTCCGAATAGTGAGAATGATGCAAGAAAGCGTGAGAAAATTATGATGTCAGACGTGGTTGCTTTGTATGAAAAGTGAATAATTGGCAAAGGACCGCACACGAAATGCTGTTGGTGTACGTAGGATCTAGAGAAGATCTAATTAGCCAAAAATGTGAACACAAATAGAGTAAGCAAGGCTGCTACTACATCGACTTTCAGTTTAGGCTCCGTATCATGTCGTTGCCGCGTGAAGTGTTCTAGGTAATATCAGAAAA